>QCXZ01000020.1:0-34655 GCA_025024175.1 Rhyzopertha dominica | reverse complement strand
CAAAAGAAATCCGGCCGATACCAGTTAGGACCTGTTCTGAAGAAGTTTAGGGTAAAAGAAAATTTATTTAATATAAAAACTGTGGCGAGGCGACGGCGTATAGACGTAGCAGCAGGGCTCGAAGACGAAGAAGACGCCGACCGCCAGTTGTACTGAGACTGAAGATGATAATAATTAATGGCTTATTTCATATTTATTTGTTCTTTGGCGCCAATAAATTGCTGATCTAAATGGTAGTGCTGTTACAACAACGTGATGTCAAATACGTATTGTATTATAGTACTTTTATTAATATTGTTATCAGTTGGCGTCGAACAGTCGACGGCCAATCGGCCGACTTCAAATGGCGTCCGGCTGCGAAAAGGCCTGGCTTCGAAATGGCCGGCCTGCGAATCGGCGACCGCGAACCGGCGGAGGCGGAAAAGTCCTAGACCCAAGAAATTTCGCGGGATTTTGAAGAATTTGGTGGATATCCCAAGATAGGACAAAGCTCTTGATTTGTGATAAGCACATTTATTGTGAAATAATTCCAGATGTTATCGGTGCAATTGACGGATGTCCATATTATGCTCAAGGCACCGAGGACCAGCAAGAGAGCTACTTAAATAGAAATTTTCAACACTCCATTATTCCTGCAAGCCATTTGCACGAGCAAACAGCTTTTTACAATGTTTTTGTTGGGCCGGTTTCCAGGTTCAGCACATGATGCAAGGGTAATAATTAGTCCAATATTTAAAATTACATTTATATAAGTTATGTATTTCTTTGAAGGTGTTAAGAGAATCTTCCATATTCTGCTATAACACAGCAGCATGATACAGCCATACTTTTTTATGGTACACGAATACCATTTAATAGGCGATTCGGCTAGGGCCAACTATGCGCGACATCATCGGTTCTTGTTAATGAAAGGTGCCAAAAGCGTCTTCCAAGGCTGACACAGAAAGCATTGAAGCAACATTGCAAGCACGGCGCCAAAATACGGAGCACTGCAAAAGAATCCGCCGATACCTACCAGTTTAGGACCTGTTCTCAAGAAGTTAAGGGTAAAGAAAATTTAAATATAAAAACTGTGGCGAGGCGGCGGCGTAGACCTAGCAGCAGGGCTCGAAGACGAAGACGACGCCGACCCGCCAGTTGTACTGAGACTGAAGATGATAAATAATTAATGGCTATTTGCATATTTATTTGTTTCTTTGGGCGCCAATAAATTGCTTGATCTAAATGGTAGTGCTGTACAACAACGTGATGTCAAATACGTATTGTATTATATGTACTTTTATTAATATTGTTTTCAGTTTGGCGTCGAAACAGTCGACTGCTAATCGGCCGACTTCAAAATGGTCCGGCTGCGAAAAGGCCTGGCTTCGAAACGGCAGGCTGCGAATCGGCGACCGCGAACCGGCGGAAGCGAAAAGTCCTAGACCCAAGAAATTTCGCGGGAATTTGAAGAACTTGGCGGATATCAAGATAGGGCAAAGCTTTTGATTTGTGATAAAGCACATTTATTTTATGAAATAATTCCAGATGTTATCGGTGCAATTGACGGATGTCATATTATGCCTCAAGGCACCGGAGGACCAGCAAGAGAGCTACTTAAACAGAACTTTTCAAAACTCCATTATTCTGTAAGGCATTTGCACGGGCAAAAAACATTTTACAAATGTTTTTGTTGGGTTTCCAGGTTCCCGCACATGATGCAAGGTAATATTAGTCAATTATTTAAAATTACATTTATATAAGTTATGTATTTCTTTGAAGTGTTAAAGAATCTTCCAATTCAGTTAACACAGCAGCATGGTACAGCCAGACTTTTTTTGGTACCGAATACATTTTAATAGGCGATTCGGCATAGGCCAACTATGCGCGACATCATCGGTCTTGTAATGAAAGGTGCCAAAAGCGTCTTCCAAGGCTGACACAGAAGCATGTGAAGCAAACATTGCAGCACGGCGTTAAATTCGGCAGCACTGCAAAGAAATCCCGCCGATACCAGTTAGGACCTGTCTGAAGAAGTTAGGGGTAAAAGAAAATTTAATATAAAAACCGTGGCGAGGCGACGGCGTAGACGTAGCAGCCAGGGCTCCGAAGACGAAGAAGACGCCGACCCGCCAGTTCCTTTGGTGCCAATAAATTGCTGATCTAAATGGTAGTGCTGTACAACAACGTGATAGCAGTATTAATAAAGTACATATAACACAATACGTATTTGACATCAGTTTGGCGTCGAAACAGTCAGCCAATCGGCCGACTTCAAAATGGTCCGGCTGCGAAAAGGCCTGGCTACGAACGGCCGGCTGCGAATCAGCGACCGCGAACCGGCGGAGGCGAAAAGTCCTAGACCCAAGAAATTTCGCGGGAATTTGAATTTGAAGAATTTGGCGGATATCCAAGTTTAGGACAAAGCTCCTGATTTGTGATAAAGCACATTTATTTTATGAAATACTTCCAGATGTTATCGGTGCAATTGACGGATGTCATATTATGCTCAAGGCACCGGAGGACCAGCAAGAGAGCTACTTAAACAGAAATTTTCAACACTCCATTATTCTGCAAGGCATTTGCACGAGCAAGAAACTTTTTACAAATGTTTTTGTTGGGTTTCCAGGTTCCGCACATGATGCAAGGGTAATAATTAGACAATATTTAAAATTACATTTATATAAGTTATGTATTTCTTTGAAGGTGTTAAGAGAATCTTCCATATTCAGTATAACACAGCAGCATGGTACCGCCAGACCTTTTATGATACCGAATACCATTTAATAGGCGATTCGGCATAGGGCCAACTATGCGCGACATCATCGGTCTTGTTAATGAAAGGTGCCAAAAGCGTCTTCCAAGGCTGACACAGAAAGCGGTGAAGCAAACATTGCAGCACGGCGTTAAATTCGGAGCACTGCAAAAGAAATCCCGCCGATACCAGTTAGGACCTGTTCTGAAGAAGTTTAGGGTAAAAGAAAATTTAAATATAAAAACTGTGGCGAGGCGACGGCGTAGACGTAGCAGCAGGGCTCGAAGACGAAAAAGACGCCGACCCGCCAGTGGTACTGAGACTGAAGATGATAATTAATGGCTTATTTGCATATTTATTTGTTCCTTTGGCGCCAATAAATTGCTGATCTAAATGGTAGTGCTGTACAGCAACATGATGTCAAATACGTATTGTATTATATGTACTTTTATTAATATTGTTATCAGTTTGGCGTCGAAACAGGCGACTGCCAGTCGGCCGACTTCAAAATGGTCCAGCTGCGAAAAGGCCTGGCTTCGAAACGGCCGGCTGCGAATCGGCGACCGCGAACCGGCGGAGGCGAAAAGTCCTAGACCCAAGAAATTTCGCGGGAATTTGAAGAATTTGGCGGATATCCAAGATAGGGCAAAGCTCTTGATTTGTGATAAAGCACATTTATTTTATGAAATAATTCCAGATGTTATCGGTGCAACTGACGGATGTCATATTATGCTCAAGGTACCGGAGGACCAGCAAGAGAGCTACTTAAACAGAAATATTGAACACTCCATTATTCTGCAAGGCATTTGCACGAGCAAAAAACTTTTTACAAATGTTTTTGTTGGGTTTCCAGGTTCCGCACATGATGCAAGGGTAATAATTAGTCAATATTTAAAATTACATTCATATAAGTTATGTATTTATTTGAAGGTGTTAAGAGAATCTTCCATATTCAGTATAACACAGCAACATGGTACAGCCAGACTTTTTTATGATACCGAATACCATTTAATAGGCGATTCGGCATAGGGCCAACTATGCGCGACATCATCGGTCTTGTTAATGAAAGGTTGCAAAAGCGTCTTCCAAGGCTGACACAGAAAGCGGTGAAGCAAACATTGCAGCACGGCGTTAAATTCGGAGCACTGCAAAAGAAATCCCGCCGATACCAGTTAGGACCTGTTCTGAAGAAGTTTAGGGTAAAAGAAAATTTAAATATAAAAACCGTGGCTAGGCGACGGCGTAGACGTAGCAGCAGGGCTCGAAGACGAAGAAGACGCCGACCCGCCAGTTCCTTTGGTGCCAATAAATTGCTGATCTAAATGGTAGTGCTGTACAACAACGTGATAGCAGTATTAATAAAGTACATATAACACAATACGTATTTGACATCAGTTTGGCGTCGAAACAGTCAGCCAATCGGCCGACTTCAAAATGGTCCGGCTGCGAAAAGGCCTGGCTACGAAACGGCCGGCTGCGAATCGGCGACCGCGAACCGGCGGAGGCGAAAAGTCCTAGACCCAAGAAATTTCGCGGGAATTTGAATTTGAAGAATTTGGCGGATATCCAAGTTAGGGCAAAGCTCTTGATTTGTGATAAAGCACATTTATTTTATGAAATACTTCCAGATGTTATCGGTGCAATTGACGGATGTCATATTATGCTCAAGGCACCGGAGGACCAGCAAGAGAGCTACCTAAACAGAAATTTTCAACACTCCATTATTCTGCAAGGCATTTGCACGAGCAAGAAACTTTTTACAAATGTTTTTGTTGGGTTTCCAGGTTCCGCACATGATGCAAGGGTAATAATTAGACAATATTTAAAATTACATTTATATAAGTTATGTATTTCTTTGAAGGTGTTAAGAGAATCTTCCATATTCAGTATAACACAGCAGCATGGTACAGCCAGACCTTTTATGATACCGAATACCATTTAATAGGCGATTCGGCATAGGGCCAACTATGCGCGACATCATCGGTCTTGTTAATGAAAGGTGCCAAAAGCGTCTTCCAAGGCTGACACAGAAAGCGGTGAAGCAAACATTGCAGCACGGCGTTAAATTCGGAGCACTGCAAAAGAAATCCCGCCGATACCAGTTAGGACCTGTTCTGAAGAAGTTTAGGGTAAAAGAAATTTAAATATAAAAACTGTGGCGAGGTGACGGCGTAGACGTAGCAGCAGGGCTCGAAGACGAAGAAGACGCCGACCCGCCAGTGGCACTGAGACTGAAGATGATAATAATTAATGGCTTATTTGCATATTTATTTGTTCCTATGGCGCCAATAAATTGCTGATCTAAATGGTAGTGCTGTACAACAACGTGATAGCAATATTAATAAAGTACATATAATACAATACGCATTTGACATCAGTTTGGCGTCGAAACACTCAGCCAATCGGCGACTTCAAAATGGTCCGGCTGCGAAAGGTCCTGGCTCCGAAACGACCGGCTGCGAATCGGCGACCGCGAACCGGCGGAGGCGAAAAGTCCTAGACCCAAGAAATTTCGCGGGAATTTGAAGAATTTGGCGGATTTCCAAGTTAGGAAAAAGCTCTTGATTTGTGATAAAGCACATTTATTTTATGAAATAATTCCACATGTTATCGGTGCAACTGACGGATGTCATATTATGCTTAAGGCACCGGAGGACCAGCAAGAGAGCTACTTTTTCAACATTCCAATATTCTGCAAGGCATTTGCACGAGCAAACAACTTTTTACAAATGTTTTTGTTGGGTTTCCAGGTTCCGCACATGATGCAAGGTCAATAATTAGTCAATATTTAAAATTACATTTATATAAGTTATGTATTTCTTTGAAGGTGTTAAGAGAATCGTCCATATTCAGTATAACACAGCAGCATGGTACAGCCAGACTTTTTTATGATACCGAATACCATTTAATAGGCGATTCGGCATAGGGCCAACTATGCGCGACATCATCGGTCTTGTTAATGAAAGGTGCCAAAAGCGTCTTCCAAGGCTGACACAGAAAGCGGTGAAGCAAACATTGCAGCACGGCGTTAAATTCGGAGCACTGCAAAAGAAATCCCGCCGATACCAGTTAGGACCTGTTCTGAAGAAGTTTAGGGTAAAAGAAAATTTAAATATAAAAACTGTGGCGAGGTGACGGCGTAGACGTAGCAGCAGGGCTCGAAGACGAAGAAGACGCCGACCCGCCAGTGGCACTGAGACTGAAGATGATAATAATTAATGGCTTATTTGCATATTTATTTGTTCCTATGGCGCCAATAAATTGCTGATCTAAATGGTAGTGCTGTACAACAACGTGATAGCAATATTAATAAAGTACATATAATACAATACGCATTTGACATCAGTTTGGCGTCGAAACACTCAGCCAATCGGCGACTTCAAAATGGTCCGGCTGCGAAAGGTCCTGGCTCCGAAACGACCGGCTGCGAATCGGCGACCGCGAACCGGCGGAGGCGAAAAGTCCTAGACCCAAGAAATTTCGCGGGAATTTGAAGAATTTGGCGGATTTCCAAGTTAGGAAAAAGCTCTTGATTTGTGATAAAGCACATTTATTTTATGAAATAATTCCACATGTTATCGGTGCAACTGACGGATGTCATATTATGCTTAAGGCACCGGAGGACCAGCAAGAGAGCTACTTTTTCAACATTCCAATATTCTGCAAGGCATTTGCACGAGCAAACAACTTTTTACAAATGTTTTTGTTGGGTTTCCAGGTTCCGCACATGATGCAAGGTCAATAATTAGTCAATATTTAAAATTACATTTATATAAGTTATGTATTTCTTTGAAGGTGTTAAGAGAATCGTCCATATTCAGTATAACACAGCAGCATGGTACAGCCAGACTTTTTTATGATACCGAATACCATTTAATAGGCGATTCGGCATAGGGCCAACTATGCGCGACATCATCGGTCTTGTTAATGAAAGGTGCCAAAAGCGTCTTTTAAGGCTGACACAGAAAGCGGTGAAGCAAACATTGCAGCACGGCGTTAAATTCGGAGCACTGCAAAAGGAATCCGGCCGATACCAGCTAGGACCTGTTCTGAAGAAGTTTAGGGTAAAAGAAAATTTAAATATAMAAACTGTGGCGAGGCGACGGCGTAGACGTAGCAGCAGGACTCGAAGACGAAGAAGACGCCGACCTGCCAGTGGCACTGAGACTGAAGGTGATAATAATTAATGGCTCATTTGCATATTTGTTTGTTCCTTTGGCGCTAATAAATTGCTGATCTAAATGGTAGTGGTGTACAATAACATGATAGCAATATTAATAAAGTACATATAATACAATACGTATTTGACATCAGTTCGGCGTCGAAACAGTCAGCCAATCGGCCGACCTCAAAAGGTCAGTCAAGTTGGCCCCCCACTTTAATTTTTGAACTATTTTTTATGTTAATGAATTGTGCTTGTTTTATGCTAAATTGTGCTAATGATTTTATCAATTGTGCTATTTTCCAAATAAGCACAAAAATTGATTCAAATCCGGGGGCCAGGTTGACGGTCAGCCCCCCAATATTTTGGAATATTCAAAATTTTATTGCGGCAATGAATAGTACTCGTTTTGTGCTGAATTGTGCCGGTGTCAGGAACCCTTATATTTAATTTTTTTTAAAACAACGGCGGGGGGCCAGGTTGACGGTCAGCCCCCAAATATTTTGGAATATTCCAAATTTTATTGCGGCAATGAATAGTACTCGTTTTGTGCTGAATTGTGCCGGTGTCAGGAAGTTTTGTGCCGCAACCCTTATATTTAATTTTTTTTAAAACAACTGCGGGGGGCCAGGTTGACGGTCAGCTCCCCAATATTTATATCGTATATATACTTTACCCAATTTTTATTAAATTTGACAGTGTTAATATTACGGGGCTCATTATAACTTTTCAAATCCCGTTTAAGTGTATAGCAGAGTCGCCAACCCTTTATATGTTACTAGTAATGTTTGCTATTTAAGTTGGTACAAAAATGGTGTTACTAGTGTGTTCGTTGCTATTGTTGCTATAATCTTATATTTACTGCTCCTGCTGGCTGTACTGTATTAATCAGGTAAGTTGTTGATATAATAAGGTAATATTGTTTATTATGTGGGGGATGTCCAAACGGAGGGCATTTAAACGTCCGGATAGTGTATATATTTATTATTCGTAAAAATATTAAACCTTTCACATAAAGCAGTTGACTTCATAAAAATCATAACACCGCCATTTTTCATAACCTCTCATCTCTGTAGTACTAACTTAACTCCCTAGTGCCTAGTCCCAATCCCAACTGCCACTGCATCACACAGAGTACACGCGCGGAATTTGAAATTTCTGCCTACGATTAATTGAGTTTTTTCAATTTGCTTACGTGTGTATATAACCACAATTAAAATTAGTACATTCCTAATAATTTAATATATTATCACAATGGTTAACCAGTTATACAGGGTTTATATAAATGATTCATTCATGCAACGTGGGCGGCGTTTATTTCTGAATTCTTTGTGCCGCCTTTTTGGTAACTGCTGCCAAGCTACAATATGCACGGCGATAGTACTAAAGGTAGCAGATCAGTGTCAAACCACAGCTCCGAAATATTTTGAAAAATGACAAACTGCCGGGCCAAATTAACGCACCCACAGTGTGATAACGTGAACAAATTCTACAACTTTCAAACCTCTATAACTTGATTTTTTTAAATGGAACACCCTGAATTTTATTTATTTAATCGTAATCTACTTTTAATTCTCTTGATTTTGATTATGCATTTTGTATACCTGAGATTAACATTTTATGAAATATTAATTATTTTTTTAAATATATTTTATTTTTATTTTACGTTAATAAATTCTGTCGATAATAGTTAACTCTACTTTTATACGAATGTTTTAAATCGGCTTTTGATCTTTCTTTCAAATAAAAGCATCTCAAGCATTTTTATAAATGCCAATGAACATAATATGCGTTGTTTTGCCGTTTACATACTGTTTGTTCTGTAAAAATCACCAAGTTGTACGTGAAATAAAGCAGCTATACCATCAACCAAGGTGTAATGCCTTAATATTAAACACTGTTATTGACAGAATTTATTAACCCAAAATATGGAGTATATTTATAAAAATAATTTATATTTCAAAAACTGTTAATCCTAGGTATAAAATGCATACCCAAAATAAAGAGAATTAAAAATAGATTACGATTAAATAAAAAATACAGGGTGTCACATTTAAAAAAATCAACTTATAGTGGTTTGAAAGTTGTAGAATTTGATCACGTATAGTTATCACCCTGTATAGTAGAATCGCATAAAAACTATACTTAAGTCTAGAGAGAATTTATCTTCGCGAACAGACAAAAGATTTTCTTCTTGTTGTTAATAGTTAGGCTTCTAGAATCATTTAAGTCAAAGCTTGTATTTTCAAATTTTTTGAGAAAAAATTGAATAACTTGCCAACGCCGGCGCCAAAACTTAGAAAAAGTATATGGCTATAAAGCACCTAGGAAGCCTCACAAGAAAGTAAAAAAATAGGGTTCCATTTAGGAAAAAAAAGTTGATTAAATACAGGGAGCGGCAGAAATACCTGATGGTTTTTGTTTGGGCACAGTACGGCAGTCGAGTGGAGGGGGGTGGTGGGGAGCGCGGCGTTCTCAAGGCCACTCGAGGGAGTTTCAGTTGCCATGGAGCAGTGGTCCAGTGAACATCGTGCGTTCGTCGTKGAGACGTATTTTAAAAGTGGGGATTCTGTTGTTGTTACACAACGACAGTTTCGCAGACATTTTCATGTGGGTAGTAGGGGACAAGTTCCATCCCGTAACACCATTAAGTTGTGGGTCAAGAACTTCAGATCAACTGGTACAACATTAAAACAGAAGCCTGGAGGACGCGCAAGGTCAGTGAGAACGCCGGAAAACGTTGAGCGAGTGAGGCAAGCCGTACTGACTAGCCCGCATCGACCCGCGCGTAGACAAGCTGCTGCTCTTCGAATGTCCGACAGGTCAGTGAGAAGAATATTGCACGAGGAGCTACACTTTCATCCTTATAAAATTGCAATTGTTCAACAGCTGAAGCCTCATGACCACGCTAATCGCCAGAGTTTTTCAGAAATAATGATTGATTTGATGGATGATGAAACAATTCTTTTAATGAGTGATGAGGCTCATTTTCATCTTGATGGGTATGTGAACAAACAAAATTTTCGCTACTGGTCAGTTACTAACCCACAAGAGTTACATGAACGCCCCCTGCATAGTTCTAAAGTCACAGTTTGGTGCGGGGTTACTAAGAAGTGTGTTATCGGGCCGTACTTTTTTGAGGAAGGAGGGCGAACGGTTACGGTAAACCAAGAACGTTACTTGAGAATGTTGGACACTTTCTTAATTCCTGAACTCAAAAGAAAACGTATTGGTTTAAAGAAGATGTTGTTCCAACAAGATGGAGCGACTGCCCACACAGCAAATGCTGTAATGGATTTTTTGAGGATGAAGTTTGCAGGCCGCGTCATCTCTCGCAACGGCGACATCGCTTGGCCCGCTCGTTCCCCCGATCTGAGTGTTTGCGACTTTTTTCTTTGGGGTTACCTCAAATCGAAAGTGTACGCAAACAAACCCCGTACACTAGAAGACTTGAAAGAAGCTATTAGGCAAGTGGTTGCGTCTATATCAAGGGACATGCTGAGTAAAGTGTATGACAGCTTTGCTGCAAGACTTGAAGAATGTATGCTGAAGAATGGCCACCACTTGAAAGACGTTATCTTTAAGTAATGTAGCCTTCGTGTTTTTTGGGACTACATAATGTTACATATTATGTTTTTCGCAGTTTTTGCCTCTTTTTACTGTTCTTAATATATAATAAATATGCAAAAATGTTTATAAACATTGGAGTTATTCTTATTTAAAAACCGTCAGGTATTTCTGCCGCTCCCTGTATAAGGGTTGCGGCACAAAACTTCCTGACACCGGTACAATTCAGCACAAACAGAATACTATTCATTGCCGCAATAAAATTTTGAATATTCCAAAATATTGGGGGGCTGACCGTCAACCTGGCCCCCGCGGTTGTTTTTAAAAACAATTAAATATAAGGGTTGCGGCACAAAACTTCCTGACACCGGCACAATTCAGCACAAAACGAGTACTATTGATTGCCGCAATAAAATTTGGAATATTCCAAAATATTGGGAGGCTGACCGTCAACCTGGCCCCCCCCCGTTGTTTTAAAAAAAATAAATATAAGGGTTGCGGCACAAAACTTCCCGACACCGGCACAATTCAGCACAAAACGAGTACTATTCATTGCCGCAATAAAATTTTGAATATTCCAAAATWTTGGGGGGCTGACCGTCAACCTGGCCCCTGCCTTTGTTTTTAAAAACAATTAAATATAAGGGTTGCGGCACAAAACTTCCTGACACCGGCACAATTCAGCACAAAACGAATACTATTCATTGCTGCAATACAATTTTGAATATTCCAAATTATTGGGGGGCTGACCGTCAACCTGGCCCCCGCCTTTGTTTTTAAAAACAATTAAATATAAGGGTTGCGGCACAAAACTTCCTGACACCGGCACAATTCAGCACAAAACGAGTACTATTCATCGCCGCAATAAAATTTTGAATATTCCAAAATTTTGGGGGGCTGACCGTAAATCTGGCCCCCGGATTTGAATCAATTTTTGTGCTTATTTGGAAAATAGCACAATTGATAAAATCCTTAGCACAATTTAGCACAAAACAAGCACAATTCATTAACATAAAAAATAGTTCAAAAATTAAAGTGGGGGGCTAACTTGACTGACCTGACTTCAAAATGGTCCGGCTGCGAAAAGGCCTGGCTACGAAACGGCCGGCTGCGAATCGGCTACCGTGAACCGGCGGAGGCGAAAAGTCCTAGACCCAAGAAATTTCGCGGGAATTTGAAGAATTTGGCGGATATCCAAGCTAGGACAAAGCTCTTGATTTGTGATAAAGCACATTTATTTTATGAAATAATTCCAGATGTTATCGGTGGAACTGACGGATGTCATATTATGCTCAAGGCACCGGAGGACCAGCAAGAGAGCTACTTAAACAAATTTTCAACATTCCATTATTCTGCAAGGCATTTGCACGAGCAAACAACTTTTTACAAATGTTTTTGTTGGGTTTCCAGGTTCCGCACATGATGCAAGGGCAATAATTAGTCAATATTTAAAATTAAATTTATATAAATTATGTATTTCTTTGAAGGTGTTAAGAGAATCGTCCATATTCAGTATAACACAGCAGCATGGTACAGCCAGACTTTTTATGATACCGAATACCATTTAATAGGCGATTCGGCATAGGGCCAACTATGCGTGACATCATCGGTMTTGTTAATGAAAGGTGCCAAAAGCGTCCTTTAAGGCTGAACACAGAAAGCGGTGAAGCAAACATTGCAGCACGGCGTTAAATTCGGAGCCCTGCAAAAGGAATCCGGGACGATACCAGTTAGGACCTGTTCTGAAGATCTTTATGGTAAAAGAAAATTTAAATATAAAAACTGTGGCGAGGCGACGGCGCAGACGTAGCAGCAGGGCTCGAAGACGAAGAAGACGCCGACCCGCCAGTGGCACTGAGACTGAAGATGATAATAATTAATGGCTTATTTGCATATTTATTTGTTCTGTAACAGTTAGTTTTGCGACTTCTTTAACGTCCCTTGTATATCGCATTTACTCGTATTTTAAATGCTCTTTGCCGCAGTTGTTCTTATCGCGCCGTTTTTCTTTGGAGCGTTTTTCTGCTGTCCCACCTGTGTGGCAGATGCAAGTTTCCCGTTTTCGAGAGCATTATTCACACCTCGTTCGTAGCCAGTGTTAGCACTGTGATTAAAGTTCTTTTATACTTACCCTCGTTGAGTAAGGGGATTAGTTCAGTGCTAATAGTTATTAAACTGAGTATATAGTGCTGCTGTATTAGTGGCTTGAGCTCAGTATCCATATTCTGGGATTGAATTGGCTGCGGAGCTGCGAAACTCGGTGAATTAATTGGCTGACTATCATAGTCACTGCTTGCTCTTTATAAGCAGAACCCTCATGTAGAGGGTTTCGTTGGCAGGGATTTTCCAAGCGTTTTAAAGTGCGCAGAAGGGATTTTCCTAGCTCTTAAATACCACCGGTTGCTGCCGACTGCTTCTAACCACCATCCCTCAGCAGTGTTGCTTTTTATGGTTACTGCATAGATCTGTGTTGGAGAAAACTCTGCAAGGGCTTGCGAAATTGACACTTCCGATAGTAACCCGCTGAACGTGCCGTCCAACGCCGACACCTGCATCTCGACGTTCGAGGACGCTTCTTACAGCTAAGCAAACTTTTATTTTACGTGGAATGAACTGATATGCGTTCAGAGCTGCTAATTTAATTGCGCTTTTCAATAATCCGCTATTGCTCATTCTTTAACTCTTAACGGCGATATCAGATCATCTACTCAAGTAATCCGCCACGAAGTCTTAATGCGTGTTTACATTATTCACTATATGTGTTGTCATTAATTTACATTTGCATCTGTTCGTATTTAATATGGATGTTGTGTGAACCAGCATAGAGCTCTATACGGGGGAACATCGTTAATTATTTGACTTTACACATTTTGTAGTACATGAATGCGTTGATATATTCGTGCCGTTGAATTTGTAATAATTATCGAATGCCATTGGTCATTAAAGGGGGTAGCAATCAACCAGTTGTCTTTTACTTATGATTTGATTTTTGCCTTTCAGTGAACGCGAACTATTCAGCCTGTTTCCAAAATTTACAGGGCGGCTGATCTTTGCTTCGACACTTTCGTGTTAAAATTTTGGTGGCGCCTATATTTAATTAATAACTAATAAGTGGAACCTCCCCACTCTCCCTGAATGCTAGTCGTCGCATTTGCTTGCCGCAAGCGAATCGTTTGGCAAATTTTATACTAGTTTAGTCTTGTGACGGTAGGTAATTGACTTTGTTACGTCGCCGTCTTAAGAATTTGGCGCCCAACGTGGGGCCAGGCCAAATTAATTTGTCTTTCTGGTTGATTGTTCACCTTGCTTGGTTGATCGCTAAAGTTTCATGTTAAGTTTTGCTTGGCTGTTTTATATTGCGGTGGCTATACAAACATATATAGAGGGCGTCGGATATTTGTTGCACTCTGATTTTTGCGCGGTTACCGTGGTTTTATTGCGTATTAGTATTATTTTGATTAATTAATTTTGCTTGTTTGTTTGTTTGTCGATTCTTTATTAAGATGTCAGATTACGTGATGGTTATCAATTACTTAAAAAAAGACGAACTGCAGTATGAACTTAAATTGAGGGGCGTCGCGATTTCGGATGAGGAAACGGTTGCCGAGTTAAGATCGTACTTGCGTCCTTTGCTGAGATTCGAGAAGGTTGATAAGACTCTGCATTATCCTAAGTATGACTTTGATCCTACTGAGGAATTAAAAATTATTCATACTAAACTAAACGAAATTGAAGCGTTGATAAATGAGTTTTCTGGTACTAAGGCGAGTGCCGAGTTTTCGCGAATTAATACACGGTTAGTGCATCTGTTAAGGCGTAATGATCGGATTCCGACTTCATCTGAGTCATCCCTTGAAATATTAAGGGATCGTTCGCAATTGATGATGCAAATACTAAACCTTATGGAAGCGCTTGAGATTGGTACAGTATCTAAGGATTCTGACGATGTTGGTGCTTTATTTACAAGCATGCGTGTCGAGGATCAATCTGACGGTGATTTACCAGTGGATGAGTCTGTGGCATCGGGTGGCCCTATGAATTATTCCGCTGTTGCAAATATTCCCGCGACTTCTGGTCAGAAAACTCAACCTGTTTCTAAGTGGAACTTAAAATTTTCGGGAGATGCAAGGCATTTGTCTGTACACAATTTTTTGGAAAGGGTACAGGAACTTCAGTTTGCTCGTGGTGTTTCGGATCAACAATTATTCGAATCGGCTATTGACTTATTCGATGGGAAAGCGTTACTTTGGTATCGTTCTAATCGTTCTCGTTTCCGTGACTGGAAGGGATTGTCTAAGCTTTTGGTTCATCATTACCAACCTCCTGATTACAAACCACGGTTATTACAAGAAATCATGTCCAGGGTACAAGACCCGTCGGAAAGTATAGTTGATTATCTCGTGTGTATGAACGCCATGTTTGGTCGGTATGGAGTAGTATCAGAAGATGTGCGTTTGGGAATTATTTCCAGAAATTTATCGCCATTTTATACTATGCAACTTCCTCCAGTGGCTAATATGGTACAGCTGGAAGAAGAGTGTCTGAAATTGGAAGCAAAGAAACATAGGGCGGATGCGTATAAACCTCCTTCTAATCAGAAACGTCGTGATTTGGTGGAGCCTGATTTCGCGTATTTGGGTATGGCTAGCTCTTCGTGCCATGACTCTGCGTCTTCTTCTGCCGAAGTCTATGAGTTCCGATCTCAGGGCTCGACTAAGTGTTGGAATTGTCTCGAGACTGGTCATCTTATGAGGGACTGTAAGTTCCCCAAGAAAAAGCGCTGCTATCAGTGTGGTAAACCGTCATTCACAATTCGCACGTGTCCAACTTGTTCGGGAAACGGGCGAGGGGAGAAATAAATAATGGTCGTAAGAAGTTCTCCCCGAAATTGTCGACCGTACCTAAGTTTAAAAATAAAATTCTTCTTGATTACATTATTTCACATGCAGAAAATGATCAACGGCCTTATCTCCAGGTAACTATTCTTGGCTACCCTATTCTCGGTTTGCTGGATTCTGGTGCGACTTCTACTGTAGTAGGAAAAGTGGGGTATGACACCTTATTGCAACTAGGTCTTACCCTTAATACAAAACAAGTAACTGATTGTACTGTGGCAAATGGCCAAATATGTCCAAGTGTTGGAACGATGGCGGTTCCTTTTTGTCTTATGGGACGCGTTTGTGTTATTGATGTTCTCGTTGTCCCTAATCTTCGACATTCACTTGTGCTTGGGTCAGATTTTTGGATCGCTATGGGAATAGTTCCAGATTTACGGCGTGATGTTTGGCATTTTTCTTCTGTCGAAGATTGCAAAGAGATTTGTGTCATAAATGATGAGTCTGATCTTACCTTGGAACAACGACTTGCGTTGGATAAACTGGTTGCAGAAAAGTTTACATTGATGGGTACTAGTTTAGGTATCACTAACTTGGGTGAGCACGAAATTATTACTGATTCTCCTCCGATCAAGCAGAGATATTACCCGGTTAGCCCTGCTAAACAAAAACTGATAGATCAAGAGTTGAACGAGATGCTGAAACAGGATATCATAGAGCCCTCTTCTAGTGGCTGGTCGTCACCCATTCTTCTTGTGCCAAAGAAGGATGGCAAGTATAGGTTTTGCGTGGATTTCAGGAAACTTAATTCCGTTACCAAGAAGGATGCTTATCCGATTCCATACATGTCAGCTATACTAGACCGTCTTCGTAATGCTAAATATCTCAGTAGCACTGATATTAAGTCTGCTTACTGGCAAGTTCCCGTTTCACAATCATCTCGAGAATACACAGCTTTTACGATTCCGGGAAGAGGCTCGTATCATTTCAAGAAAATGCCGTTCGGATTGACTAATGCCCCAGCAACTTGGCAACGCATATTAGATCGTGCATTAGGAGCAGACTTGGAGCCTTATGTTCTAGTTTATTTAGATGACATAGTTGTCGTATCTCCAGATTTTTCAACTCATTTGCGGATCCTGGAGCAGGTATTTGACAGGTTACATGCTGCTGGACTCACAGTCAATAAAGACAAGTGTCAGTTTTGTCGTCCCCAACTTCATTATTTAGGCTACGTCGTCGATAAGCGTGGACTCCATGTAGACCCTCAAAAGGTTGATGCTATCCTAAAAGTGCCTATTCCTTCTAACATTGGTGAAATACGTCGTTTCGTTGGTATGACATCCTATTATAGAAAGTTTATACCCAACTTTGCAGACATAATTGCTCCGTTAACTCAATTAACTAAAAAGAACGCCAAGTTTGTTTGGTCTAGCACTTGTGACGAATCATTTCGTCGTATCAAAGAACTTCTTGTTACAGCACCTATCCTGAATTGCCCTGATTTTGAAAAACCTTTCACATTACACACGGATGCGTCGGATTATGGTGTGGGTGCAGTTCTTACCCAAGACATTGACGGTGAGAAGGTTATTTCATTTCTGTCTCGCTCGCTCACTAAAAGTGAACGAAAATATTCCACGACGGAGAGAGAGCTTATTAGTGTGATTTGGGCAGTAGAAAAATTACGTCACTATCTTGAGGGAACCAGATTTACTATTGTTACTGACCACCATTCTCTTCTATGGTTGGATCGCTTAAGGGATCCGACTGGGCGCTTAGCGCGTTGGGCTCTTAGGCTTCAGGCTTTCGATTATACCGTTGTACATCGTAAGGGCAAACACAATGTTGTGCCTGACTTTCTTTCGAGGTCAGTACCGATGGATATATCCACCTTGGATTTTGGTGATGGTGTGGATGCTTGGTATCAGAAAATGTTGCAGCGTGTTACCGATTATCCAGAACTATACCCGAAGTGGAGATCCGAGAATAATATTTTATATAAATATGTAAAGCGTAACTTGCCTGAACTTGCTGATGAGGCGGATAATTGGAAGGTGGTTGTTCCGAGGAATAAGCGCAAAGAATTATTGAAATCTCATCATGATGACCCTAAGTGTGGCCATGGTGGCATATTTAAGACCTACTGGCGCTTACACAATAAGTACACTTGGCCTAAAATGCGTGCAGACGTGGTCAAATATGTTAAATCTTGCAACATATGTGCACAGCACAAGCCTGAGCAAAAAGCACCAGCTGGTGTCATGGGTAAGAGGCCGAGTATTGATAAACCATGGCAAATGATTAGCCTTGACTTTGTGGGGCCGCTACCTCGATCGACTAGGGGTTATGCGTACATCCTAGTAGTCACCGATTTCTTCAGCAAATATGTTGTTCTGATACCTTTGCGATCTATTACTTCAAAGGCTTTATCCACTCATGTTGAAGAAGACATATTTTTGGTGTATGGGGTGCCGCAAACTATTATTTGTGATAATGGCAAACAAATGATTGGTAAAGAATTTAGAAGTATGTGTCAGAAATATAATACACGCATATTTTACACTCCTTTGTATCATCCATCTTCTGATCCTACGGAAAGGACTAATCGTATTGTTAAAACTATGTTAGCTTCGTATGTTCATGATAACCAACGAAAGTGGGACTTATATTTACCTTCGGTCGGTTGTGCTATTAGAACGTCCAAGCACGAAACTACAGGTTATTCGCCGTTTTGCGTAAATTTTGGCCGCGAATATGTTTCTTGCGGAGACCAATATGACATGCGGGTAAATATTCCACCAAGTACTGATGCAGGTACGGAGTTAGTCGCGAGACGCCTGGAAGGATTTCGGAAAATGTATTTCGATGTAAGGCAACGTATCTTAAAAGCTCACTTACGTAATAAATACTACTACGATCTGCGTCGTCGTCCCGTAAAATATGAGCCTGGCCAGTTAGTATGGCGGAAGAATAAGAGTTTGTCTAGCGCAGTCGATTATTACAACGCTAAGCTAGGTGCCAAATATGTAGGGCCTTATAAAGTTCGTAAAAAGTTAGGTACTTGTTCATACGAATTGGAAGATGATACTGGACATTCGAAAGGTGTATGGCATGTACAGGATATTAAGCCTGTCTACAACCCAGAGGAAGATTAGTAAAGTACGTCGGTTTTGATATTAAATGTATGTTTGTTTAATCTAAAAAAAATGATTGATGCTCCATTTCCCATATGGTCGTTTTCTAGTTTTTCTTCAATTACCATCTTAATTAATAATTAATCGATAAATTCGGTAAATTCTGGAATTTACCTCTTTCCAAGTGAGGGGGGAGTTGTAACAGTTAGTTTTGCGACTTCTTTAACGTCCCTTGTATATCGCATTTACTCGTATTTTAAATGCTCTTTGCCGCAGTTGTTCTTATCGCGCCGTTTTTCTTTGGAGCGTTTTTCTGCTGTCCCACCTGTGTGGCAGATGCAAGTTTCCCGTTTTCGAGAGCATTATTCACACCTCGTTCGTAGCCAGTGTTAGCACTGTGATTAAAGTTCTTTTATACTTACCCTCGTTGAGTAAGGGGATTAGTTCAGTGCTAATAGTTATTAAACTGAGTATATAGTGCCTGCTGTATTAGTGGCTTGAGCTCAGTATCCATATTCTGGGATTGAATTGGCTGCGGAGCTGCGAAACTCGGTGAATTAATTGGCTGACTATCATAGTCACTGCTTGCTCTTTATAAGCAGAACCCTCCTGTAGAGGGTTTCGTTGGCAGGGATTTTCCAAGCGTTTTAAAGTGCGCAGAAGGGATTTTCCTAGCTCTTAAATACCACCGGTTGCTGCCGACTGCTTCTAACCACCATCCCTCAGCAGTGTTGCTTTTTATGGTTACTGCATAGATCTGTGTTGGAGAAAACTCTGCAAGGGCTTGCGAAATTGACACTTCCGATAGTAAACCCGCTGAACGTGCCGTCCAACGCCGACACCTGCATCTCGACGCTCGAGGACGCTTCTTACAGCTAAGCAAACTTTTATTTTACGTGGAATGAACTGATATGCGTTCAGAGCTGCTAATTTAATTGCGCTTTTCAATAATCCGCTATTGCTCATTCTTTAACTCTTAACGGCGATATCAGATCATCTACTCAAGTAATCCGCCACGAAGTCTTAATGCGTGTTTACATTATTCACTATATGTGTTGTCATTAATTTACATTTGCATCTGTTCGTATTTAATATGGATGTTGTGTGAACCAGCATAGAGCTCTATACGGGGGAACATCGTTAATTATTTGACTTTACACATTTTGTAGTACATGAATGCGTTGATATATTCGTGCCGTTGAATTTGTAATAATTATCGAATGCCATTGGTCATTAAAGGGGGTAGCAATCAACCAGTTGTCTTTTACTTATGATTTGATTTTTGCCTTTCAGTGAACGCGAACTATTCAGCCTGTTTCCAAAATTTACAGGGCGGCTGATCTTTGCTTCGACACTTTCGTGTTAAAATTTTGGTGGCGCCTATATTTAATTAATAACTAATAAGTGGAACCTCCCCACTCTCCCTGAATGCTAGTCGTCGCATTTGCTTGCCGCAAGCGAATCGTTTGGCAAATTTTATACTAGTTTAATCTTGTGACGGTAGGTAATTGACTTTGTTACGTCGCCGTCTTAGTTCCTTTGGCGCCAATAAATTGCTGATCTAAATGGTAGTGCCGTACAACAACGTGATAGCAATATTAATAAAGTACATATAATACAATACGTATTTGACATCAGTTTGGCGTCGAAACACTCAGCCAATCGGCCGACTTCAAAACGGTCCGGCTGCGAAAAGTCCTGGCTCCGAAACGACCGGCTGCGAATCGGCGACCGCGAACCGGCGGAGGCGAAAAGTCCTAGACCCAAGAAATTTCGCGGGCATTTGAAGAATTTTGCGGATATCCAAGTTAGGAAAAAGCTCTTGATTTGTGATAAACACCATTTATTTTATGAAATAATTCCAGATGTTATCGGTGCAACTGAAGGATGTCATATTATGCTTAAGGCACCGGAGGACCAGCAAGAGAGCTACCTTTTTAACATTCTAATATTCTGCAAGGCATTTGCACGAGCAAACAACTTTTTACAAATGTTTTTGTTGGGTTTCCAGGTTCCGCACATGATGCAAGGGCAATAATTAGTCAATATTTAAAATTACATGTATATAAGTTATGTATTTCTTTGAAGGTGTTAAGAGAATCGTCCATATTCAGTATAACACAGCAGCATGGTACAGCCAGACTTTTTGATGATACCGAATACCATTTAATAGGCGATTCGGCATAGGGCCAACTATGCGCGACATCATCGGTCTTGTTAATGAAAGGTGCCAAAAGCGTCTTTTAAGGCTGACACAGAAAGCGGTGAAGCAAACATTGCAGCACGGCGTTAAATTCGGAGCACTGCAAAAGGAATCCGGCCGATACCTGTTAGGACCTGTTCTGAAGAAGTTTAGGGTAAAAGAAAAATTTAAATATAAAAACTGTGGCGAGGCGACGGCGTAGACGTAGCAGCAGGACTCGAAGACGAAG
Organism: Rhyzopertha dominica; assembly: GCA_025024175.1. NCBI lineage: Eukaryota > Metazoa > Arthropoda > Insecta > Coleoptera > Bostrichidae > Rhyzopertha > Rhyzopertha dominica. The sequence continues at coordinate 13,788 of QCXZ01000020.1, read as the reverse complement.
AAGACGCCGACCCGCCAGTGGCACTGAGACTGAAGGTGATAATAATTAATGGCTTATTTGCATATTTATTTGTTCCTTTGGCGCCAATAAATTGCTGATCTAAATGGTAGTGCTGTACAACAACGTGATAGCAATATTAATAAAGTATATATAATACAATACGCATTTGACATCAGTCTGGCGTCGAAACAGTCAGCCAATCGGCCGACTTCAAAATGGTCCGGCTGCGAAAAGGCCTGGCTACGAAACGACCGGCTGCGAATCGGCGACCGCGWACCGGCGGAGGCGAAAAGTCCTAGACCCAAGAAATTTCGCGGGAATTTGAAGAATTTGGCGGATATCCAAGTTAGGAAAAAGCTCTTGATTTGTGATAAAGCACATTTATTTTATGAAATAATTCCAGATGTTATCGGTGCAASTGACGGATGTCACATTATGCTTAAGGCACCGGAGGACCAGCAAGAGAGCTACTTTTTCAACATTCCATTATTCTGCAAGACATTTGCACGAGCAAACAACTTTTTACAAATGTTTTTGTTGGGTTTCCAGGTTCCGCACATGATGCAAGGGCAATAATTAGTCAATATTTAAAATTACATTTATATAAGTTATGTATTTCTTTGAAGGTGTTAAGAGAATCGTCCATATTCAGTATAACACAGCAGCATGGTACAGCCAGACTTTTTTATGATACCGAATACCATTTAATAGGCGATTCGGCATAGGGCCAACTATGCGCGACATCATCGGTCTTGTTAATGAAAGGTGCCAAAAGCGTCTTTTAAGGCTGACACAGAAAGCGGTGAAGCAAACATTGCAGCACGGCGTTAAATTCGGAGCACTGCAAAAGGAATCCGGTCGATACCAGTTAGGACCTGTTCTGAAGAAGTTTAGGGTAAAAGAAAATTTAAATATAAAAACTGTGGCGACGCGACGGCGTAGACGTAGCAGCAGGGCTCGAAGACGAAGAAGACGCCGACCCGCCAGTGGCACTGAGACTGAAGTTGATAATAATTAATGGCTTATTTGCATATTTATTTGTTCCTTTGGCGCCAATAAATTGCTGATCTAAATGGTAGTGCTGTACAACAACGTGATAGCAATATTAATAAAGTACATATAATACAATACGCATTTGACATCAGATTGGCGTCGAAACAGTCAGCCAATCGGCCGACTTCAAAATGGTCCGGCTGCGAAAAGTCCTGGCTACGAAACGACCGGCTGCGAATCGGCGACCGCGAATCGGCGGAGGCGAAAAGTCCTAGACCCAAGAAATTTCGCGGGAATTTGAAGACTTTGGCGGATATCCAAGTTAGGAAAAAGCTCTTGATTTGTGATAAAGCAAATTTATTTTATGAAATAATTCCAGATGTTATCGGTGCAACTGACGGATGTCATATTATGCTTAAGGCACCGGAGGACCAGCAAGAGAGCTACTTTTTCAACATTCCATTACTCTGCAAGGCATTTGCACGAGCAAGCAACTTTTTACAAATGTTTTTGTTGGGTTTCCAGGTTCCGCACATGATGCAAGGGCAATAATTAGTCAATATTTAAAATTACATTTATATAAGTTATGTATTTCTTTGAAGGTGTTAAGAGAATCGTCCATATTCAGTATAACACAGCAGCATGGTACAGCCAGACTTTTCTATGATACCGAATACCATTTAATAGGAAATTCGGCATAGGGCCAACTATGCGCGACATCATCGGTCTTGCTAATGAAAGGTGCCAAAAGCGTCTTTTAAGGCTGACACAGAAAGCGGTGAAGCAAACATTGCAGCACGGCGTTAAATTCGGAGCACTGCAAAAGGAATCCGGCCGATACCAGTTAGGACCTGTTCTGAAGAAGTTTAGGGTAAAAGAAAATTTAAATATAAAAACTGTGGCGAGGCGACGGCGTAGACGTAGCAGCAGGGCTCGAAGACGAAGAAGACGCCGACCCGCCAGTGGCACTGAGACTGAAGGTGATAATAATTAATGGCTTATTTGCATATTTATTTGTTCCTTTGGCGCCAATAAATTGCTGATCTAAATGGTAGTGCTGTACAACAACGTGATAGCAATATTAATAAAGTACATATAATACAATACGCATTTGACATCAGTTTGGCGTCGAAACAGTCAGCCAACCACGGGGGAAGGAACCAGAGGAGCACATCGCTGCGGCATACCTGCCCTACGTCAATGGATGTACAGATAAGATCGGACGGCTGCTGAGAAGACATCATATAAACACCATCTTCACCGCCCCGAGAAAGATAGCTAACGCCTTTCCGAAATATCGTTCGACGACTGAGGAGCTACAAACACAAGGTGTGTACAGCATCCCATGCAGCTGTGGGAAGGTTTACATCGGCCAAACCGGAAGGCACATCAGCACGAGAATCAAGGAGCACATGAGGGACACCAGAGACCGGCAAGGTGATAGATCGGCTGTAGCAGAACATCGAATGGAGACTGGCCACATCATCAAATTCGAGGAAGCACAAATGCTGTCGAGGGAAGCGAGATTCTGGCCGAGACTGTACAAGGAAGCCATCGAAATCCAGAAGAACCCGCACAATTACAACCGAGACCGGGGCATCGACCTACCTGGAATCTGGAAACCGGTCATGCGTAACAACGCCCACGCGTCAGTGACCCGGACGAGTATAAATACCCGAGCAGGCTAGGACACGTCAGTTTCAGAGCTACTTCTGAGGAAGACACCGACATGAGTGTCGAAACGTCAAGGTCTAATAACCAACGTGGGAACCAGCCCGGAAAACAACATGTCATCGACAACAACCACGGAAGCCTTCAAACCAAAATATCAAATAGAGGTTATTCCTAAATAATGGATCCATTGTTGACGGTTTCGTAACTCCTCCCGCCGAAGATACGAAATCAGGGGCGAAGCGCAATATCATCAAGGGTGGCTTCGTTTTCTGGTTTCGGGGATGTCTTCATCCGGTGTAGGTGATGGCATCGTGGTACCACATACTTTCGTGCTAAGAACAAACTTATTACAAAGATTAAGACGTAGGTAATAATTGTCCAAGAACTAATCGTATGTGTCAATAAGGGTGGAATGTCTTCTAGATCCAGGGGTTGTGCAAGTTGACTTTTGAGTTGCATCAAGTCGTCCAAGTGTACTTCTTCTAAATGTAATTGAATGGGTTTCGTTTTGTCTTTCGAATAAATTTTTGGCAAAGTAATTGCAGTATCCAAATAAATAATTACTTCTGAGGAATTAGTTATTAAATATTCTTCATGTGTTTGGAATATACAACCCTTTGGTAATTGAATTAAATAGCTGCCCTTTAAATCAATTTTTTGTTCTGAATTTTGACACTTTAATTTTCCAACTACATCATTCGGTTCAAAATATAACCAGGCATTATTTCCTAAGCTTTGCATTTTCCAAGTGGAATTTACGGTATGCATATTGCAATTTTGGTAAGGCTTGATTCTCAGCAATAGTTGATATTCGCAAGTCTCTTTAATATAATTTTTGATGTTTATTTCACGGCAAAGATATATTCCATTTTTCGTTTTAAGGCATGGATCGTTGGTAAACATGTAAGCATTTTCACTGCTCATGAAATATTTTGCGGTTGGAAGTATAATTTGCGTAACCGTACCATAAATCATTGGCAATGTATAGGAATGATACAACGAATATACGATTTTACTTGTAATAGGCACATGTAGCAAAAATACTATTCGAGAATTGGTGTGATAAGCACTTAGTTGTATGACTTGTTCAAATGATTCTATACTACTCATCTCTGGCTTGAATATTAAGTGATTTGGAAGATTTTTATCTATTTTACTTAACTGGTTTAATAATTCGTTTGTAGAGATTATACTGGGGTGCAACACATTTAATTTAGAAAATGTTAGGGCAGTTAGCAGATTATTTAGCAAGTAGGAAATATGAGATAAAGTGTTTATCAAGATTGAATATGATTCGGCAATAGCGAAATCTGATTTTAGATTCATTTGATTAGTCTGTAGCTGATTTATCTTTTTAGTGATATATAATTGATTATTTACTACATGTGATACTGAAGCGTTAAGTCTTATTACAGATTCAGTAACAATGCTCAATCTTTTATCATTTAGTTTTTGTCCATGCGATAAAGAGTTAATAGCTGTTTCAAACCTAATACCGTCTTCTGCATCTAAGTTACCAGTTATTCCTTTTACTAAGCTTCCTACAATGTTTAGCAAACCTCTTCTAACTCTGTTGGGTGCATATAATAAATGAGAAAGCTTTTCATCAATACCTGTAAGAAGTTCTTTACATAAATGATTTGAAAATTTCGTGTCATTATGCATACTGCTCAATTTAAAATATAAATTTCTTAAACTTTCAGTTTCTTGGATTATTCCAGTTAAATCAAAGGGTTTGATGATAGTCCAGTCTGAATAAGTAATTTTTGCTTGTCCTAAAGGGTGTATGAAAAGTCCAGGGTTTCCGTCCAGATTGTGTATTATGTCATTCCGTTGTGCTTTTATTACCGTTATCCACACGAGGTAGAAGGGGACGAAGTACCTGTAATTAAGTGATGTCTCAACCGTCCTGTGTGTAATTTAATTTCTTTATCTTTTATTTTCAAAATACAAGTGTTATCTGCGTTAATTCTAATTAATTTTGCTGGTCCCAAATATTTTTTATTAGCTTTAGATGCCCTATCTTCATTTGTGGTATAATAAACTGTTTCACCTACTTTAAAAGGAAGTTCAGCTTCTCTTTTAGCAACAACTTTTTCTTTTCCTTTATTAATTTTGTCCCGAACAGTGTTGTAAACAATATTTAGTTTGTCTACGTGTTGTTTAATGTAGTTTTCATTAATCTGTTCATTAGTTATTATATCATTGGGGTCTCTCGAGTTTGTATGTCCAAAAGTTAAAGCATAGGGAGTATGACCTGTAGAAGAATGAATTGAACTGTTATAGGCGATGACGCCGTATTTCACTATTTGATTCAGAGGTTCAGTGTGTTGGGTTTCTAAAATTTTTAAGTGCTCGATTAGAGTTGAATGAAATCTCTCTATGGGTGCATTTGACTGCGGATTTTTAGGGGTAGTGAAGTGGATTTGAATTTTGTGGCTTGCTAGTAAATCTTTAACAATTTTGTTATTAAATTCTGTACCTTGGTCTGTGGTGATTTGATTAGGTGTTCCGTAATGAGAAAAGTAATTAATTAGTCCTTGAGAGACGTCTACTGGATTTTTAGAAGAAATTGGATACACCTGAGCTAATTTAGAAAAAGAATCAATAATTGTTAGAAATAATTGTCTCTTGTATGAAAAAGTATCAATATGCAGGTGTTCAAACGGTTTACACGGTGTAGGCGTTAAGTTAATTGGAATATCATAGTGTTTCCTGTCATACTTATATCTTTTACAAATTTCGCAATAGTTTATAAAATTCTCTACGGATTTTTGCATATTAGGCCAATAGAAAAGAGATTTTAATTTAGCAAGAGTTTCATTTGTTCCTCTATGATTGGTCTTACCCTCATGATAATTTCGAATTGTTACAATTTTATCTTCCTCGTTTTTAACTTCCGTTCGTTTTTGCAAATACCTAACAAGATTTGGGCCATTGTTGTTGAAAAGACTGCAATATATTTCACAAAACTGTTTATATAAATCATCATCATCTACATATAGTCCATAACTGACATTGGGTACTAAATATTCCTGGAAAAATTGTTTAATTTTGTCTGATGAATTTGAATATGGTACCTGAAGATGGAACATCTGCCGTTTATCCAATTGTTCGATTTTACAACTATATGGACCTCTTTTTACGTAAATTTGGTTAAGCCTTGTATTTACAATTTCGTCTTTTATAGGTATACTTTCTGTAACTTGGTCAGTGTCGTTAGAATGTATTGTTATAATGTCAATGTCTTGTTGGTCTTGGTCAGTGTCGGGTTCAGCAATCATAGATTGTGAACAGTCTGTGATAGCAAAATTTTCAATGTCATCTGGGGACTTTGCAGTGGCGTAGTTGCATACTAAAATATGTATGTTCGTGTCGGCGAATATATAACTTAGCATAGATTTTACTTTTTGCCAGTTTAATTTATCGGGACCACATCCTATTCTAGGTATTGATAATTTTTGAACATTATTGTGTACTAACTCTTCTTTTAAATTTACAAGTGTTTTAAATAAATCGGAGTATAACGGTTTGTCGAAAAAGTGAGCTTTAGTGATTAAATAATAAATTTTGTATCCATCTGATTCCAAAAATGCGACTTGTCCTACAGATTTATTTTGATTTAGTAATTCATTAGATCCTCCAAATTTTCGTTTAATTTGTAAAGCTAATCCTGCGTTCATTTTAAAATCTTTCGAAACACAGTGTGCCAAAACATAATCTTTTGATAATAAAAGAATATCTTGGTTGCTTTCGCTCAAATTACTGTGTGAAACTTTAATTTTTGTCTCTTTCAAAAAATTTTCGTAGGTTAAATTTTGTGAAATAGGTATACGACTCAATGCGTCTGCATTCGTGTTAAGTTTTCCCTTTTTATATTGAATTTCATAATCATATTCCAAAAGTTTTAATCTCCAACGTACTAATTTTGAATTTGGTTCTTTTAAACTGAACAGCCATGTTAGGGGTCTGTGATCAGTGTAAATGGTAAATTTTCTGCCATATAGGTAAGGTCTAAAGTACTTTGTTGCCCAAACAATAGCTAATAGTTCTTTTTCTATTGTACTATATTTTTGTTCAGTTTCATTCAAGGTACGTGAAGCGTACGCTACTGGTCTATCTGAACCAATGCTTCCTTGAGATAAGAGTGCACCAAGCGCATAATTTGATGCGTCAGTTGTTAAAACAAAGGGCTTTGTAAAATCGGGATACTGTAACACTGGATTATTTGTTAAAATATGTTTTGCTTTTTCGAATGCAGATACATATTCTTCGTTTAATTCTACCTTATTTCCTTTTTTGAGGCATTTTGTTAGTGGCTTTGTAATTTTGGCAAAGTCTTTAATAAATCGTCTATAATATCCTAAAAGACCTAAAAATGATTTGATTTCTTTTTGGTTTCGTGGAATTGGAAAATTTAGAATGGCTTTAATTTTATCCGGATTAGGTTTTACACCATGGGGAGTTACAATATGTCCCAAATATGCAACTTCCTTGTGTAAAAATTCAGATTTATCGAGCTGAATTTTAAATTTTGCCTGTCGCAATCTTTCGAATACAGTTTTCAATTTTTCGATGTGCTCTTGTAGAGAAGTACTGTACACAATAATATCATCTAGATAAACTAGGCATTGGTCTGTTTGCAACCCTCTCAGTATGTTATCCATAACACGCTGAAAGGTGGAGGGCGAATTTTTTAACCCGAAGGGCATACGTGAGAATTCGTAGTGCCCTTGTTCTGTACTAAAAGCAGTTTTTTCTACGTCATCAGGGTGCATTTCTATTTGGTGAAACCCTGAGGCTAAATCCAAAGTTGTGAAATATTGACTTTTGCCCAGCTTGTCTAAAATGTCTGTGATGTTAGGTAAAGGGTATTTGTCATCGATTGTCTTTTCATTTAACTTTCGATAATCTATTACCATTCTCCATTTTTCATTACCTGATGCATCTGTTTTCTTAGGTACAATCCAAATTGGACTTGACCATGGAGAAATTGAATGTTGAATTATCCCTTGATCTAACATCGAGGAGACTTGATTCTGTACCTCCTGTTTGTGTACATGTGGATACCGATAAGTTTTAGTATAAATAGGATTTTGATCTGTTAGCCTGATGTGGTGTTTGATTTGATTAGTGAAGGTTAGTGGTACACCTTCGCAATGAAAAATGTCGCGATACTGAAAACACAAAGATCGAATTGCATTTCGTTCTTCAGAATTTAGATGCGACAATCTGAGGTTTTTTAAATTTCCTTTTAGCATGTTGTCTTGTTCTATTGAGACAGACTTTAAATTTGGAGTTTCCGCACACGCGTCAATTTCATAAATATCTATTGGTTCTGTTAGTTCCAAAGAAAGTGTCTGGTCTGTCGAATTTAAGATAGTAGTGAATGCTTTATTGTTTTCAACTTTAACTAAAGCTGAAGGAATAACTAAACTGTTATCAAAGTAAATTTGTTCGATGTAACCCTCTTTTAAATTTTGTTTTACTGGAATTTGAATTTTCCTTTCTGTACGCGGTTCTAATGTGATATTAAATAATTTTGCGGATTCCTGTTTCGAGTATTGCACATGAAGCGGAATTATAGCTTTTTCTGTTTCTAAAACTTGTTTGCCTATATTTACGTTTGCATTTAATTTCTTTAACAAATCTAACCCAATTAATCCATCATATTTCTTGTTAAATTCAAAAACATAAAATTTATGTCTGTCTTTAGTATTGAAAATGGGTGGCAATGGAAGATTTACGCTGTATTTGTGACGTGTGGTCTGATGAGCTGTACTTACTTGAAACGGGTCGTGTTCTACAAAATTTAGAAATTGTTTCCCTACTAAACGTGGACTTATAAAACTTTTTGATGAACCAGTGTCAATCATAAATTTTGCATTAATTCGAGGTATTACGATATATGGTAAATTAGTGTTGTTTTCGGTATTTAAGTTAATTACTACGGCTGTGGGTCTAACTGATGGTCTCTGAAAAAATTTTGACGATACTCATTGAATGCGTTATCGTTGCGATTTTCGTGTACGCGCCAGAGTGGCTGATATTGGTACTGATCTATAGGTCCTTGTGCCGCTTCGGGAATTTCCTGTGGTCTAGGCGGAAATTCGGGGTATTCAGTATCTATTGTGGCAAGTCTCACACTTTCTGCGTTTTCATCCTCGGAGGGATCCCAGACAACATAGTTGTCAATATCTTCTAAATCGTGTTCTGAATCGTGATAAAACAGTTCTTCCGAAATGAAATTTGGTTTTGATGTACTCGGTTTAATAACTTGTTGGGTTCTTCTGGTATTACCGGAAGAAGTGTCCATTGGAGTCGGTTTATAGMAGCTTGGGTGCTGGCGCACCGGGAATGTGTTTCTAGGCTGCCATTGCGTTTTATAATTTGCTGATTGCGTTTTATAATTTGCTGATTGCGGACTAGATCTTTGTTGAGGCTGATACTGTGTTATTGGCCTTGGTTGGAATGTTGGTGGTTGGAAATTTGAGAAATTTCTTACTACGGGGTGTTGCCAATTAACGGGGGGAAAGTTCTGAACTGGAGCGATTCTTTGAGTCAACTGGGAATGCTTTTGTGGAATTTGATTCCTGAATTGATTCGGTTTTTGATTCATTGATTGAATGTGATGATTTTTCGCGTAATTGAAATTTTCTTCTTCCAGAACTAATGACATAGCTTTCTCTAACGTGTCCGGTTTTTGCAACCTAACTGCGAGGCCTAAATTACCATTAAGTCCTGTCAAAAATGTGTCTAATGCGCGTTTATCATAGATTGTCGTTTTAATGATTCTAACTTGTTCATCTAACTCTGTTAATTTTATGCAAGACAGCAAAAGGCTTCTCACATCTTGACATCTCATTCCAAATTGATATGCTGACTCGTTCCTATCTGGTTTTAAAGACATCAAATCGCGTAAGAGACAGTTCTCGTCGCGCTGATCTCCGAAATACTGAATAAGCAATTTTCTGATATTGGGCCAAGTATCTGCGTCATTTCTATTTCCTATTAAAATAGCTGCACGCCCCACTAATTTTGATAATATTGCATGTAGTAAAAATTTATTCACTGGGTTATTTACATTGACTAAATCTGCAAATGACATTAAATAGTCACAACTAGAGATGAATAATGATAACGTTGCAGGTTCCCCATCGTAGTTGGGTACTGCGTCTAAATGCATTTTGTTGAATGTATTTGCCATATTTACGGTATTGTTACTTGTATTTACAGTACTATTCGAATTATTATCAATATTATTAATTATATCGTATAAATCTGCTACTAATGAATTGTAAATTGAAACGTTTGTGTCTTCGTTTGACATTAAAAAAAAAGACAGTGAAAATACTTAAATGTGTACTCACGGTTTACGCATTATTTCTATTCTTAACCTAGTGGACTGGGATTGATCCGTTGGCGATGCTGTCCTCTGGACCAGGTGGATTTGGGAGTTGATCCGTTGGCGATCTTGTCCTCTGGATCGGGGTTGGGCCTTTGACGATGCTTGTTCACCGGCTCTTTTTCTTAGTGACTATCGATCTTTCGGCGATGCTGTCCTCTGGATCGGCGAACCTTTTGGCGATGTTGTCCTCCAGGTCCCAGGTGGTTGATTGCCAGTAAACGATTGATATCGACGACTGTGAAGACGATGCTTGTTCTTTACAGCCTTCTGGCAATCCTACTGACTGCGCCAGTTAAATTTCGTACTCGAACAAACAGCTTTTTAAAAAACAATTTATTGAGTACAAAATAACGTGAACAGTTAAACAGGCTYTTTTCGATATGCCCTCGGACAGAGTAACTGCCTAAAAGTTGAAGTATTACAATACAACTAGTTTTTATACATTGAATTCTGCCTACTTTGCTAATAATACAATAAGCTACTGTTAATTGTTTACAAAAATAACTAATACTACGTATGCTAAACTATACGAAGTCAACAACGGAAAAAAACTGAATATCAAATAGAGGTTATTCCTAAATAATGGATCCATTGTTGACGGTTTCGTAACTGGCCGGCTGCGAATCGGCTACCGCGAACCGGCGGAGGCGAAAAGTCCTAGACCCAAGAAATTTCGCGGGAATTTGAAGAATTTGGCGGATATCCAAGTTAGGACAAAGCTCTTGATTTGTGATAAAGCACATTTATTTTATGAAATAATTCCTGATGTTATCGGTGCAACTGACGGATGTCATATTATGCTCAAGGCACCGGAGGACCAGCAAGAGAGCTACTTAAACAAATTTTCAACATTCCATTATTCTGCAAGGCATTTGCACGAGCAAACAACTTTTCACAAATGTTTTTGTTGGGTTTCCAGGTTCCGCACATGATGCAAGGGCAATAATTAGTCAATATTTAAAAATACATTTATATAAGTTATGTATTTCTTTGAAGGTGTTAAGAGAATCGTCCATATTCAGTATAACACAGCAGCATGGTACAGCCAGACTTTTTTATGATACCGAATATCATTTAATAGGCGATTCGGCATAGGGCCAACTATGCGCGACATCATCGGTCTTGTTAATGAAAGGTGCCAAAAGCGTCTTTTAAGGCTGACACAGATAGCGGTGAAGCAAACATTGCAGCACGGCGTTAAATTCGGAGCACTGCAAAAGGAATCCGGCCGATACCAGTTAGGACCTGTTCTGAAGAAGTTTAGGGTAAAAGAAAATTTAAATATAAGAACTGTGGCGAGGCGACGGCGTAGACGTAGCAGCAGGGCTCGAAGACGAAGAAGACGCCGACCCGCCAGTGGCACTGAGACTGAAGATGATAATAATTAATGGCTTATTTGCATATTTATTTGTTCCTTTAGCGCCAATAAATTGCTGATCTAAATGGTAGTGGTGTACAACAACATGATAGCAATATTAATAAAGTACATACAATACAATACGTATTTGACATCAGTTTGGCGTCGAAACAGTCAGCCAATCGGCCGACTTCAAAATGGTCCGGCTGTGAAAAGGCCTGGCTACGAAACGGCCTGCTGCGAATCGGCTACCGCGAACCGGCGGAGGCGAAAAGTCCTAGACCCAAGAAATTTCGCGGGAATTTGAAGAATTTGGCGGATATCCAAGTTAGGAAAAGCTCTTGATTTGTGATAAAGCACATTTATTTTATGAAATAATTCCAGATGTTATCGGTGCAACTGACGGATGTCATATTATGCTTAAGGCACCGGAGGACCAGCAAGAGAGCTACTTTTTCAACATTCCAATATTCTGCAAGGCATTTGCACGAGCAAACAACTTTTTACAAATGTTTTTGTTGGGTTTCCAGGTTCCGCACATGATGCAAGGGCAATAATTAGTCATTATTTAAAATTACATTTATATAAGTTATGTATTTCTTTGAAGGTGTTAAGAGAATCGTCCATATTCAGTATAACACAGCAGCATGGTACAGCCAGACTTTTTTATGGTACCGAATACCATTTAATAGGCGATTCGGCATAGGGCCAACTATGCGCGACATCATCGGTCTTGTTAATGAAAGGTGCCAAAAGCGTCTTYCAAGGCTGACACAGAAAGCGGTGAAGCAAACATTGCAGCACGGCGTTAAATTCGGAGCACTGCAAAAGGAATCCGGCCGATACCAGTTAGGACCTGTTCTGAAAAAGTTTAGGGTAAAAGAAAATTTAAATATAAAAACTGTGGCGAGGCGACGGCGTAGACGTAGCAGCAGGGCTCGAAGACGAAGATGACGCCGACCCGCCAGTGGCACTGAGACTGAARGTGATAATAATTAATGGCTTATTTGCATATTTATTTGTTCCTTTGGCGCCAATAAATTGCTGATCTAAATGGTAGTGCTGTACAACAACGTGATAGCAATATTAATAAAGTACATATAATACAATACGCATTTGACATCAGTTTGGCGTCGAAACAGTCAGCCAATCCGCCGACTTCAAAATGGTCCGGCTGCGAAAAGTCTTGGCTACGAAACGACCGGCTGCGAATCGGCGACCGCGAACCGGCGGAGGCGAAAAGTGCTAGACCCAAGAAATTTCGCGGGAATTTGAAGAATTTGGCGGATATCCAAGTTAGGAAAAAGCTCTTGATTTGTGATAAAGCACATTTATTTTATGAAATAATTCCAGATGTTATCGGTGCAACTGACGGATGTCATATTATGCTTAAGGCACCAGAGGAACAGCAAGAGAGCTACTTTTCAACATTCCATTATTCTGCAAGGCATTTGCACGAGAAAACAACTTTTTACAAATGTTTTTGTTGGCTTTCCAGGTTCCGCACATGATGCAAGGGCAATAATTAGTCAATATTTAAAATTACATTTATATAAGTTATGTATTTCTTTGAAGGTGTTAAGATAATCGTCCATATTCAGTATAACACAGCAGCATGGTACAGCCCAGACTTTTTTATGATACCGAATACCATTTAATAGGCGATTCGGCATAGGGCCAACTATGCGCGACATCATCGGTCTTGTTAATGAAAGGTGCCAAAAGCGTCTTTTAAGGCTGACACAGAATGCGGTGAAGCAAACATTGCAACGGCGTTAAATTCGGAGCACTGCAAAAGGAATCCGGCCGATACCAGTTAGGACCTGTTCTGAAGAAGTTTAGGGTAAAAGAAAATTTAAATATAAAAACTGTGGCGAGGCGACGGCGTAGACGTAGCAGCAGGGCTCGAAGACGAAGACGCCGGCCCGCCAGTGGCACTGAGACTGAAGATGATAATAATTAATGGCTTATTTGCATATTTATTTGTTCCTTTGGCCGCCAATAAATTGCTGATCTAAATGGTAGTGGTGTACAACAACATGATAGCAATATTAATAAAGTACATATAATACAATACGTATTTGACGTCAGTTTGGCGTCGAAACAGTCAGCCAATCGGCGGACTTCAAAATGGTCCGGCTGCGAAAAGGCCTGGCTACGATACGGCCGGCTGCGAATCGGCTACCGCGAACCGGCGGAGGCGAAAAGTCCTACACCAAGAAATTTCGCGGGAATTTGAAGAAATTTGGCGGATATCCAAGTTAGGACAAAGCTCTTGATTTGTGATAAAGCACATTTATTTTATGAAATAATTCCAGATGTTATCGGTGCAACTGACGGATGTCATATTATGCTC
>QCXZ01000019.1:0-34435 GCA_025024175.1 Rhyzopertha dominica | reverse complement strand
CTTCGTCTTCTGCTTCCTTGTAGTTAAATCGGCCTCGGTTTGTGATGGGAAGTCTGATAGCTTTCTACCATGTTCCAGAGCGTCAAATGTAGTGTGTTGCTCAGCTTCAGATGTTGTTGAAGTAGCTTTCTGTTGACGTCATCTAGCGATCGGCGTGTGTCGTGGATGGCTTCTCGGAGGATTGCCAAGCTTGTTCTTCTGAGGATGTTGTTGGTTCTTGCAGTTTTCTTGTGGAAGGCGACTTCCATGCGTTTTAGCATGATGTCTTCATCTCTACAGCGTTCCAGGAATGTCAATGTACACAGTAGCTTGCTGCGTTTGGATCGAAGATTCTCGAAGGTCTTCGATTGGCGTGATGTCTCCTCCCCGTAGAGAAGAGTTATGTTTTGCTTCAGGCTTCCGCGGGCGTTATATGTAGAGCTCGGTTTCCGGGATCTGCTCCGCGTTGTCAAATGTTGGTCCTTATTTGAACCGTTCAGCTACAACATTTCGGCACGGTCTCACGTGCCATCTTCAGGTTTTCTCTGCTGCTGCTGCTGCTGTTCTGCTCCGCGTTACACGCCTACAACTGACATCCGGTGCTGCTGCCGGTGGTATAAATACCCGTCGGGAGTCAAGCTTCGTCGCGCTTGGTTGGCTTCCTGCTTGACTGGTTATTATATTCTCTGATGATACGTTTGGTTTTGTGCTCGATGCTCGCTATAACTTTGGTGWTATCGAAGTCTATCTGATGCGAAGTATTTCTCACGTGTTCTGCTAAAGATGACCTAATAAACAGACCTACAGAAGTAAAGAGGACCAAAACAACGCTACAGCAGAACGGATTCGCCAGAGATGACATCAAAAAGGTGCTACGACCACGTCGACAGAGCAGAACAGCAGCAGAGAAGACCTGAAGATGGCACGTCAGACCGTGCTAAAAAACGTCGTCAGTTCAACGGTCCAGTTGAGGACCAACATGTGACAACGCGGACGTTCTCTGCGGCCATCCGCCATCTGACGCATGTGCAACTGAATCGCTCGTCGCTCAGTGTTGTTGAGTTTCAGAGCGTAATTCGCTGCGGTGACCAGATTATGGCGACCAACAGCTAATTACAGCCCAAATATATTATAATATTATTAAAGATAATTAATTATCGCCTGAATTCATTAAATGAGCATATGTGATATTTCTTGAGATTTGCAGGCATAATATGAAATGAAAAAGTATTGGCCTTGACCGAGATTTTATTAGTTGAAGTTGCCGACTGCGCGTGTGCCTGCATTAAGGTGACTGGATACAATTAAAAAAAAACAACTCTAGACAATGTCAGTATGTGTGATAATTTAATTTTATAGGTAAAACATTAACAGAAATACGGGGTAATTTTGTTTATTCTTATCAGGTGAGTTATCACTGAGTACCTATGCATGCTTAGTTCTGCTTTGCTTCTTGCAAAGTCGTGTTGTAAACGTTAGAACATTGATGTGTTGACAGTAATGAGCGCAAGAGTAAAATATAAATTAAGAGATATTATTAGATAGGGAGGCTAACTAGCACTTCGGTGTAGACTGTTGAGTCAGATGCTACATTGGTGTAGTTGGCCCATATTGCCTGCAGAGGTAGTCGGTTGTATGTGTTCTGCACAACAGTCAGTTCTATAAAGGATTAGATAGGGAGGCTACCTAGCAGTTCGGTGCAGACTGTTGAGTCAGATGCTACATTGGTTTAGTTGGCCATATTGCCTGCAGAGGTAGTCGACTGTATGTGTTCTGCGCAACAGTCAGTTGAATTATTAAACCATAAGGAAGTAGCGATGCTAAGCTATTGAGTTGCTACATTAGTTGGTAGTCGAGTTTTATTGAGCTTCCTAGTAGTTATGGATGCATATTCCTTCCGTGAGTATAAATAACAGGATATTCAAACAGCGTATGTAGATGTTGACATACTGTTGTTAGTGAACGTGTGCTAGGTACTCATAAGACAATTTTTGATAGTTTCTCGGCGACAATTCTTKCCCCCCCCCCCCGGAGTAGTGAAGTGCGATCATAAGTGCGGCATATAGTAACTAGATTAGGAAAATTATAGGGATCTTTATGTAGGGTCCTAACATTTGTCAGCACATAGCTGACATTTTAAAAGTATCATTTTCTAATTTCCATTGTTATGCAGTTAAAGATGTATTTGAATTTTCTAATAAAATTAATAATTTTCAACTTTCTGAAAACTATGTTGTTGCGTCTCTAGACGTAGTCAGTGTGTTCACAAACATATCCCTGCAGTTGATAATTTCTATCATCACAGAAAACTGGGATTTAATATTTCCCAATACTAATATCAATTTAAACTACTTTATAAAAATCATTACTTTCCTTTTTGATATCAATTATTTTTGTTTTCAAAGAAAATTTTATTCCCAGACTTTTGGTTGCCCTATGGGGTCCATTCTTAGTCCTACACTTGCGTCTTTAGTAATGACTAAATTATTAAAGGAGTGCATACCAAAATTGTCATTCGATTTACCATTTATTTATCAATACGTAGATGATATGATTTTATCTTTACCTTTTGATGGCTCACAAGAAATCCTGCAAGTTTTCAATAGTTACAATACACATCTATCTTTTACCATTGAACATGAACATATTAATTATGTGCCTTTTTTAGATAGTAAAGTTATCAGAGACCAAAACAATAGAATAATCTTGGACTGGTATATAAAACCGACTAGTTCTGGCCGTTATATTAATTTCTTATCTCAATATGACATGAAAGTTAAAACCAATGTATTTTTGAATCTAAAAAATAGAATAAAAAAATAACTCATCCGTCCATGACTCACTCCTCACTTCAGCGGTTGTTTGATATTATGGTAGAAAATGGCTTTTCTAAGCCTTTCCTTAGAAACCTAATTTTTAGTGACAGTCGAGGATCAAGTATGACTAATGTCCCTAACTTAGATCCTGGTGATCAACAGGTGGTTTTTACATCATTTCCTTTTATTGCATCTTTAACAACAAAAATTAAGAAAATCTTTAGGCCCATTAATCATATAAAAATCGCGTGTTATAATGTTAAAACTAACTCATCTCTTTTTTTCTAAATTAAAAGACAAAATAGATGTACTTGATCTTCACAATACAGTTTATCTTATAAACTGCTTTGATTGCCAACAAGTATACATAGGACAATCAAAACAATCCCTGAAGCAAAGGATAACTTTACACAAGGGTGACACAAAGCTTAGACCCCAAAGATGTGCTCTTGCTCAACACGCAGTTTGACTTTGGTCATAATTTTGATTTTATAAATCCTAAAGTATTAACTATTGAAAAAAACTATAAAAAAGGCTTTTTATTGAGATATGTTGTATATATGAGCGAGAGAATACTATTACTAAAAAATCAGATATAAACAATTTAAGTAATATATATAAATATTTGTTTCAATTGGACTCTTACAAAAAACAGTTACATTCTGATGATTGATTCATAATCTTTAGATCTGCTTGCTTTTCTTTTCATCTTCTATCTATTTTTTCTATCTTTCATACTGCAGCGTTTCGTGTTGTCACTACTATATTAAATTTATTTTCTTTTTGGTATTCGATTCTGTATACAGTTTTTGTGGATGTACGTCTTGCTTGTGCGTTTTGTAGTAGTTGTCAATATTTTTGTCAAAAATAAAGTATTATGTCATATAACAAAATTATCTAACGCTCTTTCGAATTTTTGGTTTGTATTTCTTTCTAGTGTTGTTTATGAAGGTGTTATTGGTTAATTGCCACTCATTTGTTGTAGAAGAACATTGCGTTTCAGGATTTGCTTTGTCTTAGTTTGGCTTTGTGCTGTAAGTTTTACAATAATGTAGTTATTATGTTTTTGTATAAGACTGGTTTGTTACTTTGTAGTTGTTTGTGAAGAAGGGTCACACTAGACAATATAAACAAATAGCACCTCTAGCTTCGCTATCTAATTGAAGCCCGAACCTGCCGGAATACCCAATTATTAAGTTATAATATATATATATATATATATATATATATATATATATATATATATATATATATATATATATATATATATTTAATTTAAAGGAAGTAGCGGTCGTAGGAATACTCTTTTTTCCAA
The DNA here is from genome assembly GCA_025024175.1 of Rhyzopertha dominica. Lineage (NCBI taxonomy): Eukaryota > Metazoa > Arthropoda > Insecta > Coleoptera > Bostrichidae > Rhyzopertha > Rhyzopertha dominica. The sequence continues at coordinate 30,325 of QCXZ01000019.1, read as the reverse complement.
CGTCAAGCGTTCGACTGTATTCAAGTCTTCGTCAGGACTTCTACAAGCAGTTTACGATGTGAATTCGAAAGCGACAATATTGGTTAGAAGGTGTGTTAAGCGTTACAAAACTTACCCACTTTTTTAATGTATTAATATGAGTTTTTAACTGTCAAACTCTTCTTATCCAAACACACTCCATGAATCTACTATAATACTATTTGCAAAACGCTACAAATCTTTTACTGCATACGCATTTGGTTGTGGATAATTCTGAATTATTTCAAATTTTGATCATACGGATACCTCTATTATGCTATGTCCTAGGTAGGTTACTTCTTTTCGGAAAAATTGATACTTCTGAGTTTAACTGAAGGCAATATTTTTTACAAGTTTTGAAAACTATTCTAAGGTTTTTCGATCGGTGACTTTCTGGATATCCGATCACGATTAGGTCATCCATGTGCATGAAGACTTTTTCAGAGATAACGCTGAAAATGTTAAATCAATATTGTTTGAAAACTATTGGCACTGACTGAAGGACCAAAAGGAAGTCTCTTAAATCTAAAAGTTTCAGAATCAACCGTGAATCTAGTGATGTTGCATTTACTATTTTATAAATAAAATATTCGGCTAAGTCTGCAGTTTCTAATTTTATCTTCAATTGCTACATCAGGTGTCGTATTTAAAAGTGAAAAAAGCGCTCTTGACCAGAAAAAATACAACACCCTTAATAGCGAATAATTAACAGAGGTCTTATTTGAGCGTGTGCGAAAACCAAACTTTGCACAAAATTACTATATCCCAATACAATCATTACCCCGGCGTCAGATCGCTTTGGCCTTCCGAACTAGAGGGTAGAAAAAATACAACACCCTTAACAGCGAATAATTAACAGAGGTCTTATTTAAGCGTGTGCGAAAACCAAACTTTGCGCAAAATTACTATATCCCAATACAATCATTACATCACAATGTATACATTTTTAATCAGAAAAAATTGGCCTCTTCAGCCATAGCAAAACCAACTGTAGTTTCCATTTAAAAAATGCAAGTTTGTCATATGTAAAAAATGTGACCTCCTAAAATATTACGGGGTTCGCCACTGAATTCAAAATAAGAAAATCTATAAAATATTTCTTTGCAGTTTTTTCGTATCTACATACACAAGCGAAAATTGAGAGCTGAAGAAATGTTACATTTTCCAAAAGTTGGCTATGGCTTTAAAACAAAAGACGATACAAAAATCGCGACGGTACAGCTGAACTCAGAACAAAAAATTAATACAGTAATGTGGAAACCGCAACCCTCTAGCATTAATAGTTACCGAGATACCCTACAATTACAACGAAAATGGGACACCCTGTACATCTATTAGTAGCTCGCAAAAGTAACAAACAATTATTAGGTATAAAATAGTTTAAAGTACTTACGATGTTGAAGATGATGATAAGTTAATCGCATTCTTCGATACATTGGCAATGTTCCATGGGACAAGATGTAATCATATTGTAGTGAGCTACCGCTGCGGACTACGAAATCCTAATTAAACAAAATTAATATGACAAATATTTTGCAGAGGGGCACAGTATTACGAGCATTTCACATAGTAGGCAAGTGTACTGAGTGAAATTATAATTTAATAAAAAAAAGCCACTTTAAACATGTGAAATTCTTGTATAGGTTTGGTGAATTTTTTCTTCTATTAGCTCGATAACATTCGTTGTTATCTTAACAGAGGACGCCGGTGGTCGTTTAAATATGAATATAAAATAAATCAAAAAGATAACTGACCACACACGTATAGGCTGAAGATGGAAAGTCTTCATGTAACTGTGCTGTACATGAAACCTCACCTCGTCCTCCCTACTTTGATCCATATATATGAAAAACAATTTGAAAAAGAAACTTTACTTAAAATTGATTTATAACTGAATGATAATAATGGACTTGCAGTAGTCTAAGATACATATCTGATTTGTAAGAGCACAGGCAAAAATGTATTCTAGAAAGTTTAATAGACATGCACAACTAAAATTACTATAAATACCTATAGTTATATTAATATCGTTTAACAGTAGCTAATATTACCCCGTATCAAATGATCACGAAAGTCACCCTCGGATGAGTACCTAGTGTACAATATGATCCAAATATCGTAACGATACCTATACTCAACGGCACWCAGATTTCAAACCATTCGGTTTGTTGCACCGTGCAAGCGTTCCTGATGACAATGATGTTTTAATGATGTTACATAACAAGTTACACAGATAATGGTTTTTTTATTGTATGGAGTGTGAGAAGAGTTTTAGAAGATCAACCCTATACAGAATGTGCTGCAGATAAACGGCAAAGGAATGGTATTTTTTGGATACGTAATATCTTCTGAATTGAAGAAGCTAAGCAAGTGTCATGGACCCAGCGGTCACACATTTCACATGCATACCAAGTAACTGTTGTATCTAATCTCCCAATACCGCAATATAGGCAAATATTCCTAATGTCATCGGATTTTTGTAATTGAAGGGTTCTCAAAATTTTTCGAAAACGGTTTGGATCTTCCATGCCTAAAAGGGATTTTCCATCTACCAAATTAATGGCAAACTGAATAATGTGGACCCCACAGTTATAATTATCGGATTGCTTGTCGTGGTCTAAAACTGCCGAACGCCAACCTTCTGTATTTGAATTAACATTTTCTTTATAGAATTGCATAAATTTGGAGAAATAACGATTGGTTTCAGAAAATGAGCTTCCAGCTGGTTTAATGAAATAGAAAGTTTTTTCGGAAATTTTGGCAACTGCTAAACACCAGTGGTTAGAATTTATTAATGTGGGTATAATGATAACGTCTTTAAAATATTTAGCAGATGGATGTATACGAGGGGGTTGCGAGAAATCGCACTTTGGGTGTCTACGATGGATGCTTTATTCGAAATTAGTAGATCCAAACATATTTCAATTACGTTAAAAAGGGATTACATGACGACAGATATTTACACTTTTTACTACTGGAATATAGATATACTCCTATTAGTAATTAATAACCTTTACCTGCAGTGAAAAAGTCAAAACAAGACTGAGATCCCATATACAAAAAAGAGCAGCGTTTTTTAAATCTTTGCGTAGCAGCAATAATTATAAATTACTCGTTTATTTTTTTATTCTGTTTCTCTAGAGATCAGTCAAAAAATGTTTTAAAAGTTGGGGAGGTAGATTAAAAAATTGAAATATAACAACGTTTATTCTTCACTCTTAATTTCGTGGTGCTTAAATGTCGCCGATTGATTGCCCTAGGTGCTTGCCTCACGGTTTTCCAGTCATGTACGGCGCATTTTTGTTGAAATCGCACAAAAAGAAACACATTTATCCATCGACTTGTGTGTATCAGGCAACCACTATAACGGGCCTAAGCATGCCATTACCTTATCGCTCGAGCATGTCTAAGCTCCCAAAAAATATGTATTTAATCAGTTTTGTGAATGCCAGTACCAAATTATTTTAAGCTAACTATTATAAATAAATTAGCGAATTGTGATACATTTTGAGTTGCAAGATAGTTGAGAGATAATAAAAACGTGCAAATGACTGGTATAGTATACAGAATTTTTAGCCAAGTGTGTTCATTCTGTGTGACAATAGAGAAAATTCAAATTCGTTCTAAAGTTAATAAGTCGATACGACGACTTCTTTTTGTTTGATTAGTAAGAAATGTAAACTTTGTATTGGCAAAAAATAAGTAACCTGATCGTATCTGGCAACCGCATAAGGATACAAATACGAATTGTGATACATTTTGAGTTGCAAACGAGATGTATTACAACCTTCCAGATGACTGGTATAGTTACGGAATTTTTAGACAAGTATTCTTATTCGATGTTTCAATACAGAAAATTCAAATTGGTAAATTCGTTGTAAAGTAAAATAATCAAAATGACTATTTTTTTAGGTTTGATTAGCAAAAAATGTAAGCTTTGTATTGGCAAAAAGTATGTAACATGATCGTATCTAGCAACCGCGTAATGATACAAGTACGTTTGTTTAAAAGTATATTTAGGGGCCTGGGCATTGCCGGTTTGCTAGTTATACACGATGCGAATGTTTACTCAGCTGCCCGAGCCTGACCAAAATTTACCTGTTTCTGAACAAGGTTATATGCAGATTGCACCCTTGCGATTTTAATCGGTAGTTGCCTACACCTTACCAAATTACGTGGATTTTCTAATAAGGATAATTTGTATCTTGATTTGTATTTTGAACGGCTAGTGACAACGCAAGGAATTTAGTGACTTCTATACATGCATTGTATTGTTATACGGCATATTGCATGTTGAATTTACAACTCGTGTTTAATTGTTATAAAATAGTTTGTGCACTGAGCGAGACCGATTCCTAAAAAAGAGTTGTCACGGCATAGGTCAAATGTAAGAAGCCAATCATAACTGTTTACATCTTTTTGGGAATTTAATCTGAGCTCTATTTTTAATGTTTCCTTATGTGTTAACATAAAAATATTTATCACTTGAATCTCACTGAAACGATGTTTCTTTACCGACACATATTTTTCAGCAACCGTTCATCAGGACGTGTCTTTCATTGCATAAGCAACTTATGAATCTATTTCGTATCAATTATTACATCATACTTCAAGATGAWTATGAATCTAATCTTCTAATCTAATTCTTCTTATCTGATGGCTACCTTCAAATTATTTACATTTAAAAGCATGAAAGTGTGTATCGAAAATAACCGTATTTAGACATTGGAGTTTCAACAACTTTTTAAAACGCCATACTTAGTGTAAATGAATTTTTTTTCTACTAAGTCATTCTTCGTGATGTTATGCTCAAGTTTTTTCGATTTACTGTAAAATACAATTTTTATTATTTTTTGCAAACTTCGACGGGTAATCAGAGTCCGCCATATATGCAGTATTATGAAAATTGCGTAATCTTCACTATTAGTGATATTGGTTTAACTAGTTTGTTTCCTCTTAGCGTTGTTTACCGTTTTCGAACATATTTTACACAAGCAGATTGATTAATTTTATATTACATTTATTTATACAGTGACAACGAAAAAAGTTTTGGACAAATGAAAGCATCAACAGAGTTCTAGCATTACTCAACATTTAACATTCTTCACATAGAAATATAAGGGAAAAAATTCAGAAACTGCAAAAATTAAATTTATTGTCAAATAAAAAATACAGAAAATTATAGATTTTTAAACAAAATTGTTTTTGTTAAAATATTCCTGATTCTTGAAGATGAATTTAATTCATTTATCTTTTTTGTTTTATAATGAATCTTAACCTTAAAATAAATTCTTAATGCTAGCCTAACAAACTGTATAGCATGATTAGCAATAATATCACTTTCATATATGTGATTAGAAAAATAGTTGAAACATGCTGATGGTAAATGACTTAAAGAGTTATATAGTAGTACTTCCTCTAAATTTTTCAGGTCTTTCCTAAATATATTTTCACATTTATTATAAAATCTAAAAAACTTTTCTGCAGTGGCACAAATCACAGATAATAACTGTGACGGTCTAATTAAATTTTTAAATTCTTTGTGGAGTAAAAGCTTAGAAACTGTCTCTTAATCGCTTGTTTCTAACAGTTGCATACTGTTGCGTAATCGATATGACAACAGCGCACGTAAGAATACGAAAACCGTGACCGAACTGTACCTAACCTCCGAATAGCATCGTAAGAGATTAACACGCGATCGCAAGTTCGAAGTAAAATATCCGCTATTAACAGTGGCGGCTCCTGAATTTTCAAGAGGGGGGGCGCATAAGCAACAGTAGCAATAACAATAGTAATAAAATCTCTTCTTTTTAAACATAAAATAACACTACTTAATAATGTCAATATTAAACAAAACTTTATTATTTCTTACAAAAATTCGGCATAAGCAACAAAAAATAACGTCTTTTTTAAACCTACTTAATAATGGCAACATCAAACAAAACTTTTTTATTTCTTGAAAAAAAATGCACCAAATTGTTAAATTTAAAAAAATATATTACCTACGGTTTTTTAAAATTACAGTCCATCCTTCTGTCCTTCATGGTTCTATTTTCTGCATTGCGTTTGTTTACTTGAGCTAGAACCAAGTCAGGTAACGGCCTACCTAATTTCTTGATTTTAATTTTATCTTCTAAAGTCAACGTATGAAAATTACTTTTAATAAGTTCGCTAATTAAATTCATTTTTGGCCACAAAGCACAAACAACGTTTTCCCTTGCACGAAGCAACGACAACTTTACAAATCACCGTCACAACACGAGCACGAAGACATTTACGACGATTAACGAACTGCTCCATGCCTATTCCGAATCGAGTCCGCGGCGCAAAATGCTGGCGCCCAGCGCGGGACAAATCTTGTGGGTATTATTACGTACGAAAAATTTTGTTGTCATGGTTGTCATGGCAACGTCCCGTAAGAAATGTATTAGTACTGGGCGCATATTAGACGCGGGGCCCCGGTAAAGTATCTACCGTACGTGCATACTGGTGCGGCGAGTGTACGTACGTGCAACCTGGCGTGGCGAGTCATTTTAATATTGTGTTATTAGTTATTGTGCGTGCTTTCGCTAAGGATATGGCGGTAAATGATACGACAAAATTTGATAGACATATTAATAGTTATATTTTAAATATTTTATGGTTGTCAGGGAGGGCGCGCGCCCTTGCGCCCTTAAGAGAAACCGCCACTGGCTATTAAAMGTGTATCAYCTTACTATAGTTAGCATTAGCCAATTCCTGTAAGGGCAGGGCTGGTGCATTGTTTGTGTATCTGCATCGTTTAAATATAGGCGTAAAATTGGGGCAACGAGTCCTCATTCATTGGTCCTTCGGAGCCGCATTAGCAAACTATCAATATCAACCCTTAAATCCCGAAGTCTCGGCGGACAGTGGAACCCAAGAACAGAAGAACAGGAACCTAACCAAAAAGCTTGGCACGTGGCTTATCAGCAAACCGCTCTTGGTAACGCACCCATAAGCCAACGGAAAATAAAGGTCAGTCCTTTCGTTCACTACAAGAAACTAAGCCGCCTTCGGCGGCACGTTTCTCGCAGGAACGCGCTAACGCGCGTTCCTGGAGCACGGGCTTCGCCCGCGCTCGGGACGCGCTTTCGCGCGTCCCTTGGTCCATAGAAAGTCGGTTATCAGAAGTGGGATTGATCGAGGGATGAAAGGCCGGAGTCCGTGGTTCACGTGTTTTTCGAAGGTTTCGGGGTTCATCCTTCGATTTCCCCCGAAAACCGTGAAAAGTGCACGATCCGGCAACACCGCTTTCGTAAATTTCGGGGAAATCCCGAATCCGCAACTCCCAGATGAACCCTTCGATTTCCCCAGAAAATCGTAAAAAGTGCACGATCCGGCAACACCGCTTTCGAAGTTGTCGGGGAAATCCCGTATCCGCCATTCCCAGATGAACCCTTCGATTTCCCCAGAAAATCGTAAAAAGGGCACGATCCGGCAACACCGCATACCAAAGTCACCGTCACTTGCGAAAAATCGCAGCACTCGCTAAAAATCGCAATCTGGGATTCCCCGGTCGATTTCCTCAAAAAATCGTAAAAAGTGCACGATCCGACAACACCGCATACCACAGCCACCGATCGCTCGCGAAAAATCGCAGCACTCGCTAAAAATCGCAATCTGGGATTCCCCGTCGATTTCCTCAAAAAATCGTAAAAAGTGCACGGTCCGACAACACCGCGACCGCAAAACGGGTCTCTATATTACCATTGTGCAAATTCCTGTATTACCTACCATCGCAGATCCCTACATTCTCGAAACCGGTCTCTATCGATCAGAAATGTTCAAATTAAGGAAGAACATTTGTCTTACTTTCGTAGAAAAAGGCTTATTAAGCGAAAAAAAAGTTAAAGATCGCGAACCCTTTATATGCACTTTTCTCCGTTAATATGGGTTTTGGGGGGCCGGGAGCACCCGATCTGGCTTAGTTAAGAATTATCGTAGCCTCGGTGTTCAGGGATATACTCGGGAGCTTGGCTCCCTCGTAGGAAGCTTGCCCTGGAAGGAGGGTGTCAAGTTGGTGTTCAGGAATAGACTCGGGAGCTTCGCTCCCTCGAAGAAAGCTTGCCCTGGAAGGGGGGTGTCAGGTTGGTGTTCAGGAATAGACTCGGGTGCTTCGCTCCCTCGAAGAAAGCTTGCCCTAGAAGGAGGGTGTCAGGTTGGTGTTCAGGAATGGACTCGGGAGCTTCGCTCCCTCGAAGAAAGCTTGCCCTGGAAGGGGGGTGTCAGGGTTGGTGTTCAGGAATGGACTCGGGAGCTTCGCTCCCTCGAAGAAAGCTTGCCCTGGAAGGGGGGTGTCAGGTTGGTGTTCAGGAATATACTCAGGAGCTTCGCTCCCTCGTGGAAAGCTTGCCATGGAAGTGGAGAGCGGGACTGATGAAATGTGTCTACTCATATTCGAAAAAAAAATTAAAAGGATTTTTACTTGGTGCACATCTCTACTTGAATTGATCTTGCTCTCCTGTAAATCGCACACACCTTTTTTTCGTCATCGTGCCAGTATATTATTTATTATAAACATGCAATTTCATTAATCACAACCTATAAACACTTGAACATAAATTATTCGAAAAAAAAGTTAAAAGATTCCCAAAGGTTTTTTTCACTGGCACATATTCATCTCGTGTTTTTAGCAGGGCTTTGAATCCCTTCTTGTGCCAGTGTGTGTGACCTGCATTGCATATATGCTTTTTCGCAACCTCACATCTGGGGGGCCTGGCCTGATCCTCGTCAACAGGCCAGCCACCATACAAACATTCATACACCGCGACACTTCGATTCACCCCGTATATACGCTGCGCAACGCTCCGATTATAGTGTTTCGTACCCTATGCGGATCTGTTCCTGCGGGTACACTTTTGACGTTCGTATATATGTTAAAAATTCGATTCCCGTAAAAGGGAGAGCTGACACTTTTCGATTTTAATTTTTTCGGAAATTAAGAGGCAGAATTGAAAACCCATCTACAGATAGGTCGAACGCAATGAGAAGTTCGTATTTTAGCAAGCTTTTAGCGGAACGAACGCATAATCGTAATAATAAAATGTAGAAAATTGCACTACTCGCGGTCGACAACTGCCGTTCGAATTTCAGGTATTCCAAAAACTCACCTGGTGCGATCGAAACCGCTCCGTATCGATCAGGAATGTTCAAATTAAGGGAAACGATACCTTACATTTGGGATATGAAGCCGTGGTTCGAAAATATTTGTAAAAATTTGTATGAGCGATCACCGTCCACCTCCCTCGTAGGAAGCTTGGCCTGGAAGGAGAGTGTCAGGTTGGTGTTCAGGAATAGACTCGGGAGCTTCGCTCCCTCGAAGAAAGCTTGCCCTGGAAGGGGGGTGTCAGGGTTGATGTTCAGGAATAGACTCGGGAGCTTCGCTCCCTCGAAGAAAGCTTGCCCTGGAAGGGGGTGTCAGGGTTGATGTTCAGGAATAGACTCGGGAGCTTCGCTCCCTCGAAGAAAGCTTGCCCTGGAAGGGGGGTGTCAGGGTTGGTGTTCGGGAACAGACTCGGGAGCTTCGCTCCCTCGAAGAAAGCTTGCCCTGGAAGGGGGGTGTCAGGGTTGGTGTTCAGGAATATACTCGGGAGCTTCGCTCCCTCGAAGAAAGCTTGCCCTGGAAGGGGGGTGTCAGGGTTGATGTTCAGGAATAGACTCGGGAGCTTCGCTCCCTCGAAGAAAGCTTGCCCTGGAAGGGGGGTGTCAGGGTTGGTGTTCGGGAACAGACTCGGGAGCTTCGCTCCCTCGAAGAAAGCTTGCCCTGGAAGGGGGGTGTCAGGGTTGATGTTCAGGAATATACTCGGGAGCTTCGCTCCCTCGTGGAAGGCTTGCCATGGAAGTGGAGAGCGGGACTGACGAAACGTGTCTACTCAATATTCGAAAAAAGAATTAAAAGGTTGTTTTACTTGATGCACATCTCTACTTGAATTGATCTTGCTCTCCTGTAAATCGCACACATCTTTTTTTTCGTCACCGTGCCAGTATATTATTTATTATAAACATTCAATTTCATTAATCACAACCTCTAAGCCTTGAACACTTTGAACATAAATTATTCGAAAAAAAAGTTAAAAGATTCCCACAGGTTTTTTTCACTGGCACATATTCATCTCGTGTTTTTAGCAGGGCTTTGAATCCCTTCTTGTGCCAGTGTGTGACCTGCTTTCGCTTATATGCTTTTTCGCAACCTCGCACCTAGGGGCCTGGGGCCCGATCCTCCTCATCAGGCAGGCCACCCACCATATACACATTCATGTACCGCGACGCTTCGATTGTACGCAACGCTCCGATTATAATAACGCTACCTATGTTTCGTACCCTATGCGGATCTGTTCCTGCGGGTACACTTTTGACGTTCGTATATATGTTAAAAATTCGATTCCCGTAAAAGGGAGAGCTGACACTTTTCGATTTTAATTTTTTCGGAAATTAAGAGGCAGAATTGAAAACCCATCTACAGATAGGTCGAACGCAATGAGAAGTTCGTATTTTAGCAAGCTTTTAGCGGAACGAACGCATAATCGTAATAATAAAATGTAGAAAATTGCACTACTCGCGGTCGACAACTGCCGTTCGAATTTCAGGTATTCCAAAAACTCACCTGGTGCGATCGAAACCGGTCCGTATCGATCAGGAACGTTCAAATTAAGGGAAACGATACCTTACCTTTGGGATACGAAGCCGTGGTTGGAAAATATTTGTAAAAATTTGCATGAGCGTTGGCCGTCCACCTGAAAATTTCACTTTTCTCGCGCACCGAATCACAGAATGAAAAACCCCCGTACAATTAGGTAGCTTTATTCAAGAACAGTACGTTTTACAAAGGATTTCTTACAAAAGAAGTATAATTGGGAAAAGGTGCACGTTTCACAGGGGCCGGTGACGTCCTCGGGGAATTTCACATATCTTCGAGTAACTACTCTTCTCGAACGCTTCGAACCGACACACATGGACCAACGAAGGTCCCCTCTTGGATTTCCATGGCCCGGATCCCATCCAAAGGCACTTTTTCACCTTCTTCTTAGCACGGCAAGTCGGGAGCGATCTGACGTCTAGCTGTCATCATGAGGTTATAACCAAATACCTGCAATAAAAGAAATTTCATGAAAACCACATCGCACATTGTTCAAACCCGTCCGGATCGATCAGAAACGATCAATTTAAGGGAGAACGTGTCTTACTTTCAGGGGAAACGGGCTCAATTCTACGAAACATGCAAATTTCAATGGGAAACGTACTCACGTCGTTTTTCGTGGGAAAACTCTTCCTGAACCCTCGACTCCATCACGTATCCACTAAAAAGGGTCCTCCGTTTCGTTCTCGTGCCCCAAAGTCCATCAAATAGCGTCATTTAACCGTTTTTTCAGCTTCTTCTCGGAGCGGTCCGGCTGCCGCAGGTACGGCCCGGCTTCTGGCTGTCAAATTAGAATAACCTGCATTAAAAGAAATTTCATGAAAAACACATCGTACACCGTCCTAACCGGTCTCTATCGATCAGAAACGTTCAAATTAAGGGAGAACGTGTCTTACTTTCGCGGAAAAAGCTTAAATAAGCGAAAAAAAGTTAAAGATCGCGAACCCTTTACATGCACTTTTCTCGGCTAATACGGGTTTCGGACGGCCCCCGGCGCCCGATCTGGCTTAGTTATGAATTATCGGTGCCCCCAAGTACTACGGGGCCCCCAAAAAACCCTCCTATAGAAAAATCACTCTTTTCCTACGGGACGGCAAAACGACTTGACAGTGCTTACACGTATTTCGTGCGAAAACTCCTCCGGGACCCCTCCAACGGGCACCGATCGCAAGAGGAAGCCGAGAAAGGACGCTCCCCACGCTCACATTCACACGGAAAGGTCGCAGTTTAGCAAGACGGGCGAAATTAAATCTCCGACACGAACTGACGTTTCCCACTGACAAATTAATCTGACGTTTTGGATTCCGGCACGCGACAAACTAAACTCTTCCGTCTCCTTCTAACACACGCCGAATCCCCATCTTCCCTCGCTTTTCCCTGTGGGGACGTACGTCTCGACTCGATTCGGAAAAATCTATCTCTCTCGCACCGAAACTCGCAAAAATCGGTACTTTTTAAACACTTTTCCCGGCCAAACTAACGCAAAAACCCCAACCAAAATACGCCTACGCAACAAATACAACCTTCCCCTCGCGATTTCGACCCCAAGCGACCCCAAAAACCCACCACGAAAAAAGGAGTTGCTGCCATAAATCACCCCTTCGTGTCAGAGAGAGCGCGACTTATYAGTATTTAGTATTATGTGTAGATACCAAAATACCTGTAAACAAAATACTTACCTATCAACCTCCTATCTCAGGGTTTTCAGTACAGCTTCATAGATTGAATTGGAAATTCATGGTCGTATTTTGTTTACGCATGCTCGTGCATGTCTTCAATGCAATTCCAATGTGTTCAGTTTCATTGACATACCAAAATCCATAAAAAAAATTAATTAAAAAAAAACAATTATCAACCTAGAGCTTAAATGGCAGACGAAGCCAAGAAGCAGTTAATTGCCCGCAGAGGCGGAATTAAACAAGCACTTACAAGGTTTGATACATTTTTGTCAAAAATCTCTCATAACGCAGATGACAACTCTATTGAATTAAGTACACGTCTGGACTCAATAACTCCTTTGCTTTCTGATTATGATTCAATACAGTCACAGATTGAAGAATTAGAAGAGGAATAGAAAACTAAGCATGAAGTTGACCGTGAAATATTTGAATCAAATTACTTCAAAGCTGTCGCATCAGCTAAAACAATCCTGCAAAGTCCTAAAATTGTAACACCTATTACGACCAACACAACCACTCAATCAGTAACTTCTATTCCAAATGACTATCAAAACAACTCTAGCAAACTGAATGTTACATTACCTGCAATTTGCCTACCAGAGTTCACTGGCAGTTACGAAAAATGGACTCGGTTCCAACAACTCTTTAAATCCCTCATTAACGACAATCAGTCCTTAACTAACGTTCAGCGTTTCTTTTATTTGCAAAGTTCGCTGAAGGGCGAAGCAGCCCAGATAATTTCCTCATTAAGTGCAACAGATGATAATTACAAAATTGCATGGGACTTATTAAATGAGAGATATCAAAACAAAAAAGCCATTATACATTCTCATCTAAAATCAATTTTTGACCTACCTAATGTTCCAAAAGAATCTCACGCATGCTTAAGAAAATTCTTAGATAGTTTTCAAAAGCATTTTAGATCTTTAAAAAATTTAGGAGAAAGCGTTGATCAATGGAATACTATTTAAATCTACTTATTAAATACAAAACTTGACTCGACTTTCCGAAAGGAGTGGGAAATCTATACTAAAACAAATGACGCTCCAAAAATTGATGACTTCACTAAATTTTTGAGCCAACGTTGTCAATTATTAGAATCTATAGACACAAAGATTAACACTCCTGGTCTAAACCAAATTACCCAAAGAAAGTTTAATGATAGCAATCGAAATTGGCCAGTGGATAAACATAATTATGTACATGTGTCGTCAAATAACCTGTGTCCTTTATGTAATGAACCTCATTTTATATATTCCTGCAAACGGTTTACARAAATCCCTGTAAATAAGAGGCTTTTCGAAGCAAAACGATTTAATCTATGCACAAATTACCTTAGAAATGGGCTTGCTAACAGTGAATGCAAATCTCTGCACAGTTGCCGTACCTGTAGAAGCGACATCATTCGCTATTGCATATTGATCAAGATCACAACCCCAATAAAGCAAGTAAAATAAATACCACCTGTTTCCGCGATCTCAATAAAGGAAATCAACCCAACTGTAAGCCACCAGAACACAATTCAAATCGTCAACAGACTGACAGCACATCTGAAGCCTCCTCAGATGTTGCGACGCCGTTTTTCTACCAAACGATGATACTAACCTATGGTGTCAACCCAGATGTTCCAATGTAGTCCGCGTCCCGCCGCTGCAGTCGGAGAGTAGGGGGGTTCCAATATTTTTAACGATAACTATAGGCGCCACAAAATTTTACAATTCCACAGCGGACTACTCAGACGAAAATTTTGAAAAGCTACGATGGAAATCAAACACCAAAGCTCGGGTAGAAGCGTAGTTTAATTAACGAAAACTATGAGAGGTACAAGTAATGATAAAGAAAGAATAGAGTTTAAACCTCAATTAGTTACTTAAGAATGATCGAACTTAAACGACAAATATGAGAGAATTTCGAACATATAACCAAAATGACACTTAACAATCAAAATTAACCCTTCCCAATGAGCACCACAACTATGTGCCCGGTCACCGAGTACCAGTAAATAACTAGAAMATCTGTGAATCGCCCCTGTTAACTKCCGCACTGGCCAGCGMTTCGCATTAACGAGTGACGCAACAAAAACGAACGACGAACGAAAAATCGTCACAAACGATCGACAATATCGGTGATACCCGCAAGCAATAGCCCTGTGGCGTTACAGATAATTTAAAATAATAAATGGAATCGAACTGAAGGTCCGATTGTGAAAGAAGGGTGCTGGGACAAGCTATATACTCAAAATTCACTAGCTGAAGGCTCCTACGGCAATGTATATATGAGCTGAAGGCTCGCACAAGTTAAACAAAACAAATGCCAGAGCTGACGGCTCATACAGGTTATTCAAAACAATTACAAGAGCTGAGGGCTCATACCAGTTATTCAAAACAATTACAAGAGCGGAGGGCTCATACAACAAGTTTTTCTGTTGACGGACAGCTAAATAACCTCAAGGTTTACAACGTATCAAGCAATCACCACCGAGATGGAATCTACACCGCGGATTCTGCGCTCCGACTTAAGGGTCAACGACATCAAACATCCCTACTTCAGGTATTAGTCAAAACCTGGTAAATATTACAAAGAAGGCTACAATAAATTTAAATCACCCCATGGTAACTATTCCTCTCAACTACAATTTCTTATCATTAATCAGATAACTGGCGTGACTCCTCAGCGCACTATCAGCGAAGCCGAATTAAAAATCCCCACTGGCATAAGTTTAGCTGAGCCAAATTTTAATATGCCTTCCAATATTGATATGCTGCTAGAAGCAGAAGTATTTTTAGAACTTTTAGGTACCAATAAAATAAATCTAGGACGTCAAGCACACATTCTACATGAAACCAAGTTAGGTTGGGTAATTTCAGGACCCGTACTTACCCCAGATATTGAATCTCCTGCATGTTTTCTCGCGATAAATTCCCTCGAATCTGAACTCCAAAGGTTTTGGCAAGTTGAAGAAGGTTACTCTGACACTAAAGTACTTACCAAAGAGGAACTTGAGTGCGAATCCCATTTCAGCCTAACAGTTAAACGTTATCATGGTCGTTTTGTGGTAACCTTACCACTCAAACCTAATTATACTGAGCTTGGTGATTCATTAGACCTAGCCATGAAGCGATTTTACACAATTGAACGTAAACTATCCAAAAATCCTGAATTAAAGACTCAATATACAAACTTTATGCTTGAATACCAAAATCTGGGACATATGACTAAGGTTGGTCCCAAATTGCATACTGAATATCCTACTTATTACATTCCACACCATTCTGTAGAAAAACGGGATAGTATAACCACGAAATTACGTGTCGTCTTCGACGCTTCAACAAAAACTACTTCAAACATTTCTCTCAATGATGTTCTCAATATTGGTCCCACAATTCAAAACGATCTTTTCTCTACTATTATTCGATTTAGAAAGCACAACTTGGTACTTACTAGCGATATAGCCAAAATGTATCGACAGATTAACATTATTGAATCCCAGCGTAGTCTCCATTATTTGGCGAGACGCACCAGATGCTGAACTTTCTCATTTTCAATTAAACACCGTTACTTACGGAACTGCCTCGGCTTCATTTCTCTCAACCCACTGCTTAAAACAACTAGCCTTAGAAAATATAGGACAATTCCCTAAACAGTCAAATGCAATCCTAAATGATTTTTATGTTGACGATCTCCTAACTGGAGCAGAATCTGCCTCGGAATTAATTGCTATTAAAAACAACTTAGTCGTTATCCTAAATAGCGCAGGATTTCCACTGAGAAAATTCAGCTCGAATGATCCAGAAATCTTAACTGACATCATCACCCATAATGAATCCACCATAAAACATTTAGTCACAGAAACTCGCGGTGCCAAAACTCTTGGGATATCTTGGAACTCATCTTCAGACAATTTTGAATATCATTCTAAAGTTAAACCTCTCAACAGCCCCATAACAAAACGTGCAGTATTATCTACTATATCACAAATCTTCGACCCTATAGGTCTGGTCGGCCCTATTGTAATTCAAGGTAAAATACTTATGCAGAAATTATGGCTAGATACCGTTTCATGGTATGATCCTATACCACCGCATCTATACCATATTTGGATGGACTTTGTCAAACAAATAACAAATGCACGAACCTTGCATATTCCTCGACATGTGCTACTAAAAAACCCGACTAACATACATCTACATGGCTTTTGTGATTCATCAATTCAAGCCTACGGCGCATGCATTTACTTGAGATATCAAAATTCCATAGGTGACACACTCGTTTCCCTACTCTGTGCAAAATCTCGTGTAGCTCCTTTAAAGGCCTTGAGCTTACCGAGACTTGAACTCTCAGGTKCCTTACTTTTAGTGAAACTCACGAAAAAGGTAATCAGCTGTCTTCAATTAGRTATCAACTCCATATTTTATTGGTCAGACTCCACGATAGTTCTGTCCTGGATCTCAGCACAACCCCGTAACTGGAAAACCTTTGTATGCAATCGAGTCTCTGAAATTCAATCACTCAGTAATATTAATGATTGGTACCATATTATGTCCTCAAATAACCCGGCGGACACAATATCCCGGGGTACTAGTCCAAATGACTTAGAATGCTCCTCTATGTGGTGGTATGGTCCTTCGTATCTGAAGCAACCACAAGAGTCATGGCCTCAAAACTCCCATATATTCTCGAGTTTCTTCAGGTTCTCCTGAATTAAATTCCAAGGCTCTGGCATTACCGASTATAATTAATTGTGACATTTTCGAAAGGTTCTCATTATTTTCAAGGTTAATTAACATTCTGTCTTATTGTTTACGTTTTATTAACAACATCAGGTTCAATAGCGAAAGTAGAATATTTACTCCTTGCATCAAACCCGCAGAACGTGATGTAGCAGAAATAACCCTCGTAAAGATGGTGCAAGCACAAGCCTTTCCCCATGACTTGCACGACTTAAAGACAGCCAGCAGCGTTAAGTTGAATAGTAATCTCGTAACCTTAAATCCCTTCCTAGACAAGAATGGCCTAATACGCGTAGGTGGACGCCTACATCACTCAGAACAAGATTACTCTTATAAACACCCCCTTGTTATTCCCAAAAAAACACCCCTTTACTACGTTACTAATTAGATATGAACATGAGCGGAACTTTCATGCCGGTGCTCAAGCCACACTTTCTTATGTCAGAGCAAAATATTGTCCATTAAGTGTCAGGAACTCAGTGCACAGTGTGCTCAAGGATATGAACATGAGCGAAACTTTCATGCCGGTGCTCAAGCCACACTTTCCTATGTCAGAGCAAAATATTGGCCATTAAGTGTCAGGAACTCAGTGCGCAGTGTGCTCAAGAAATGTATACCTTGTTTCAAAATGAAACCTATTGCTGAATCCAACATCATGGGCAACCTTCCAGAACGCAGAGTAATTCCATCGCGAGTCTTTTCCAACTGTGGAATTGATTATGCAGGACCATTCCTCTTAAAGGATGGAAAGTATAGAAACAGAAAACTGTTAAAGGGCTATATATGTATCTTTATTTGTCTAGCAACCAAGGCTATACACATTGAATTGGCAACAGAATTAACAACCGAATGTTTCATTGCTGCTCTAAGGAGATTTGTCTAGCAACCAAGGCTATACACATTGAATTGGCAACAGAATTAACAACCAAATGTTTCATTGCTGCTCTAAGGAGATTTGTATCTAGACGTGGAATATGTACTAACATTTATTCAGATAATGGTTTGAATTTTGTTGGTGCAAACAAGCAATTACAATGTATCATTGATACCACCAAAAGCGATAAATTTCAAAGATTTGTCACAAATATTAATTTAAAATGGCATTTCATCCCTGCTCGATCCCCACATTTCGGTGGCATCTGGGAAGCAGCCGTCAAATCTGTAAAAACCCATTTAAGACATGTATTAAAAGACACTCCACTTACCTTCGAGGAAMTTCATACAGTATTAGCACAAGTTGAAGCCGTGCTGAATTCTAGACCTCTCGTTCCCTTAACCACTGATCCTAATGACCTAGAAGCCATCACACCAGCTCATTTTATCATTGGGGAAGCATTGAATGCATTGCCACAGCCAAACTTATTAGATACACTACTCACCCATGTTTTGAGATTCCAGCTTCTACAAAAGAAGACACAACACTTTTGGTCTCGATGGAGGAGAGATTACCTTCACACCCTCCACCAGAGAAGTAAATGGAAAGTACTTAAGGATTGCAATCAACTTGTTGGGAGCCTAGTCGTGCTGCATGAGGACAACCTTCCCCCTTCCAAATGGGCATTGGGAAGAATAACTGCCACTCACCCCGGAACTGACAACATAGTGCGCGCTGTGACTGTTTGGACGAAGGGTGGAACAGTGAAGCGTTCCATAACAAAGCTGAGCATCCTACCTGTGAATTAAGGACTAAAAGTTAACTTTAAAATGCCTGATATACTTACCTTATACCATTGTATTGTAACTTGACACCAGCTCTCGTCAACTTGTTAATACTTCTTTGAAAGACACCCTGGAGTCTTCCAAGGCCGGCGGGATGTTGCGTAATCGATATGACAACAGCGCACGTAAAGATACGAAAACCGTGACCGAACTGTATCTAACCTCCGAATAGCATCGTAAGAGATTAACACGCGATCGCAAGCTCGAAGTAAAATATCCGCTATTAAAAGTGTATCATCTTACTATAGTTAGCATTAGCCAATTCCTGTAAGGGCAGGGCTGGTGCATCGTTTAAATATAGGCGTAAAATTGGGGCAACGAGTCCTCATTCATTGGTCCTTCGGAGCCGCATTAGCAAACTATCAATATCAACCCTTAAATCCCGAAGTCTCGGCGGACAGTGGAACCCAAGAACAGAAGAACAGGAACCTAACCAAAAAGCTTGGCACGTGGCGTGACGAAGTGGCTTATCAGCAAACCGCTCTTGGTAACGCACCCATAAGCCAACGGAAAATACAGGTCAGTCCTTTCGTTCACTATACCAAAATACCTGTAAACAAAATACTTACCTATCAACCTCATATCTCAGGGTTTTCAGTACAGCTTCATAGATTGAATTGGAAATTCATGGTCGTATTAATTCGACCTAACCTCACATCCGTGGCAATTCCTTTTCGACAGCGAAAAGGCAGCCGCAAAATTGGGGCAACGAGTCCACATTCACATACAATGAGGGCAGGTTATGCATCTCTTCATGGTCCTCGCAACAAACCCTGCTATATAAGAAACCACGTCATGGACATAATCCGTCAGATCCCATGCTGCTGAGAAAAAGTAATCATTGGTAATAATTTTATTTTCGATTGATTTTTGCAAATCCTGGTAATCGTCAGTTTCTATAAGATTCTCCCATTCTTCATTATGTGTCAGTGATCGACTCCTGCAGTACAAAATAGGAATGGATTCTAAATTTATCACGTTACCTCTTTCTCCAGCTCTTACTTGACTATGCACTAAAMGGCGCTTATATATGGCTTCAAATTGCCTTGCAGAGGATTATTGTTACATCCACCTCTATTTCATACTGCCCCAAAAAAGAGTTCTAAGTGGTCTTGTGAGAGTTTGTAAGTCAACAGGTACCTGAGCAAACGTTTCTCTTTAACATACAATTTGTATTGTCCACCTAGGCTCTGTATGCACACCAGCAATCCTATAAAGCCTACTTTCTTGGACGACATGGTCACACTTACATTATCTACAGACAATTTTAAAATATAATTTTTAATTTCATCCAAATATGTAAGCAGTTTTAATTGAAAGAGGTTTCTTAAAAAAGTATTTTGCTAGATGGTTTCGAGAATTTAAAATATCAAATAGATCATTAAATATCTTCAGGAATCTGCATATTGCATCGACATTCTCAAACCCCGGAACTTTTAAATCTTTTGACAAATAACTCAAGGTATCACATACGCTTTTGCTCAAAGTCTGCACAGCAATTTAGACCTTCATGTTTTCCTTAGTCTACTCTAAATGTCGATTTCTAATTTTTGTTCCTAAATGCAGGCCTTCCAAGTTCTGCACCTGAACTAGTCTGTGCAAATAGTTCCAGCTCACTTCTTCTTTCTCTGAATCTTGCAAAATTTTCTTGGAGCCCCAACAGTCCCTAATAAGTTTGATCATGTGACATGGATCGGGATATATAAAAACTTTTTCTTTCGTAACAGGGCGATCGAAATATGTTTTCATATCAAATGGATTGTCCAAATTAGCACCCAATGTAGCTGCCATGGTAAAATTAGAGGATGCTCCATCAAATGTAACAGATGTTACAATCGCCCCACTGTCATGGACAAATCGAAGACATTTATTTAATAATGAGGCTTTCTCAATTCCAGAAAGAGCGTCCAAAAAGAAGTATCCAATTGGTAATTTCCAAGACCCATTTAAACATACGAGCATGTAAACCAAAACTTCCTTTGCTTCAGCAATGGTATCTGCATTAAGCTTAATGCCTATATCTATATATCCAGTAACTTTTTTTCCAGTCCACTCAAACATTTTTCTTATTGCCATTTCATCCTGTACTAAATTGCACAATACAGGTTTTCCTTTAGCAGACTCTGACTGTACATATTCTGTTAAAGTATGCAGTGATTCTTCGCTAAACCCGGGTGAACCATCTACAGTTTTGTACCATTTTGGACATTTTGGACTGTAAAAATTTAATGTCAGGGCAAATGAGCGCAAAGACGGGTCATATTTCTGGGTTGTCATGCCTTCAGCATACGTTCCATTAATTGCTTAGTGGAGCCAGGTAAAAATGCCTAAAAACTTATATATATATATATATATATATATATATATATATATTATATATATATATATATATATATATATATATATATATATATATAAAACTTGTATTACAGATAATAAGAAAGTAATAACATACTTTTATTCAAATATCAATGGAAACAAGTGTGAAGCTAAATTTTTGGAATATCAATAAATAAAAGTAACAAACTGATTACATGCACTGAGTGTATTACAGCCTTAGACAAAAAAAAAGATGGACACCGCATGCAATAAATCAGTGTTACCAAATGGCACTGATCGCCAGTGATATACTAGCATGCATCTATGGTATCGAACTAGTAAAAATAATGAAAAGTGACCTACACCAAAAGCATGTCGTGAATTATATTCTGTTCTTACTTTTAGAAATTGATTTTCTCACACCAACTTTTGCACCTACAAGCTGCACGTAAAACCATGTTGCACCACTGCTTTTGTTTGGGACAAACCTTTTAATGTTGCTGAATATATTGCAAAATTTGTTATGGTTGACAAGTCTTGTCAGGCTCCGTTAAAATACCGGCTGCTCATTTTCAGTAACACTTTAATTTTATGCGCCAAATACTTAGTTACATATCCCTATCGTTCCTTATATAAGATTACAGCAATGTGTCCCATTGCTAAAGCCAACACTAAATCCTGATTAACATGCACACTTTGTGTTAACTTAGTTAATTATAGTAAATTGATTAATTTAAAAGTAACATGTTTTTAGTGTCGTCATGTTTAAGACTTGACATCTGCTGTAGGGCAAAGAAATACTTTATTTTGCATCTGGTCATATCTAGCTTTTCTTGATTTAATTTTTCTTTATCCATACATAAACATTAAAAAAATTAAAATCTGACATACAAAGAGAACGAACAATACTTAAAGTAATTTAAAAGGTTAAATCTTCCTTCATTATTGTTAAAAAAAATGACTGAAGAATGATATAGAAACTAACCATAACAGCTGCTGCTGAATTTTCCGTTAACATGAATTTTTGCTTAAGCAGTCACATTAAAGATTTCATAGTGATGATCCTTTTCCTCAAACGTCTAACTGCTGCTGTAGACCTTTCATTTTTTTCCCTTGGGTTGGAATCTGTTCCTTTGCAACGTAAAAATATTTTCTAGCCTTTCTAGGTGTGGCTAGATCATCACTCGTAATGTCTCCAACATACCATTTACGCCTCTTTCTGTAAATATAATATTTTAGACATTTGTTAATTAATACAGCAATAGTAAGGGGTGTTATTTAAAAAACAGGTCAAACAAGCAATGGTGCTCTTTTTCTAATATGAATGATGCACCTGCCATATAGATCAGTTAGTATGATTTGAGGCACATTATTTGACATTTGGCTCATTTAACATATTCATCATTTATTGCACTGTTACCTGCAACTTACGCGAGCACTTCAATCTGCAAAAATGTTTACAAATGGTGAAATAGAGAAAGATCGAGAGAAATAAGCAGAAAAAAATAAGGTAGCTATTTTGACAATTACTACTAATGATCATTCAGTTTGTTGCATCACCACTATAACATATGTGTATGTTCACGATAACAGGAACCATCGCTGGCTTATCTGACCTATTTTGTTATGAACATTATATTACAATTCAATAAGTTTAAATAACACATACATCAAATTAGCTCAAGCCAATATCCGAACGTTTTGAATTCACTTATGCATTAAAAATTAAAAAACTTACCTTTTTGTTGATGATTTTGTACGAGTCATTTTTTGCTGCGATTCGGGCTGCACCTCTGAAACATTAGCTTCTGTATCTTTCACTAAAAGTAGAAGCTGTTCCTCAGCTTCAGAAGCTGTCAATGTAGTGGATGATGATGATGCTAATGGTTTTATTCCCTCCATACCGGTTACAGACTTTCGAAGGAAGTAATTTTTTTAACAGTTCTTACAAATTTATACAAATAACTTACGGTTCAACAACATGACTACTTCTTCTTGCTTTCTCTGTTGTACTGTCGTCAGAACTTGAAGATGAAACAGATGGTGAAATCTCTACAGAGAATTCTGTTGAAGCAGTATGTTGTCTAGAATAATATTGCATTACAATAACACCAAAAATTGTCAGTCAATATGTATTTACCTTTGTTTGGAAGGTCCAGGTTCGGTTTCACTGTATAAGCTACTTAGGTTCTTTTTGATATTACGTGAAGATCTGAAATTAAAATTACGTAATCCTTATTAAAATATAATGTGAATATACTTTTACAAAAAACAGCTAACGATTTAATTTTTATATGTTGAACTGAACATAAAGAACAACTTTGTAGTTATATATTTCATTAATGCATAAGCATCCTTATTGCCTTACCGTTTTTCGGTGATCATTGTCAAGCGATATTTTGGCACAGCACCTTTTTTTTCAGAACCCTTAAACCAGATGGTTTAAGTTCGAAATCCTCATCAATAAAGTGCTCACAACATATGTCGGCTCTCTTTGGTAATATTCTGGTTTCTTCGAAACCCATTGCGTTGAACCATGCACTCCTAATTTCAAAATTAATAGGAAACCTACAAATATTTATTTTTAAAACGTCTACCAATAATAGTAATCGTTTTCCATATTTATTAATCCTTTACTATCAACTTCATTACATTTTATAGCAATATTTCTCTATAAAGTAAATAATTTAGCGAAATCTATCAAACGACCACACCTGACACACCCTACCATTGTCTGGATCAATGTGTCCATACACAACTCACAATAAGCACTTTTCAGCAAATATTTTAGGCAACACAGAATAAAGGCAAGGACAACTACTCAACACGATAGAGCACATTCTAAACACCACTAGTACAGTGGTCCAACTAATGCGTGCAAAGACGCGAATTATGGTTGCCGAAACGGAACTTGTTTTTTTTTAAAACATTTATTTGAACAAACGAACGAGGTTACAGCTTAACACACAGTTACAGGTTTTAAAATGAAGTGAAGTCATCCTATTTACAATTGGCATATATACTATTTCCTAACAATGGATTTACAATAACATCTTAATCTCTTAGTCACCCTTGGGCCCTATCTTACAGTATTTCGGTAAACAGGTAATGAGTAATGTAAAGACGCAATATGAATAACAAAGAAGTCTTTGTCACGTCATACGTAACTCCTCCCTGCGTAAATCGGAAAACAATACGGAAGGTTTGGTTTTCGAAGCTGGAGACTTCGTCGACAATTTCTGCTGACGTTGTGGTCTGTGACGTCTTCGCCATGTATAGTAGAGGCCAGCTGCTGACGCAATGATGATAAGTGTGCCTAGTGTTAGTGATAGGGACACATGAGTCATGGTGCTAATGGTTTGGGGAAAGTCTTAGACCTGTAGACTTTCGGCTTGATTTTGAAGAGCGGCGATGGCATCCAGATTTGTGTGTTTCAGGTGAAGCGGTTTATTCAGCTGATTTTTAGGTTTTCGCGAGGGCCGTTGTGATTTCGGGTAATATGAAGGGTTCACCATGGATCATTTCTTCATGACTGGTGTATAAGAGATGCCCAATTTGTACGCTGCAATTCTTTGGTAATTTTATAAGACTTGGTTCATGGATAGTAAGGTATCCACTACTGGAACAGTCTTTTTGTATAGTTATTGATTCTGAAGCTGGAACTATCAAAACATACTGGTTGCTTATTTGTTCACTTAGTGTGTACTTCATATGAACCGAAGTGGTTTGACAGTGGTCATCTACAGCTTTTCGGATCAAATTGATTACACGGTCATCTTCTATTGGTTCAATTCGATTGGGACACATGTAGATGTCTTCAATGACCGGACATTCCGTTTCTTGGTATTGATATTTTTCAGTATCGGGTATAAGGTACGGTAATTCAGGGACTATTGTGAGATTATTTTTTGGAACAGGATATAGATGAAAGTAATCGTATTTTTCAGGACTTAAGATAGGAAGATGTACTGCAAATATTATTTTATTATTTTGAAAGGAAACTTGTAAAGTAGCAATCTGATATAATATGAGAGGTCATTTTTAAATTTAGGTATTTTGTTTTCACCATAAATTTTGATAAGATTTTCTATCATATTTTTAAGTTCAACGAGAGGAATGACCGAATTATGAAGTACATTAATTTTTGCGAACATTATTGCATTTTCAATATTATCAGCAAAATGTATTACATTTTGACAATTTAAAATGATTTGATCTAACACATTTTGAGCATATACAAATGATGAACTTCGTCATTTAATGTTTCTGTATTTTCTGCAAATATTCTAAGCGTAATTCAATAAAGTTTTCGGTCCACCGAAAAAGCCAATGAATGTTTTTCAACCAACCGGTAAAAAGTCAGATTTTACACCACAACCAATGTCTATAACGTCGAGAGGCCCGTCTATAAGACAGTCCCTCAGAAACCAATATCAACCATACAGGAATAGTTTTCAACCATCAGGCCCGCAAAATTTGCTTCACAAGAACTTCATTATTTAAGTAACGAAAGTGAACAAGATTTTAACGACGAATATGATACAGAAATTAATCAAAATTTTACCGAACAAGACTTTTGTGAACCTGAAGGCTCTGAAATGTCTTATCAATCATTTGAAGAAATAGATAACGAAAATTTTATTCAAAACAGCCTCAGTAATCAATCAGAAGTAATAGAAATAAACACCTCATCTACTGTAATTCCCTACCGTATATCATTATTGCGTATCCTCCTGCTAAATTACTCATAGACACCGGATGTTACATTTGTATAATAAATCTGACATACAAAGAGAACGAACAATACTTAAAGTAATTTAAAAGGTTAAATCTTTCCTTCATTATTGTTAAAAAAAATGACTGAAGAATGATATAGAAACTAACCATAACAGCTGCTGCTGAATTTTCCGTTAACATGAATTTTGCTTAAGCAGTCACATTAAAGATTTCATAGTGATGATCCTTCTCCTCAAACGTCTAACTGCTGCTGTAGACCTTTTTATTTTTTTTCCCTTGGGTTGGAATCTGTTCCTTTGCAACGTAAAAATATTTCTAGCCTTTCTAGGTGTGGCTAGATCATCACTCGTAATGTCTCCAACATACCATTTACGCCTCTTTCTGTAAATATAATATTTTAGACATTTGTTAATTAATACAGCAATAGTAAGGGGTGTTATTTAAAAAACAGGTCAAACAAGCAATGGTGTTCTTTTTCTAATATGAATGATGCACCTGCCATATAGATCAGTTAGTATGATTTGAGGCACGTTATTTGACATTTGGCTCATTTAACATATTCATCATTTATTGCACTGTTACCTGCAACTTACGCGAGCACTTCAATCTGCTAAAATGTTTACAAATGGTGAAATAGAGAAAGATCGAGAGAAATAAGCAGAAAAAAAATAAGGTAGCTATTTTGACAATTACTACTAATGACCATTCAGTTTGTTGCATCACCACTATAACATATGTGTATGTTCACGATAACAGGAACCATCGCTGGCTTATCTGACCTATTTTGTTATGAACATTATATTACAATTCAATAAGTTTAAAATAACACATACATCAAATTAGCTCAAGCCAATATCCGAATGTTTTGAATTCACTTATGCATTAAAAATTAAAAAACTTACCTTTTTGTTGATGATTTTGTACGAGTCATTTTTTGCTGCGATTCGGGCTGCACCTCTGAAACATTAGCTTCTGTATCTTTCACTAAAAGTAGAAGCTGTTCCTCAGCTTCAGAAGCTGTCAATGTAGTGGATGATGATGATGCTAATGGTTTTTATTCCCTCCATACCGGTTACAGACTTTCAAAGGAAGTAATTTTTTTAACAGTTCTTACAAATTTATACAAATAACTTACGGTTTCAACAACATGACTACTTCTTCTTGCTTCCTCTGTTGTACTGTCGTCAGAACTTGAAGATGAAACAGATGGTGAAATCTCTACAGAGAATTCTGTTGAAGCAGTATGTTGTCTAGAATAATATTGCATTACAATAACACCAAAAATTGTCAGTCCAATATGTATTTACCTTTGTTTGGAAGGTCCAGGTTCGGTTTCACTGTATAAGCTACTTAGGTTCTTTTTGATATTACGTGAAGATCTGAAATTAAAATTACATAATCCTTATTAAAATATAATGTGAATATACTTTTACAAAAAACAGCTAACGATTTAATTTTTATATGTTGAACTGAACATAAAGAACAACTTTGTAGTTATATATTTCATTAATGCATAAGCATCCTTATTGCCTTACCGTTKTTCGGTGATCATTGTCAAGCGATATTTTGGAACAGCACCTTTTTTTCAGAACCCTTAAACCAGATGGTTTAAGTTCGAAATCCTCATCAATAAAGTGCTCACAACATATGTCGGCTCTCTTTGGTAATATTCTGGTTTCTTCGAAACCCATTGCGTTGAACCATGACTCCTAATTTCAAAATTAATAGGAAACCTACAAATATTTATTTTTAAAACGTCTACCAATAATAGTAATCGTTTTCCATATTTATCAATCCTTTACTATCAACTTCATTACATTTTATAGCAATATTTCTCTATAAAGTAAATAATTTCGCGAAATCTATCAAACGACGCCTACGACCACAAATATAAACGTAACCTAAACAATGCTTACCGGTGAAATGATACGGTTTTATCCTTAGAGTCCACCTTTTTGCACACCTGACACACCCTACCATTGTCTGGATCAATGTGTCCATACACAACTCACAATAAGCACTTTTCAGCAAATATTTTTGGCAACACAGAATAAAGGCAAGCACAACTACTCAACACGATAGAGCACATTCTAAACACCACTAGTACAGTGGACCAACTAATGCGTGCAAAGACGCGAATTATGGTTGCCGAAACGGAACTTGTTTTTTTTTTAAAACATTTATTTGAACAAACGAACGAGGTTACAGCTTAACACACAGTTACAGGTTTTAAAATGAAGTGAAGTCATCCTATTTACAATTGGCATATATACTATTTCCTAACAATGGATTTACAATAACATCTTAATCTCTTAGTCACCCTTGGGCCCTATCTTACAGTATTTCGGTAAACAGGTAATGAGTAATGTAAAGACGCAATATGAATAACAAAGAAGTCTTTGTCACGTCATACGTAACTCCTCCCTGCGTAAATCGGAAAACAATGCGGAAGGTTTGGTTTCGAAGCTGGAGACTTCGTCGACAATTTCTGCTGACGTTGTGGTCTGTGACGTCTTCGCCATGTATAGTAGAGGCCAGCTGCTGACGCAATGATGATAAGTGTGCCTAGTGTTAGTGATAGGGACACATGAGTCATGGTGCTAATGGTTTTGGGGAAAGTCTTAGACCTGTAGACTTTCGGCTTGATTTTGAAGAGCGGCGATGGCATCCAGATTTGTGTGTTTCAGGTGAAGCGGTTTATTCAGCTGATTTTTAGGTTTTCGCGAGGCCGTTGTGATTTCGGGTATATGAAGGGTTCACCATGGATCATTTCTTCATGACTGGTGTATAAGAGATGCCCAATTTGTACGCTGCAATTCTTTGGTAATTTTATAAGACTTGGTTCATGGATAGTAAGTATCCACTACTGGAACAGTCTTTTTGTATAGTTATTGATTCTGAAGCTGGAACTATCAAAACATACTGGTTGCTTATTTGTTCATTAGTGTGTACTTCATATGAACCGAAGTGGTTTGACAGTGGTCATCTACAGCTTTTTCGGATCAAATTGATTACACAGTCATCTTCTATTGGTTCAATTCGATTGGGACACATGTAGATGTCTTCAATGACCGGACATTCGTTTCTTGGTATTGATATTTTTCAGTATCGAGTATAAGGTACGGTAATTCAGGGACTATTGTGAGATTATTTTTTGGAACAGGATATAGATGAAAGTAATCGTATTTTTCAGGACTTAAGATAGGAAGATGTACTGCAAATATTATTTTATTATTTTGAAAGGAAACTTGTAAAGTAGCAATCTGATATAATATGAGAGGTCATTTTTAAATTTAGGTATTTTGTTTTCACCATAAATTTTGATAAGATTTTCTATCATATTTTTAAGTTCAACGAGAGGAATGACCGAATTATGAAGTACATTAATTTTTGCGAACATTATTGCATTTTCAATATTATCAGCAAAATGTATTACATTTTGACAATTTAAAATGATTTGATCTAACACATTTTGAGCATATACAAATGATGAAACTTCGTCATTTAATGTTTCTGTATTTTTCTGCAAATATTCTAAGCGTAATTCAATAAAGTTTTCGGTCCACCGAAAAAGCCAATGAATGTTTTTCAACCAACCGGTAAAAAGTCAGATTTTACACCACAACCAATGTCTATAACGTCGAGAGGCCCGTCTATAAGACAGTCCCTCAGAAACCAATATCAACCATACAGGAATAGTTTTCAACCATCAGGCCCGCAAAATTTTGCTTCACAAGAACTTCATTATTTAAGTAACGAAAGTGAACAAGATTTTAACGACGAATATGATACAGAAATTAATCAAAATTTTACCGAACAAGACTTTTGTGAACCTGAAGGCTCTGAAATGTCTTATCAATCATTTGAAGAAATAGATAACGAAAATTTTATCAAACAGCCTCAGTAATCAATCAGAAGTAATAGAAATAAACACCTCATCTACTGTAAATTCCCTACCGTATATCATTATTGCGTATCCTCCTGCTAAATTACTCATAGACACCGGATGTTACATTCGTATAATAAATCTGACATACAAAGAGAACGAACAATACTTAAAGTAATTTAACAAACAGCCTCAGTAATCAATCAGAAGTAATAGAAATAAACACCTCATTACTTAAATTCCCTACCGTATATCATTATTGCGTATCCTCCTGCTAAATTACTCATAGACACCGGATGTTACATTTGTATAATAAATCTGACATACAAAGAGAACGAACAATACTTAAAGTAATTTAAAAGGTTAAATCTTCCTTCATTATTGTTAAAAAAAATGACTGAAGAATGATATAGAAACTAACCATAACAGCTGCTGCTGAATTTTCCGTTAACATGAATTTTTGCTTGAGCAGTCACATTAAAGATTTCATAGTGATGATCCTTTTCCTCAAACGTCTAACTGCTGCTGTAGACCTTTTATTTTTTTCCCTTGGGTTGGAATCTGTTCCTTTGCAACGTAA
>QCXZ01000018.1:0-33511 GCA_025024175.1 Rhyzopertha dominica | reverse complement strand
TAATTAAATACGATGAACACGGAATTGTGTTTTTAAAAATTTTATTTTAAAACAAAACTTAAATTACAATACAACTACGAGCTCTCTAGTATGAGTACCAATAAGAACTGTTTGAATACACGTGTTGTTCCCTATTTATAACCTACGTCCATTAGGGTTTATCTAAGGGGTTAGATGCAGCTGCCACCCCGCGACATCTTAATGTCCTGCTTGGCGACGGCCACCAGAGGGATGTGCAGGTGGACATAATTCCTCCCCCCTTTAGCTCAAGGCGTCCTCGACTTGTGGGGCTGTTGGTAGGCGTGGATATAATTTTTCTTGAAGTTCGATGATTTCTTCTGTTTCCTGATTTTCATTATTAATGTGGAACACACGTGCAAATTTTCTTCTATACAGATATATAATTATAAAAATGGTACATAATATTATAAACAGTATAAGCGTAACAGAAATGTGTGTCACATGAACTAAAGGATGCAATTCAATATTTTCATTTAATCTTTAGCTTCTTCTTTAATTTTAGAAAGGATCATCTAAATGTTTTTGTTCTAAATTATGTATTTATTAAGAAATTTAAATTTATGTTTATAAACTTTTGGTATATCATACGTGAAATTATTAAATGTATTTTCATAAGTAACAATTGTTTATCATAATCTTACAATCATTTTTCGAGGGATATCAATACATTATTAGCAACAGTATAGTGGTATAATCGTCCCATTACATTCTTCTACAACTTTAAATTGTTCTTTGCAAATAGCAAGAATTTTGTCGTTGTTTAAACGCACAAATAATTTATAATTGTTCCTTGCTGCAACGCAATTACAATGTTCTGCATAATTAATGTCACTGAGAGCACAATCACTTTGTTGGGGCTTGTTCACGCACAATATTTGTTTTTTCTAAAATTGCACACTGCTCGTCAGTCCATAATTCTTCGTGTATACTTGATAGTCTATATTTGAGGGTGGTACAAGAAGTTTATTGTCGGCATTTGGTATTGGGTAAATTCTTTGGTAGGAATAAGGATTTGGATTTAGAACAGGGATGTATAGTATACATGTTATAATGTTCCCTACTGAAAATTACTTTCATTTTGGAAAATTCTATTAATTTGAATAAATGTGTTTGATCTAATTCAAGTAGTTTCTTCAGTTTTGTATATGAGCTTTAAATGTTTTAAGATTTCATATAATTCTTCTGTGGATATTACTTCTAAATCTGTTAAATCGTTAAATGCAAGACTTACTAATCTTTGAATCATGTAAATAGTATCTAGCAGTTTTTGCGAAATAAGTATATTGTATTGAATTAAAATATCTTCATTTAAATTATGGTCGATTTTCGCGATTGCCGCAAAGGATGTATTGATATTTTGTTTTATAATGCTTAGATCTTTAGAGTATCTGTCGGTAATGTGATTTGCGAAAGAGGAGTACTTGCTCACTTGTTTTATAATTTTCTCTTGATTTAAAAATAAAGCATTTAAATTGCTGTTAATTTCTTTCAGATCATTTTGATCTAAATTACCAGTTACAAATCTTATTGCGGAACCTATCACATCAATTGCACGTTTATTTCTGTGACTATTGAATTTTGCAAGTTGATTTTCAATTTGTATACAATTATCTTTTAAAATGTCGATTAATGAAAGTGGTGAGTTGTTATTTTTATTTCTTAATTCTAAAATGTAAGCGTTAGAAAGTAAGCTGTTATAACTAGATTCTATACTACTAATGTTAAAGTAAAATAAAACCTATGATAGTGATCAAGCATTTTTTGCTATTCCTAAATCTTCGAGGAAGTATCCTGCATCGTCAATCTTTTCTACTCGAAGGGCCTGCGACGTTGCCAGGAGGGTCGTCCTGCAATGAAATTTTCTTCCTAAGTCGTTTAATCTTTCGTGTGTGAATGTTTGCTGGAGATTTTGTTTTTTGATTTAATGCCTTCTATTTTATTTTGTTGGATGGAAGTGACATTTACCTTTTCATAGCAAGGGTCTGCTTTACGTATTTTGGGTTTTTTGAAATATAATGTTGGCTCATTTAATTCAATGTCTTTTTCTTTACCTTCATTACGTTTTTCCAAAATTTTCTTACCTCTCTCTAATTGTTTATGATAAACTTGATCGTAGAATGCTAAAACTTCTGCTTTGCGTTTTTCATTATAACTTTCGTATACTGTTTGATCTAAATCTATTTCGTGTGTATTTAAATTGTCATAGGGACCATATAATAAGCCAAAAGGAGTGAATCCGGTTGATGAGTGAACTGACTGGTTGTAAATTAGTACTGCTGAAATCATAAGATTTTGTGGGGATTCATTTTTGTTTGTTAACTTTAAAGTTCTAATTTTCTCAAGTAAGGTCGAGTGTGCTCTTTCTATAGGAGAATTTGAATTGGCATTATAGTTTGTGGTATAATGTAAATTAATTTTGAAAAGTTTGCAATATTCTTGTAACGTATTATTTTTAAATTCCTTGCCTTCGTCGCATATTATTTTATCAGGATAATTGTGGTGTGCAAAATAATGCCTTAACTTATTTAATATCGTGATACCTAACAAGTCTTCTACATAATACGCTTGAACGTATTTGGAGAATAGGTCTATAATTGTAAGAAATTTATAATTATCAAAGCTAAATGTATCTATGTGAACGACTTCAAATGGTCTTTTTGCAACCAATGGTCCAGCGAAGGGGACATTATACGGGCGTCTCTCGTACTTACTTTGTAGACAAACCTCGCATTCATTAATTATTTTATTAATTTTTGTTTTCATATCTGGCCAATAATATTTATTTTTCAAATGATTATAAGTTTCAACTATTCCGTTATGGTTATTATTATGATAATCTTTAATTACGTTTGTTTGTTCATCCGAAAGTTCTAGATCTTTGCATAAAATATTAGTCTTAATTAATTTTACTGTGTTATTGAACATCGCGGAACAAAGCAAAGTGAATTTTGATTCTATGTTTTTATCGTGGAAATAGATACCATACATAGTTTTTGGATTTACTATTTCTGTAAGAAAGTTTTTAATATTTTGCAATTCTTGACCTTTCCGAAGTGTTATTGCATAATGATGTTTTCTAAAGGGTCTCTTATAATTGACATCGTATTGATCACCGGTTTTGATTTCTAATCTGTACATAAATTGGTTTAAAGGGTTTTCAGAAATTGGTAACGTGAAGGTGGGATTTTCATCTGCGGTGTGTTGAGTGTCACCTGATTCACTAGGCGGCAGGTATTTACCTTTCAGTGGGTTTGTTGATTAAGAATTTCGTCGGCGTCTTCTGGTGATAACTCGTCATCTGTATCACATTGAGGTAAGATAGAAATTAGGTCTATTTCGTCATCTCCTAATTGTACATCCTTAGTGTTAATTTCGATTCTAGACAAAGCATCTGCTACATAATTATCTCTTCCTCTTTTGTAAATTACCTCATAATCGAACTCCTCTAATCGTAATCTCCACTTAACTAATCTGGAGTTTGGGTCTTTAAGTGACATTAGCCAAATAAGGGGTTTGTGGTCGGTTTCAATTTTAAAATGACGTCCATACAAATAGGGGCGAAAATGTTTTGTATTTTCTACTATCGATAACAATTCTTTTTCTATGGTAGAATAGTTCTTTTCTGCTGAATTCAGAGTACGAGAATAAAAAGCGATAGGGTGATTGTTTTGAGATAATACGCCACCAATAGCTACGTTGCTGGCGTCGGTTGTTAGGTGAAAGGTTTTTTCAAAGTCTGGGTATGCGAGAACTGGTGCATTCGTTAATAGCTCTTTGCATTTGTGAAATGCCTCTATGTACTGCGGATCTTTAGTATCGATTTTTGTACCTTTTTTCAAACAACGAGTAAATGGCGTTAAAATTTTTGCAAAATTTTGTATGAAGCGTCTATAGTAACCAACTAATCCTAAGAAGCTTTTTATTTCCTTAACTGTTTTCGGAAGGGGGTATTCTTGTACGGCTTTAATCTTTGAAGGATTTGGCTTTATGCCTTCGGGTGTAATTATGTGTCCTAAAAACGCAACTTCTTTGCATAGAAATTCCGATTTGTCCAGTTGAACCTTCAAATTGAATTCTCTAAATTTTGAAAATATTTGTTTAATGTGTATCAAATGATCATGTAAAGATTTTGAAAAAATTACTACGTCATCCATATAAACGAAACAGAATTTGTACAAATATTCTCTTAATATATTATCCATAACTCTTTGGAAAGTGGATGGCGCGTTTTTAAGGCCGAAAGGCATCCTTACGTATTCGTAATGACCATTGTTAACTGAGAAAGCAGTTTTTTCGATGCTTTCTTCAGCCATTTCAATTTGATGGAATCCCTGTGCTAAATCTAATGTTGTGAAATAAACGCATTTACCAAGATTGTCGAGGATTTCGTCTATGCGCGGAAGCGGATATTTATCTTCTACAGTTTTTTTCATTGAGTTTTCGATAATCTATTACTAATCTCCATTTCTTTTTGCCAGAGGCGTCAAGCTTTTTGGGAACAATCCATACAGGGCTACTATATGGAGAAATTGAGGGTCGGATAATTTTGTTATCTAAGAGTTTCTGTATTTGATTTTGGATTTCTGTTTTTAAATGATAAGGATATCTGTAAGATTTGCAATAAACAGGTTCGTCATCAACTGTACGAATTTTATGTTTGACGGCTTTTGTAAATGTGAGGTCGCAGTTTTCATTATAAAATATTGATTTAAAACTTTTGCATACATCTAGGATGGCGGATTTTTCTTCTGGATTTAAATGGTTTGTTCGGATATTGTTTGTGACGTCAAATTCCTTACTGACAGTTTTCGGGTTTTGTAACTCTACATTAATTAGGGGTTCAACATTGATCTGTTCGTGAAAACATACTTCTATTTGTCGGTCTTCTTCAAAAGGTATTCGCACATGCCGTTCTGTGCATACGCTATGGACTCTGGAATATAGAAGTTCTTTGATTTTCTTTCGGGAATTAGGACTGGACCGCATTCTACGTTTACTGGTATTTTGATGCTTTTATTTACGGTTTGTTTAAATGGTTCAAAATTTGCTGGATTTAATTCAATAAAAAATGGGATTTCACGATTTCCAATGTGAAGTACTAAATTTTCGTAGTCGATTATTGCTTTTAGGCGTTGGAAATCATAACTGCCTATAAGTGCGTCGAAGCGTTCATGCCAGGGTACTACATTAAATTTAAATTCGTAATCTATACCGTATTCTGATAATAATGGGTAGGCTATGTTTTTGTCATCCGTGAAAGTTTTATCTAGAGATTTAACGGAAAATTTCTGCCTGAACAAGTATTGTTTAAAAAACGTGTTTGCTGGTTTGGGGTTAATTATGCTATTGGAAGCTCCGGAATCGATGAGAATTTTTAATCCTAAAACTGGGTATTGAAATGAAGGGTAGTTTGGGAGTGTTACAAATGGCATTCAAATCGATGTTGTTTCCGAGGCAACTTCGGCGAAAATTTTCATAACCATTCGTGGTATGATTGTATTCGTCATTTTCTGAAAACCGGGAGGTTTCGTTAAAATTTTCTGCGGGATTATAGTTATCAGAATGATAATTTTCCTGAGTTGGAATGTTTATAGTTGGGTTGTTTGAATGTCTTTCAATATTATATAATTCTTCCGAGACAAAGGTCGGCCTTGATTGTGGCGCGAATGCAGCATTGTTTTGCGGGGGTCTGTAGGTATTTCTTGTAGAGATTGACATTGGGGTTGGCTGATATTGCTGACTATTGTTGTTTCTCCTAATTAGAGAATTGTTATTGAAATTTTGTTGCGATTGTCTAGGCTATAAAGCTGGATTTCTTGCAGCATTATTTTGTCTGAATATATTATTGTTTTGTGTAGCTTGGGGTGTACTCTGTTGATTGTTCAGAAAAGGTCTTGCGAAAAACGAGGTGTAATTTTTGTAGTTATGGAAATTTTGAGGCGGTCTTGTCGGAGGTAAATTCGATTTTCGTAATAAATTATTTGGTTTCGACTTTTGTCGCATGAAGTTCATAAAGGAAATTTGAGCCTTATCATTATCAAATTTCCTACATTCGTACAAAGCTTGTTCCAAACTATTTACTGGTAAATTTAAAAGGTGTGAACAATACGGTTCTAATATACCGGCTTTGAAAGTTGATAGGGCTTGCTGAACATACATGTTCTCTTTACTTATCCTAATATCTCTGTTCGGAGTCCTGATACTAACATGTTCCAATAGAATTTGTAATTTATGTTTTATGATTTCATAATACTGTTCGTATGATTGATTATGAATTTGGTAACAAGTATTCAAGTCGTGAGCTAGCAATTCCTCTGATCGCGGATCACCAAACCTCTGTAATAGTTCTTCTTTAAGTTCAGACCAGCGATTACAATTTGAAGAGATCAACACGTCCCTTGCTTCGCCTGTTAATTTAGACTTTACTTGTTCGAAAAGTAAACGATTAAAAATGCAATTTTCTTCTGGTTTTCGCAATAATTCTATATACATTTCAACTTGTTTTATAAAGTAAGCTAAATTTTTTGAGCCGCCGGAATATTCCGGTAGCATGTCCTTAGCCATATTCATTTCGACCTGACTTACATTTGCCATTGTTATATTAATAATATTTTCAATATCCTCAACGTCAGAACTATCTGAATTAAATTCGTTATTAAGTCTTATGGGAGATCTTTCCCTTATATTATTCATAAAAATTTTTAAGAATTACAACATGCATACAATACAGGAAATTAAAACAAGGAAAGACTCACAGGAAAGTTGCGATGTGCAGCATCCTAGGCGAGAATCTTTCGGGGATGATGTCCAAGCAGCTTTCGACGGCGTCGTCAGCGGTTGACGTGGAGCCCTGGGAAACTCTGCTTGCTCGGGGTCCGGGATACCCAATTAACTCTTGATAGAGACCGGTGAATTCACGTTTCGCGAACTTAGGTCACCGTTTGAATATCCTGTTCGCAGCGCCAATTAAATACGATGAACACGGAATTGTGTTTTTTAAAAATTTATTTTAAACAAAACTTAAAATTACAATACAACTACGAGCTCTCTAGTATGAGTACCAATAAGAACTGTTTGAATACACGTGTTGTTCCCTATTTATAACCTACGTCCATTAGGGTTATCTAAGGGGTTAGATGCAGCTGCACCCCGCGACATCTTAATGTCCTGCTTGGCGACGGCCACCAGAGGGATGTGCAGGTGGACATAATTATATACCGAATGCGATGGTCGCGCCAACTACAGAAGACTGCGCTGAACTAGGCAATATACAAAGAGTCGGGGTTGGTGCAAAATAACGTCCGGCTAAATTTCGCTTCATTGGATGGAGAACAACCCATAGTAGCCGTCCTTAAAATATTTCATGTGAGTCAAGGTGGCATCCGTATATCGGATGCCACCTTACCCCGGGCGCCAACTTTACCGCTATTTTAACATGGGAGGATGCCAACTTGTGCGCGAAATATATATATATATATATATATATATATATATTAAATATTAACATACCTTTCAAGGTTTGAAATATCATTCATCATCTTCTAGTGGTGGTAAATTGTTAAGTTTTTGAAATCTTTTTGACGGAGTCAAAATCTATTGCGTGTTGATTTTTTGTGTTGCAGCTGTCCTTGCTCGACTGCGGGTGACTGGCGCAGTGTATGCCGATGCATTTTGATCCTGACCTGATGTGATGTCTGTATGACGTGAAGATCCTGGAGAAGGGGCTACAGCATTGTTTAAAGATACACTCGATCCCAGTCAACTTGTACTCTTCTAATACTGGTTTCCAAGCCGTTGGCAAGCGCAGGCTGTCATCTCTCCTATTTAGGTTTTCTTGTCTTTTCTCAATTTCTATTGCCTCCCTTGTTATTCTGAATAGAAAATTGTCCACACTAGCTATCTGACTTGCTTCTTCAGTTTATCTTGTGACCCGTCGTCAGCGTATGCTGGAACAGTGCTGGGGTGGTCTGCTTCTGTTTGACTAGGTTTTTGTGTTCTTGTATTCTTGCAGATATTTTTCTATTTGTCTAGCCTACATACTGTTTCTGGCAGTCCAAACGAGGGATTTGATAGACTCCTTGGTTTTCAAGCGCAATTTTGTCTTTTGGGATTTTCAAAAAGGAGCCAATTTTGTTGCCTGCTTTATATGCCGTTCTAATGTTATGTCTCTTCAAAACGGTTTCTATTTTCGTTGAAACTCCTTTTACATAAGGAAAACCTACAGTTTTTTGTTGTTCTTCTGTTGTCTGTGTTCTTTTAGCTTGCTGTCTAAATGCTTTTTGAATTGTTTTATTTCGATAACGATTTCCTTGTAAAGCTGCAGTTATTTTTTTGTTTTTCTGTATTAATATTTTTCTTATCTGCCAGTCGTAGTGAACGTGTTACCAAAGTTTGAACAACAGAGAATAGCTGACGAGGATGGTGGTGAGAATTTGCATTTAGGTACCGGTTTGTGTGTGTTGCCTTTCTATATACCGTATGTTGGATGTTATTATGGCTTCTCTTTAAAAGAACATCCAAAAATGGTATTTGACCGCCTTGTTCCGTTTCCATTGTGAACTGGATTTTGTTGTGTATACTATTAATGTGTTGTAGAAATTTTTGAAGCTCATCTTGTCCATACCGCCAAATTACAAACGTGTCGTCAACATATCTTAGCCACAAAGCTGTTTTTTTTTGCTGTTCGCAGTGCTTCTGTCTCAAAGTGTTCCATGTATAAGTTTGCAACGACAGGTGATAATGGTGAACCCATAGGAGCGCCTTGTACTTGTTTATAACGGTCTCCGTCGAAAATGAAATAAGTATTGTTGAGACAATGTTTTATTAATTCCGTATGTTGTGGGGGATGGTATTTTTGTTGTATTATATTTACGGCTTCATCAATTGATATCTGTATAAATAGTGAAATCACATCAAAACTCACAAAGAGATCTTCTGTTGAAATTACTCGTTGCTTGAGAATTTCTAGGAAATGAAGGGAGTTTTTGACATGATCTAGCTTTTTCTACATTAGGCTGCAGGTATTGAGCAAGGTATCGTGCAAGAGCTTGTGTGGGTGAGTTAATTGAACTTACAATGGGTCTTAAAGAGAACATCTTTCGTGTGAATTTTTGGTAAACCTTATAGTTTAGGACAGGCAGATGACTTTTCCCTGGGAATCAATTTACTTTGTATATCCGGGTCGATCGTTGTGGCTTTTATTTTAGCCTTTGTCACTTTCTCTAAGTAAGTTGTTGGATCGGAATTTATTAATTTGTATGTTGGATCATTCCGATCCAACAACTTACTTAGAGAAAGTGACAAAGGCTAAAATAAAGGCCACACCGATCGACCCGGATATACAAAATAAATTGATTCCCAGGGAAAAGTCATCAGCCTGTCCTAAACTATATGGTTTACCAAAAATTCACAAAAAAGATGTCCCTTTAAGACCCATTGTAAGTTCAATTAACTCACCCACACAAGCTCTTGCACGATACCTTGCTCAATACCTGCAGCCTAATGTAGAAAAAGCTAGATCATATGTCAAAAACTCCCTTCATTTCCTAGAAATTCTCAAGCAACAAGTAATTTCAACACAAGATCTCTTTTTGAGTTTTGATGTGATTTCACTATTTACACAGATACCAATTGATGAAGCCGTAAATATAATTCAACAAAAATACCATCCCCCACAACATATCATGGAAATAATAAAACATTGTCTCAACAATACTTATTTCATTTTCGACGGAGACTGTTATAAACAAGTACAAGTCGCTCCTATGGGTTCACTATTACCACCTGTCATCGCAAACTTATACATGGAACACTTTGAGACAGAAGCACTGCGAAAAGCACCAAAGAAACCAACTTTGTGGCTAAGATATGTTGACGACACGTTTGTAATTTGGTGGTATGGACAAGATGAGCTTCAAAAATTTCTACATCACATTAATAGTGTACACAACAAAATCCAATTCACAATGGAAACGGAACAAGGTGGTCAAATACCATTTTTGGATGTTCTTTTAAAGAGAAGCCATAATAACATCCAACATACGGTATACAGAAAAGCAACACACACAAACCGGTACCTAAATGCAAATTCTCACCACCATCCTCGTCAGCTATTCTCTGTTGTTCAAACTTTGGTAACACGTTCACTACGACTGGCAGATAAGAAAAATATTAATACAGAAAAACAAAAAATAACTGCAGCTTTACAAGGAAATCGTTATCGAAATAAAACAATTCAAAAAGCATTTAGACAGCAAGCTAAAAGAACACAGACAACAGAAGAACAACAAAAAACGGTAGGTTTTCCTTATGTAAAAGGAGTTTCAACGAAAATAGAAACCGTTTTGAAGAGACATAACATTAGAACGGCATATAAAGCAGGCAACAAAATTGGCTCCTTTTTGAAAATCCCAAAAGGCAAAATTGCGCTTGAAAACCAAGGAGTCTATCAAATCCCTTGTTTGGACTGCCAGAAACAATATGTAGGCCGGACAAATAGAAAAATATCAGCAAGGATACAAGAACACAAAAACCTAGTCAAACAGAAGCAGACCACCTCAGCACTGTTCCAGCATACACTGACGACGGGTCACAAGATAAACTTTGAAGAAGCAAGGGAGGCAATAGAAATTGAGAAAAGATAAGAAAACCTTGGCTTGGAAACCAGTATTAGAAGAGTACAAGTTGACTGTGGGATCGAGTGTATCTTCAAACAATGCTGTAGCCCCTTCTCCAGGATCTTCACGTTATGCAGACATCACATCAGGTCAGGATCAAAATGCATCGGCATACACTGCGCCAGTCACCCGCAATCGAGCAAGGACAGCAGCAACACAAAAAATCAACACGCAATAGATTTTGACTTTGTCAAAAAGATTTCAAAAACTTAACAAACTTAACAATTTACCACTAGAAGATGATGAATGATATTTCATCGAAACGTCGTGGAACAGACTCTGCACGGAGCTTTTCACACCCTATGCGAGAAAACCTTGAAAGGTATGTTAATAATAACACATGCTATACTCGCACAAACATGTTGATGCATGTTAAGCTGTGTCCTCCGTTAAAATTCAACAGGCGCCTCGTCCTCCGGGTGAAGGAGCAATGTTACAGGCAAAAACTTTGTATATTTGTACTAAGGAAAATATTTATATGGAAATTTTCACGTAACATATGATACTTAGTGTCCTCCGATCTATATACATATAATTACATGCAGTGCAAAGCACGCTGTATCCTCTAGCTACGTTGTCACTGTTACTGAGTTGACAAAGTGCCTTGAGAGAACACTTAAAAGGCAAGTGCATTTCAGCTCGCGTAATTGATTCTCGTAATTGTTTCATTCATCAATAGATCTAGTTAACAGCGGTAGCAATTTCTGCATGCTTTGTATTATTATTATTAAGAGATGGATTGTTAAATTTCGTATAGAGACAATTATGTATAAACACGAATATTGTTTATTAATTATACCGGTGGTTGTTTATAAGTTTTTAGAAAAAAAAATATTAAAATCTTGAATATTGAAAACTGATCCATCTTCTCGAAGTGGAGTAATTAATTAATTCTTCAAAAGAAAATATTCTTAATGTGAACTTCCACTTTATTTAAAGTGGAAGTTCACATTAAGAATATTTTCTTTTGAAGAATTAAAATCTTGAATGACTAGTAATGCTATTACTGCTCCACTTTATTTATTATAGTTCTGGGTTGAGATTGGTTATATTGACATTATTTGACAAACATACTGTTAAAAATGACATTAGTGCTTGAAAAGGGTTAGTAACATTTCCAAAAAGAAAGAAAATAACGAAATGCAATTATGTAAGCTACTAATGATGAGCTATCTGCAGTCTTTATGTTTAACTAGTTTTTCCTAAGCATTACAAAGGTAAGACAGTTTTAATGTTAAAGAATGTAAGCATTGATAACTTCTATTTCTCAATTTGATAATTGTATTTGTTTCTGATATTAAAATACCTTTTCCATTTAATATACTGTTCTTGTTATATGTACTAATATATTGTTAATAATTATTGAAAGATTTAGAAAACAATTCTTTAATTTCAGTTATATAGAAAGTAAACGTTAGCTTTGTTATTTTACATAAAAACACCCGGTATGTTGTTGCATTATTGACCTGCGTAGAATTTTTGATTAACTCTATCAATCTATGCCAAAATGGGCCACTATGGCGGTATTGTATAATTTGCTACAAAAAAGGATGCGTTAATGGCAAAGCATAGCAAAGCGAGCCACTATACTGCTGCAGTTAATAGCTTTACACCATAATGCATGATTACATTTTAGTTACTGCTATTTGTTTATACGTTTTTCTATTTTCAACCAGATTAAAACTAAAGCAATAAAGTTCTATTAAATATAATTCCGTATTGAAACGGCAGCATTTTTTAAATAGGTCTTTGTAGCTCAGTTAAGAGAGTAGCTGGCTAATATTCAAAAGTTCGATACAATATTAATTACCTTCATAAATTACAAGAGTATTTTTCTATATATGATCATACAAGATGAAGTTTTCTTTCAATCATCTCTAACATATGTTTTGTGAAAGAATTCATTCTGAAATTCTTCTTTTCAGTATTTTCAGTATTCTTCCAGATTCGTCATATAACATATTTGATGGTGTTATTCCAGGTTTAGCAAACATAACGTCAAACAKCGCGTAAGTATAAGTTAATAGTTACTGTAAGGTTTGAAGCAGAAACAAAATGCGAGTATATTTAAATAACCGAAGAAAAGTTTAGTACAAGTTTAGTTACAATTAAATACACACTTGATTATATAAGCAAGTTTGAAATGATCACGTAGTATTCTATTTATCATAAATGATTTAGTGCTTTATTAAATTAACACTGAATAAATTGTAATAGTTCGTGGAGACATGATGAAATCCAAATTTTGAGAAGCAGATTATGCAAACGCATGCTTAAAATGGCTCGTTCAGTCTTTATTATTCAATGCCGAATTAAATCTATGATTCTATTCTACTTTAAATTTTAGAAATACCACTAATGATGACATTAATGAAAATTATTTTGCTTAAGTATAGAATTCAAATTTATACTGTTATAACTTACCTACCTACTTTTCATACGACAGCTTCGATGCTGCTTATAAATTGTCTTGATATTATTGATGCATACAATTTGCATTTACGTACTACTACCCATTTCCATATCATTTCATATAGTTTTGATGAG
The DNA here is from genome assembly GCA_025024175.1 of Rhyzopertha dominica. NCBI lineage: Eukaryota > Metazoa > Arthropoda > Insecta > Coleoptera > Bostrichidae > Rhyzopertha > Rhyzopertha dominica. The sequence goes on along the minus strand of QCXZ01000018.1, from coordinate 20,267 downwards.
TTTTTGCATAAATAATATTTACATGACTAATTTATTTTAAAAGCAAAGGTACCCTACATTAACAAAATTTGGTGGGAGGATTAGTCATCTTCATTCGTAGAATATGCAGAAATTAAATAATCATTTTATGTGTTTATTTTAATTAAAGCCCACGAAGTTAAGTGCTCTAAGGTTTTAGTGTTCTTCTAAGTATTTAGATTTTTTAAATTATAATTTTAATTATATTTTAATATTCTTACCTCATTAAATTGTACCTAACTTCAGCTATCAACAAATGTAGCATGGTTGTATGTATGTATATCGTATTCCAAAAACCATTTATGAAAGAAAAAATTAATTATGCTATTTTATTTTACACAAAAAATGTGAAAAGACATTAAAACATTTTTCAATAGCTGATATAATGACTACTGCAGTTACTCCTGTTCTGCAATAGCTTTTTGAAACTATGCTTACTCATTTAAATTCCGAGGTTACCAAGTCAAATACAAATTTGTGAAAAAAAGAAGAATTGTGATACAGCCTGTTCTATTATATTTTTTTTGCTCCTTAAGAAATTTTAATATCTCTCTTAGTTTATCCAGAAAACAATATTTATGTTAGACAGGCTGTGTGATTTTTGTCGTTATTAATAATATCTAATCATTAAACATGCCTTGCATTTGGCAATTTTGTTTCTTTATCATTAGTGATAGCTTTAGTTTTGATCGGATAATGATAATTAACAAGCAGAGCTGTTAAATGCATGGCAAATTTGATCGTCAGATATTTATAATAGCGATAAAATATTTATTACATGACCAACAAAAACATTTTTTGTCAATATTATGATAGGCAAAAGTTTACGGAGATAGATAAGTTTTACAAATTTATAAATATTGTTCCAAACATCTCAAAAAACCGCTTTATAAATAATTCTCTACTTATTTATTATCATTATTCGAATAGAACAAAAGTGCCTGTAACAGTAAACAAGCAGAACTGTCAAAATCAAGTCACATTTGTCCATTAGATAATATTAATAGAGATAAAAATTACATTTCCTTTACATAAAAATTTCTAAGATAAAAATAGTTTCGAAATTGAAAATCCTGAGTGTTTTTAGAAATATGTTTCCGGTTTTTCATTAGACGAACACCACTGACAACTATAAAAATAGTGAAAAATGAGCGTATTATTAATTAAAGCTGTCATAGCAATTTAATGCAAATCGTAAAAACCGTTTGTTTGAAAAATTTTAAACAAGCATTTTTGGACCAATCTAGGTCTAGCTCAATTTTTATGTCGGAAACGTGCTAAAATGTTGTATATGTATTTCATAGACACCCTCTACTATAAACAGCGCATTCGTAACACTGAATCGTTAAGATTGATCTAATTATTTGTATCCTGAACTAGTCCAAGGAACAGAAATTACGTATAAAACAATAGAAATAGAAAAAATACGGTGTAAGTATTGAGATCTTTTTAATAAATATTTTTACACTTGTCCATTGTAAAATACTACTACAGTTTCAATGAAAATTATTCTTTGGTAAGTGTTGCTCTTATTAGATTCAACACAGCGCAACGATTTCGGAATAATATCGATTTAAAACTCCCGCGTCTTGAACTTCGTATACATTTACCTAAAACATTTGCAGAAATTTATAAAATTAAATGCTGTAAGCGATTACAGCGTTGCCAATAATATGGAGGTAATTACGTGCGCTGAAGTTAACGGAGGGCACTGTGCATTGTAGACTTAACGCAGAAAATCGACGGTAGCGCTGTGGTATTTCCTAGAATTATTCTGTATAAATGCAAGTACGGGTACTGCCTAGTAATCTCCTCGACAATAAGTTTGACAAAAAATTTGGTATTGCTTTATTTTTGAAATGTGTCATCTAATATAAATTACAAGGGCAATATTACCAAAGGCTTACTAATGTATGTATATAGGTGTATGTTAGAGAACGTGGCATGCATTTGTAAAAGGCTGATTTATAGCAATCTCGGAATTTAAGCCTTGACGAAGACTCTAATAAAGTCGAAAGCTTGGCAATAATTAAAGAGTTCACTCTATTATAAATAATAACAAGGTCGATTACCCCCTAATTTAAGAAAAATATTTAATGTATATACAAAATTAATGGAGATACTCGCCGGCGAAATTCTATATAAATTATAACTTGATAATTGGGTATTTCGGCAGGTTTGGGCTTCAGTTAGATAGCGAAGCTAGAGGTGCTATTTGTTTATATTTCATCAGAAACAACTACAAAGTAACAAACCGGTATTATACAAAAACATAATAACTAAATTATTGTAAAACTTACAGCACAAAGCCAAACTAAGATAAAGCAAATCCTAAAACGCAATGTTCTTCTATAGCAAATAAGTGGCAATTAACCAAAAACAACTTCATAAACAACACTAGAAAGGAATACAAACCAAAAATAAAAAAAAGTTAGATAATTTTGTTATATGGCATAATATTTTATATTTGACAAAAATATTGACAACTACTACAAAACGCACAAGCAAGACGCACATCCACAAAACTGTATACAGGATCAATTACCAAAAAGAAAATAAATTTAATATAGTAGTGACAATACGAAACCCTGCAGTATGAAAGAGAAAAAAATTGATAGAAGATGAAAAGAAAAGCAAGCAGATCTAAAGATTATGAATCAATCATCAGAATGTAACTGTGGTTTTTTGTAAGAGTCCAATTGAAACAAATATTTATATATATTACTTAAATTGTCTATACCTGATTTTTTATTAATAGTATTATCTCGCTCGCATATACAACACATCTCAATAAAAAGGCTTTTTTATATATTTTTTTTCAATAGTTAATACTTTAGGATTTACAAAATCAAAATTATGACCAAAGTCAACTGCATGTTGAGCAAGAGCACATCTTTGGGGTCTAAGCTTTGTGTCACTTGTATGTAAAGTTATCCTTTGCTTCAGGGATTGCTTTGATTGACCGATGCATACTTATTGACAATCAAAACAGTTTATAAGATAAACTGTATTGTGAAGATCAAGTACATCTATTTTGTCTTTTATTTAGAAAAGAGAGATGAGTTAGTTTTAACATTATAACAAGCGATTTTTATATGATTAACGGAGCTAAAGATTTTCTTATTTTTTGTTGTTAAGGAGGCAATAAAAGGAAATGATGTAAAAACCACCTGTTGATCACCAGGGTCTAAGTTAGGGACACTAGTTATGCTTGATCCTCGACTGTAACTAAAAATGAAGTTTCTAAGGAAGGCTTAGGAAAGCCATTTCCCGCCATAATATTAAACAACCGCTGAAGTGAGGAGTGAGTCTGGGACGGATGAGTTATTTTTTTAATTCTATTTTTTAGATTCAAAATTACATTGGTTTTAACTCTCATGTCATGTTGAGATAAGAAATGAATGTAACGGCCAGAACTAGTCGGCTTTTTATACTAGTGCAAGTTACTATCCAAAAAAGGCATAATATGCGCATGTTCAATGGTAAAAGATAGATGTGTATTGTAACTATTGAAAACTTGTAGGATTTCCTGTGAGCCATGCGAAGGTAAAGATAAAATTATATCATTTAAGTATTGATAAATAAATGGTAAATCAAATGACAATTTTGGTATGCACTCCTTTAATAATTTAGTCATTACTAAAGACGCAAGTGTAGGTATAAGAATGGGCCCCAAAGGGCAACCAAAAGTCTGGGAATAAAATTTTCTTTGAAAACAAAAATAATTGTTAAAAAAGGAAAGTGATGATTTTGATAAAGTAGTTTAAATTGATATTAGTATTGGGAGATATTAAATCCCAGTTTTCTGTGATGATAGAAATTATCAACTGCAGGGAAATGTTTGTGAACAAACTGGCTACGTCTAGAGATGCAACAACATAGTTTTCAGGAAGTTGAAAATTATTAATTTTATTAGAAAATTCAAATACGTCTTTAACTGCATAACAATGGAAATTAGAAAATTATACTTTTAAAATGTCAGCTATGTGCTGACAAAGCATAGACGTGGGTGAATCAATAGTGGATACAATAGGTCTTGGGAATTTTTGTCGATCTTAGGTAAACCACAAATACGCGGTGCAATACTTCTTAAAATTGTCAACTTCTTTTTTAGATATGCTTCTATGTATTTCTTAGTGTATAATTCTTTGACCAAATCATTATTTTTTGTTTGGATACTAGAAGTGGGATCTTTTTGTAAAATTTTGTAAGTAGTAGCATCCATAAGAAGTTCTTCCATTTTATTAATATATTAGTTCTTGTTAATGGCCATAGTTACATTATTTTTATCTGCTTTGGTAATTATTATATTGGTGTTTTGTTTTAAAAAATATTTGGCATTATTGTACATATTGCTGAGAAACCTATGTGAACCGCCTAAGGGCGTAGAGTTTTTATGTATAAATTTCGTCACAGCATTAGTTACTTTAGCCCTAAAGATGTCTCTTGATTCTAAAGGACACTGTTCAATAACGTTTTCGGTATCTGACAATAGTTTTTTTAATTGAAATATCGCTATTAGATGGAGCAAAGGCAAATTGAGGGCCTAAAGCTAAAACAGTCGATACGTTTTTGGCATTGCTTGGCCTGTGAGGTTGGTGGACCACTTTTCACCAATAGTTACTGTGGATAAAGTGTGGCTGGTCAAATTTCTATATTTTTTTATTAACTTATTTCTAATTCTCCGAAAATTCTTTTCATATTTGTAAGATTCGAAAGATTGAAGTTGATTAACTATGTGCATAGGTAACATTGCACGAGCGTTCATAATCTGCTTTTCTATTTGCTTATACAAAATTTTAATATCTCTAAAAGTAAATTTAATTATTAAATTATGTAACTTAAGTCTTGACCTTCTTTCAAAATCGTTGATTTCTTTGCCGTTAGTATGGTTGTCGCCCAACGATGACACAAGACAAGGTACGTTTTGTTGAATATGACGAGGAGTGATACCACTTTTTCTGCAACTAAGTAGAAACATTTTGCGATTTTCAAATTTTGCTATCTTGATTCTAAGTAAGCAAGAGCTTTTGCTGCAGCTGCTCCATAACTGGTTTTGATCATACTGTAGTAACCCATTCTTCAATTTAATAAAATTAATGGAGATACTCGCCGGCGAAATTCTATATAAATTATAACTTGATAATTGGGTATTCCGGCAGGTATGGGCTTCAATTAGATAGCGAAGCWAGAGGTGCTATTTGTTTGTATTTCGAGTCTAGCGTGACCCTTCATCAGAAACAACTACAAAGTAACAAACCAGTATTATACAAAAACATAATAACTAAATTATTGTAAGACTTACAGCACAAAGCCAAACTAAGATAAAGCAAATCCTGAAACACAATGTTCTTCTATAGCAAAAAAGTGGCAATTAACCAATAACAACTTCATAAACAATACTAGAAATAAATACAAACAAAAAATCCGAAAAAACGTTAAATAATTTCTATGCCGTGCTGTCTACACTAGACCTAAACTGCACTGATGAGCTGTAATGACAGCAAAATAGATCTATCTGCAGTTGGTTGAGGTGTAGACAGCACAGCATAGACATGTATTTTAATGTATGTTAGATAATTTTGTTATATGACATAATATTTTATATTTGACAATAATATTGACAACTACCACAAAACGCACAAGCAAGACGCACATCCATAAAACTATACAGAATCAATTACCAAAAAGAAAATAAATTCAATATAGAAGTGACAACACGAAACCCTGCAGTATGAAAGAGAAAAAAAAATAGAAGATGAAAAGAAAAGCAAGCAGATCCAAAGATTATGAATTAACCATCAGAATGTAACTGTGATTTCTTTGTAAGAGTTAAATTGAAACAAATATTTATATATATTACTTAAATTGTCTATATCTGATTTTTTATTAATAGTATTATCTCGCTCATATATACAACCATCTCAATAAAAAGCCTTTTCTTATAGTTTTTTTTTTCAATAGTTAATACTTTAGGATTTATAAAATCAAAATTATGACCAAACTCAACTACGTGTTAAGCAAGAGCACATCTTTGGAGTCTAAGCTTTGTGTCACTTTGTGTAAAGTTATCCTTGGCTTCGGGGATTGTTTTGATTGACCGATGTATACTTGTTGGCAATCAAAAGCAGTTTATAAGATAAACTGTATTGTGAAGATCAGGTACATCTAATTTGTTTTTTAATTTAGAAAAGAGAGATGAGTTAGTTTTATCATCTCTCTTTTCTAAATTAAAAGACAAAATATTTTCTAAAACAAAACCCCAGTATAATAATTACCAAAGCAGATAAAGGTAATGTAAATGTGGCCATTAACAAGAACCAATATATTAATAAAATGGAAGAACTTCTTATGGATGCTACTACTTACAAAATTTTACAAAAAGATCCCACATCTAGTATTCAAAGAAAAAATAATGATTTTGTCAAAGAATTATACACTAAGAAATACATAGAAGCAGATTTAAAAAAGAAGTTGTCAATTTTAAGAAGTATTGCACCGTTTATTTATGGTTTACCTAAGATCCATAACAATTCAATTCCCCTAAGACCTATTGTATCCACTATTGATTCACCCACGTCTATGCTTTATCAGCACATAGCTGACATTTTAAAAGTATCATTTTCTAATTTCCATTGTTATGCAGTTAATAATACTAATAATTTTCAACTGTCTGAAAACTATGTTGTTGCGTCTTTAGACGTAGTCAGTGTGTTCACAAACATATCCCTGTAGTTGATAATTTCTATCATCACAGAAAACTGGGATTTAATATCTCCCAATACTAATATCAATTCAAACTACCTTATCAAGATCATTACTTTCCTTTTTGATAGCAATTATTTTTGTTTTCAAAGAAAATTTTATTCCCAGACTTTTGGTTGCCCTATGGGGTCCATTCTTAGTCCTACACTCGCGTCTTTAGTAACGACTAACTTATTTAAGAGTGCATACCAAAATTGTCATTTGATTTACCCATTTATTTATTAATACGTAGATGATATAATTTTATCTTTACCTCCGCATGGCTCACAGGAAATCCTACAAGTTTTGAATAGTTACAATACACATCTATCTTTTACCATTGAACATGAACATGTTAATAAAATAATCTTGGACTGGTATATAAAACCGACTAGTTCTGGCCGTTATATTCATTTCTTATCTCAACATAACATAAAGTTAAAACCAATGTAATTTTGAATCCAAAAAATAGAATTAAAATGAACTCATCCGTCCGTGACTCACTCCTCACTTCAGCGTTGTTTGATATTATGGTAGAAAATGGCTTTCCTATGCCTTTCCTTAGAAACCTCATTCTTAGTGACAGTCGAGGATCAAGTGTAACTAATGTCTCTAACTTAGACCCTGGTGATCAACAGGTGGTTTTTACATCATTTCCTTTTATTGACTCCTTAACAACAAAAATTAAGAAAACCTTTAGGCCCGTTAATCATATAAAAATCGCGTGTTATAATGTTAACACTAACTTACCTCTCTTTTCTAAATTAAAAGACAAAATAGATGTAATTGATCTTCACAATACAGTTTATCTTATAAACTGCTTTGATTGTTAGCAACCCCTGAAGCAAAGGATAACTTTACACAAAAGTGACACAAAGCTTAGAACCCAAAGTATTAACTATTGAAAAAAAACTATAAAAAATCAATGATTCGTAAAATACTTTACACTCAAAAATCGAGGGCATTTAATAACACAATAAATCAAAATGTAAACAGTACACAAAATTTAATGAATTATGCAAGTTTACCATATTATTCAAACTTAACACGAAATAATTAATATCTTTAAAGCAGAAAATATTGTAGTTGCTCGCAAAACTATAAAAAGTGTAGAAAAAGTATTTAGTAAATTAAAAGATAAAATTAATTATTGAATAATTCAAATGTATACGAAATTAAATGTTTAACATGTGAAAAAGTATATTTAGGACAAACTTCCCAAAATTTAACAAATCGTATCTCATTACATAAAAGTGACATCAAGGGTAATAAACAGAGATGTGCACTTACTACCCATGTTATAGATAATACTCCACCACATAAAATAGATTTTGATAAAATTAAAATTTTAGATAAAGAACAAAATTTATGTAAAAGATCTTTTCTGGAAATGGTATACATTTATAAAAAATAGAATAATATTAATAAAAAACAGATATTCAAAATTTAAGTATAATTTATTCATATTTACTATCATATACCGCACATAAAGATCCTGTGGTTGAATAAATTAATCGTATGTAAAAAATATCAGTGTTTAGAAAAATTTTGCTTTGTCAACTTTCAATTTTGATGTCAAATAACAAATTAATGTTCTAGTTCGTATATAATAATTAAAAATATGTAATAGTATTGCATTTGCATACATGTTTAGAGTCGATAACACTTGTAGTTCCCTGAAGAAGACTTGAGTAAATCAGTTGAAAGCTTGGAAGTATAGAGTCATAATCTAGGTCGAAATATCCTAATAAACTTAAATAAAATACATAATACGACCATTATTATCAATTATATATATACAGGGTCCACCACCTAAAACTCCCCAGGCTCGTATCTTCTTTGTTTTTTTTTTAGGTACAACCTTTGTTATATGTCAAATTTTAGGTCTTTTTGAACTCTTTAAAAATAGCATAGTGAGGGTCCAAAATTTTTTTTGCATATTGTGATATTTTGCAAATAAAATTAATTTTTGTAAATATTTTTTAACCTTACCCCCTATAATAAATATTGCTTCATAGTTGGATGCCGATTTTTGTCTTCTTCAATTTGTGTCATTACCATGTATGCGTAATTTTACTCCTTCTTAGTGAAAAACAAGAAAAACTAGTCGCCGCCATGTTCTGTTATAGGGCCGTTCACAATTTTTTAAGTGCTAGTTTAGTAGCTTCTTAGTGTACAAATTATGCCTTCATACCCATCGCTGCACACAAAACCCCAATTTTTGAGTAACTTTTAAATAAATCAAGTACAAAGTTTGTTCTAAAGAGAGAGAGGTTAGTTTGGTTTTCTATATCGCCCACTAGCCTCGTCACGGAGTTTAATTTCCTAGCCTCTCTCTCTTTAGAATGAGCTTTATACTTGATTTATTTAAAAGTTACTTAAAATATTTAGGTTTTGTGTGCAGCGATGGGTATGTAGGCACAATTTGTACCGTAATAAGCTACTAAACTAACACTACAACCCTATTTAAAGAACATGGCGGAGATTAGTTTTTCTTGTTTTCCACTAAGAAGGAGTAAAAATTACGCTTACATGGTAATGACACAGATTGACGCAGACAAAAGTCGGCATTCAACTGTGAAACAATATTTATTATACAGGGCAAGGTTAAAAAATATTTACAAAAAATAACTTTAAACACAAAATATGATAATCTGCAAAAAAATTTTTAGGACACCCACCAAGCTATTTCTAAAGAGTTTAAAAAGACCTACAATTTGACATATAACTTAAGGTTGTACGTGAAAAAAATAAAGAAAATACGAGCCTGGGGAGTTTTAGGTGGCGGAGCCTGTATGTTATAATAAATAGAATGCTTTCTTTAAAAGAAGAAAATAAAGGAGTTTACTGTTTTTGAACAAATTGCCGAAAGGACCAGAATTTTTTATACCAAACTCAATTTAAGGCACCATACTTGTAGAACATTTTGAGTGCCTTGCATATCGTGAAAAAACATGGCATAAGTATTCATAAAGAAAATGGAGCATATAGATTACTATCCAAACAATTGTGATTACTTTCAAAAAGCAATTGTTTTTAGCGCTAATACCAGAAGAAACTAAAAACATAATTTACTATTACACAAATATTTTAGAGAAATAATGGGAAAACAATAATCTTCTCAATTTTGTTTCATAATTACTATAATAATGGCTATAACTCTTTTTGTGTAAATATTTATTTGAAGACAAGCAATTACATATAAAGGTTTACTGATTATCAATATTAATATTCCATTTTCTGCATCTATCTGTATCTTTCACTGGAAAGCCAAACAGAAGTAGTCCTACACACCTAGCACATTATTACAGTTCAAATAGCTGCACTTTATACCACTTCGTTAAGTTGACATTTTTTATTGACGCAGTATTAATTTATTACTAAAAAGTCTCACAGTTTAAAAATGTAACTTTATTACGTAGACCGAACTACGGATGAGCTCGCTTGCAATGCTGGATTAATAAGACGTAATTTCCTTCAGATGTCTCGTGTCCCGCTTTCTGGATCCTATTGACGACGGATTGAAGTTTATTTTTTGCCCGTGTTTATTCGTGTCACAACACTACATCGCGTTCGAGAATTTGTCTACGGGGACGTATTTAATTACTTATTTTTCTGTGAACGTGATTCCTGTATTTCATACTGTCATTTCCATTTCACCTGAAAGCCAACCATAATTTTGATATAAAAAAATGTTTTATTTCTTCGGTTCGTCCTACCCTAACGCGATCTCGAAAAACGTTTATAGAAAATAGTATTTTTATGTTGCACCACAAACAGAAAGAACATTCTTATAGGGGGTATCATTTGGTCCTGTTTTAAACAATAGCTTGCTAGTAACATAGGTTCAGTCAACCTACAGTATCTAGTACTGATATAAATGAAAATTTGATAACCGTATGCACGGCCGGTTATATAATTTACGTTTTTTGCTACCGTACCTACTACCAGCCGGCGATTCGCTATCAGCGCCTCTAATGGTGAATAGATATCGTGGTTGCTGTTCATTTTTTGATGCGTCTCTTTAGAATCTGTAAATGCGCTTCCAGCACCGTCACAGCGCCTCTACAGTACTAACGCCCCTACTAATCAGCTTCTAACGCCCTTTCTAGCGTTACATTTAAAAGCATTGAATTGTCCTTCTGTTACATTCTATATTCAAAGATAATAGCAAACAGACCGTAATTTGATTACAAATGGTCCAAACTGGACAAGCACGCCTTCTGGCAACCCTGCTATTAGTTGCAATTGTTATTCTATATTACCGACAATGCCACCCGATTACCGCCAAAAGGAGCGTGTAACGCGGCCTGCAGCATCGATTTATTGATATATGCGTTATTTCGTTTATTCACCGGTTAGTTTGTATTACTGTTTTGCTCATAAACTCATTAAAGTCATAACGCCATGTCGTGATGGAGTTAAAAAGAGTTTGACATTAGATTTCATTACATTAAAACTTAAAGCGGGTAAGTATTGATACGCTTAACTCAACCTCAAACCAGGGCGGATCCAGAGTAGGATTTTGGGGGAGGGGAACTACATAATTTTGTACTTTATTTAAGAAATGTGTAAATGTAAACCATAGATTTAATTTTGATACATATTTCAACATGTATTTCATAGTATCAAATCTACCACTATCTCTTTTGTTGAGAACGCGCCCACGCGGAAATACGCTTATTTTCAAATGGATCCTTATAGGGTAAATGAAATTGATTAGCAACTCAAGGTCCTTTTCTTCGCAGAGCGTCATTTATGATGGAAATGCGGTAACCAATATATTAAAACATTATCGATAATTTTATTGTTAAATGTTCAATTGTTGATTTTTTACGATTTTCAGTGGCTCATTGGAAAAAATGTATAACGTACAACTTTTGGGGGGGGGGGAAACTCTCCCGCAGTTCACCCCCCCCCCCGTGGATCCGCCCCTTCTCAAACCCATGTCGCTTTTGAATTCACGGGAACCATGGGCGAGTCTCCCATAGGAAGGAAGCGTAAAGCTGAAGATAACGAAGAGGAGTCATTGCGCATTCTGAAGGCTATTAGAAGGTCACAACTAGTGCTGTTGTACGGTGAATGTGACAACCCTTTTAACATACTACAAAGCGCAGCCAGCAGTGTAGGTGTTCCGATGTCTATTGCCAGGAAATCGAATGGTGCTCCAGCGTGTCTTTGTATCTAAGGTAATTATTTACTATAACGGCCAATCGCCTATCAAGCTGAAATTTTACATAATACTAAGAAATTAGCTCCTGAACTAGGGATGCCAGACATTCCAATTTTGTTGTACGTTCACTTAGTCGTACAATAATACTTACGATGGTTATACTTTTTTAAGATTTATTGCAGCACACAGATAGCAGACAGATACATGTATTCCGCCAACACATCATGATCGGTTCAACATTCTATATGCATGACATTTGACACACACCAGTCTTGAACATAACAAAACCAAAAGTAACTAAAATACTAGTTCCTCTATCACATCCTCCTCCATCTAGCTTAATCTAAAAAAGGAAAGTTACAAATACATATTTTAAACAAAATCCTTAAAGCGAATAGGTTTTTTAATCGTACTGATCTAGTTTGTGTCACAGGTTCGGCTGACTTCAATTGTTCCTGATTAGATAAACAACTACCAGTCATTGAACTATCCATAGCTTCTGCTAAATTAGTGTTAACATACTCATCATTGCATGCATTAGCATTAAAATACTCCTCACTGCATACATTACTCCTTTCTTTTTCTGAATTAGCAATGTGATAGTCTATTAAGGTATTGAACTGTTCATCTGATATGAAGTTGCTATCAATTTTTCTTAAAAATTTTCGGTTTCTTATGTAAGTCCTATCCGAGTCATTAAGCTTAACAACATAAGATCTTGGTCTTGTGGAATCCACAGCTACAATTTTACCAGGTTTCCACAATTGATTGTGTTGCATTACAACAAAGTAATTCACTTGCAAATCTGGTAGATTTATGAAAGATTTATTATAATAATTGCTTTGACCAGTTTGTTTGCATTTCAGATTAGTCTTATGTGATTCAATGTCATGTTTAGGTTTTAATAACTCTTGTTTTATTGGTATAATACCTTTAATCTTTCTACCAAATAGTAGTTCAGCCGGTGAAGGTTCTTTCGTAGATAAGGGAGTGTTTCTGTATTCCAATAATGCCAAAGCAGTGTCTTTCCGGACTATAATTTGTAACATTCATATTTTGTCAGTCGCTCACGCCTGGCGCATAGGCTTCTCGTTGCACACAGAGAATCTGAAACCATTATCATCCGCCGTTAAGCCTAACGCTTGCGCGTAGATTTTGAGCGAGTCACTTGACAGCAGAAAGAATTTCCTCTTCCCTTTTGGTATTTTGACCTGTTGCGAATTGAATGTGAGAACGTGGTATTGTCGATTTTTGGGAAGATTTTTCTAAGTAAATAGACCATCGATTGGTTACCATAGTGGGATCCGCTTGGAAAATCTTCAATTAGACGTGTGGATGTAAGTTGGGCTTTTGGAATTGGCTGAATGGTTGATTTTGCGTTATTGAACATCCACACGTGACCATTTTGGGATTTTGGGTTATCGACAAGATTTGCCACGAATATTTCTGCAATCAGAGCCGCACACCAACTATAGTGAGTAAAATACTAATTAATCGAACGAGTATTAATACCCTCTGTAACGGGGGGTTTTCACGGAATGTCAAACACTGTCAGTTGACAACGATTTTAATGGAAACCAAAAAAAACTTCTACTATACATGAACATTGAACACTTAAGAAGATCTAAATGCAAAAAGATCAAAAAATGACATTAAACGTTATTCAACGCGCGGCCACTATGACTTTTTTTTTCTCGCGCAGTCGCACACCGACTAGATCCGTACGCCGCGCGGGTCTGGTTAGAGTATCGTCACATTCTCCCCCTCGTGGTCGGTTTCTCGTCCCGAGTATTGACCACGCACGAAGTCTTCTGTTCTTTGGGTGGTCGTCCTCTTCTTCTGATTCCAACTTCAGGTACCGCTTCAGAATGTCCTCTAAAAGGTTAAAGGGCTCCAACATGGTATATTCCCAAAGGCTGTCCAGTTTCAGGATGGCTTAACTCGTAACTAACTGGCGATACCCGTCGAGTAATGATATATGGTCCGTCTCGTTTTGGGTCAAACTTGTTAGTAGTGTGTTTGACAGCATTACTTTGGGTATGCAGCTTTACTAAGACTTTATCTTTAAGCTTGTATTCAGGAACAGCACGAAGACTGGCATTGGCATACTCCTGGATTCGATTTCTGCTAGCTTCATTAGTATCTCTAGCTTCTTGCCATACGCAACTCATTCGACTCAAATATGGCGTAATTTGAGGTATAMAATTGTCAGAAGCGAGTACTTGCTTCAAATCATTTTGAACATCATCTAACGTTCGTAGTTCTCTGCAAAAAGTGAGGTATGCAGAGGTATATCCAATACTGTCATTTTTGGCAGTATTCATGGCAAATCTTATCGTTGGTAGGTGCTCCGGCCACGTTGTATGTTTATCTTTAACCAACATGGCTAAACGAGGTTTTAAGTCTCGATTCTTTCTCTCGACCATGTTTGCTTCTGGGTGGTAAAGTAGTGTAAGGGACTGTTTAACTCCTAATACATGTCAAACTTGCTGCATCACAGAAGATATAAATTGGACACCGTTATCGCTCGTCATTCGTCTTGGCACTCCAAAACGTAGAAACACCTCTTCGATAAGTTTTTGTGCACACTCTTCTGTACCAGCATTTTTCAACGCAAACAGTTCTACCCACTTAGTGGATGCGTCTTCAACAATTAAGATCCATCGACATCCTTGATCAGACTCGGGCAAAGGACCAAAGAGATCTACTGACAAAATCTCAAAACGCTGTGCATACGGTGGAGTCTGCAAAAGTCCAGCAGGCTTTTGATTAGTGGCTTGTATCTCTGGCACTCTAAACAATTCTTGATGTGTTCGTTGACGTAACGTCTCATACCAGTAAAATAATAGCGTTTGGCTATGCGTTGGATCGTTCTCTCGATTCCGTAATGGGCTGCAGTCGGTGAATCGTGATATTCATATAAAATTCTGGCTCTTTCATGAGCAGGAACGACAAGTTGTGCCTCTTCTTCATCTTCTTCTCCTGAGTACCTATACAGAACTCCATTTGTCATTAGGTATCCTCTGTTTGTCCATTGCGCAAACTCATCTGAAACTGGATCCTCAAAACTCTCCATGATTTTTCGAAGTTCTGGATCTTTCAACTGTTCAGTACGAATCTCCTTAGCAGAGCGAGATGGCATATCAATTACTACTTCACAAGCTTCACACTGAGTAGTAAAATCATGTTCACAAGGCGGGCGAGACAATAAGTCAGCAACGACGTTCTGTTTACCAGGAATATATTCCACTTTGATATCGTAGCTTTGTAGCTGTAAAGCCCAACGTGCAAGTCTCCCAGTAGGTGATTTTAGCTTTAATAACCAACGCAAAGGCTGATGATCTGTTGAAATAGTTATCTGCGAACCTTCAACATATCCTCGAAATTTCTCTAAACTCCAGATAACGGCTAGAGCTTCACGCTTGGTAGTCGAATAGTTCTGCTCAGCTTTAGTCAGCAGTCGACTGGCGTACTCTATAGGGTGTTCGTCAGGTCCTTCTCCTTGCAGTAGGACTCCCCCTATTGCATAAGAACTAGCATCTGTTCTGACTGTAAAGGGTTTGCTCTCATCCATTTGTTGCAAAACAGGAGCTGTGGTTAAGAGACTTTTAAGCGTTTCAAACGCTTGTTGCTGTTCGTCACCCCACTGCCAGGTAGCATTCTTTTTGGTCAACTGACTAAGCGGACGTGCCACTTCAGAAAAATCTTTAATAAAACGTCTGTACCATGAGCAGGTCTGGAGAAAAGATTGTACTTCTTTAAGATTCCTGGGCACAGGTAATTTAGCAATAGCGGATGTTTTTTTTCTGGATCTACTGCTGGTCCATCTTGGGTCAATAAGTGACCTAAAAACCGAATTTCCTGCCGGACAAACATGCACTTTTCTCGATTCGCACGTAGTTTGAATTGTCGCAGTCTATCAAATACCGATTGTAAGTCTGTCATGTGTTCGTCAAACGTTTGTGAGATAATGATCAGATCATCCAAATAGGCCAGCACCAAGATGTCTTTTAACCCTCTTCGAAAATAATCCATAAGACGTTGAAACGTTGCCGGCGCATTTACAAGACCGAATGGCATTCTACGGTAGCGGAACGTTCCGAACGGGGTTGTGAAGGCTGTTTTATCTATATCTGCTGCGTTTACCTGGATCTGATGATAACCAGAGCGTAAATCAATGGTGGTCATAAACACAGATCGTTTGGCTGCATGTAGCAAATCATCTAGACGTGGCATGGGATATGAGTCTTTAACTGTGATAGCATTCAGCTTCTGATAATCTATACATAATCGTATTCCTCCTGTTTTCTTAGGTACTAAAACCACAGGGAAGGCCCATGGACTCTCAGCTTCCTCGATGATATTTTCCTTTAACAGTTTTTCCAGTTCTTCCCGGAGTTGTTCTTTTCTGGCAGGTGACAATCTATACGGAGGAACTGATATTGGTGGATGATTACCTGTGTCAATTCGATGTTCAATGTAGGGTGTTGGTTCCCCTTCTAAACGAAAAACATCTTGATTTTTATTTAACAAAGCCGACAATCTATGTCGTTGTTCTGGAGTCAATGCATGTCCTTCTTCCGGTCGTAAATCCTCAAAACTAGATACTTCAATATCTTGTTTTATTGATATGTCTTCAAATGACAATGGATAACGGTTGTGCTCATCAGTAATGAAATTCCAATTACCGTTTGGGATATTTAAATTAATGCACGCATCCATTATAAAATCTACACCTAATAGTGTGCTATTTGTTTTGGCATTTGGTAACACAATAAAAGCAGTTGGAATTACTCGATTCTGGATAATTACGTCAACTTTACAAAGGAGAACATCTTGTTGTTTGACGTTTCCGTCTGCAAGTTTCATTGTGATACGTTCAGGCTCGAGGTGCTGTCCTGTATCTTTAAAGAGTTGATATAACGTATATCCTGGAATACTTTGTTTTGCAGCAGTATCCACTATTCCTGTTCCTTTAAATCCCAAAATTTCAATGTTTAACAAGGGTCGTTCGCGGGGTGATAACGAAACATTTTTCAATTTAGCAGATTCTGCCTTGGTAGCAATGTCAGTACTAAAAAATTCAAATGCTGACGTATTTGTCAAAGTCACCGCTTTACATTTGGGGCAATTCGTTTTTAAATAGCCTGGTGTACCGCAACCATAACAAGAAAATGTTGCCGGAGGGAGTTGTGTAGGTGAGGCTGTTGACTTCGGAATTTCTTTCGAAGTTGAAGGCGCACGCAACGCGGTTTCCGAATTAATTGTCTTTCGTTGCTGTCACTGTTAATTCGCGTTTCGTCTACTGCTACGAAAGATTCCTCGACACGACGCGCTTGCTTTAATAAATCGCTGAAAGTCTTTACTTTATCTCTTGGAACGTCTTTACGAATGTTTGGATTAAGCAGTCCATAAACCATGTCTATTTGTATCTCTTCACTTAGAGTACCGGTGGGAAGTTGCGCAAGAATCGTACGGCACTTGCAAACAAAAATGTCAGTTTTTACCGACGCGCTTTGTTCTTCGGCGAAGAGTTCGCGATAAACACGATGAGGAGGTTTAATCGGTCCAAATGTAGTTCTAAGTAGATTTATAGCTTCGTCCCATGTTTTCAAAGTTGATTTGACACCTTGAAACCAGGATGCCGCAAAACCATCCAAAAGCATACTAAGAGCATTGTCATCCGTTACTTGTGAATAGTCTTTAAAGATTTCGACCGCGTCAATGAAAGCATTAACGTCACTTTTCTGACTACCATCAAAACGCGACGCACATTTGGAAAGGTTTCCAGTTTTTACTATTGGATACGCTACTGGTGGAGCGGCGGGTGCTTGCGAAAGCGAAAGTTTATTTAAAAGTTCTTGAAATTGTTCGTCACTTAGCGTAACTGGCATCTCGGATGATTTAAGATCACCGCACGAACGCAATCGATATCGTTTTTTGTTTGAATTCGTTATTAAAGTTTTCGTACTTACAATGGATGTTGCAACTACTTAGCTTGTGTGGGGGTGAGTATTTAGGCCAAAGTCGTTCCTTCAGTGTTGATCACAGGTGTTGATAACACGGGCACGGGCGAAGCAAGACCAGAGAACCAGGTGAATCCCACGCAGCAGTAGCAATGACGATTTGACGGTGTCCCACGATGTGGAAGCACGTTCAAAGATAATTATTAGCACTATCCCTGTCCCACGATGTGGAAGCAGCAATACAGAAAAACTCAGTTTAATGGCTTCAATGCACAAAACCGTTGCACTGTCAGTTCTTCACTCCACAAGCTCCGCGTCGGGCGCCAATGTAACGGGGGGTTTTCACGGAATGTCAAACACTGTCAGTTGACAACGATTTTAATGGAAACAAAAAAAAAACTTCTACTATACATGAACATTGAACACTTAAGAAGATCTAAATGCAAAAGCTCAAAAAAATGACATTAAACGTTATTCAACGCGCGGGCCACTATGACTTTTTTCTTTCTCGCGCAGTCGCACACCGACTAGATCCGTACGCCGCGCGGATCTGGTTAGAGTATCGTCACACCTCTTTAATATTTTAGGGCTCTTTTCTTTTCTTTTCTTTTATTTTCTATCCTTTTCGATCCTGGGCCTTATTCCTGTCTGGATAGCTTTTGAAGATTGAAGAAGTTGAGAATCGTAGAGTTGGGACTGATCACTTGGGATTGGATTTGGGAATTTGCGCTGCCATCCTTCCGGTTAGGAAGATTCAACCCTAGTAACTGGCGACCCTTGGTGTGGAGGACCGTACATGTGGGACCCCAACCAGCAGGAGAGCGCAGATAAGCTTAAATTTTAAGTAGGAGGTCGTTGACCCTTAAGTCGGAGCGCAGAATCCGCGGTGTAGATCCATCTCGGTGGTGATTGCTTGTTACGTTATAAACCTTGAGGTTATTTAGCTGTCCGTCAACGGAAAAACTTGTTGTATGAGCCTTCCGCTCTTGTAATTGTTTTGTATAACTGGTATGAGCCCTCAGCTCTTGTAATTGTTCTGAATAACTTGTATGAGCCGTCAGCTCTTGTATTTGTTTTGTTTAACTTGTGCGAGCCTTCAGCTCATATATACATTGCCGTAGGAGCCTTCAGCTAGTGAATTTGAGTATATAGCTTGTCCCATCACCCTTCTTTCACAATCGAACCGTCAGTTCGATTCCATTTATTATTTTAAATTATCTGTAACGCCACAGGGCTATTGCTCGCGGGTATCACCGATATTGTCGATCGTTTGTGACGATTTTTCGTTCGTCGTTCGTTTTTTTTTGTTGCGTCACTCGTTAATGCGAAGCGCTGGCCAGTGCGGAAGTTAACCGGGGCGATTCACAGATTTTCTAGTTATTTACTGGTACTCGGTGACCGGGCACATAGTTGTAGTGCTCATTGGGAAGGGTTAATTTTGATTGTTAAGTGTCATTTTGGTTATATGTTCGAAATTCTCTTATCTTAGTCGTTTAAGTTCAATCTATCTTAAGTAACCAATTGAGGTTCAAACTTTATTCTTTCTTTATCATTACCTGTACCTCTCATAGTTTTCGTTAATTAAACTACGCTTCTACTCGAGCTTTGGTGTTTGATTTCCATCGTAGCTTTTCAAAATTTTCGTCTGAGTAGTCCGCTGTGGAATTGTAAAATTTTGTGGCGCCTATAGTTATCGTTAAAAATATTGGAACCCCCCTACTCTCCGACTGCAGCGGCGGGACGCGGACTACATTGGAACATCTGGGTTGACACCATAGGTTAGTAACATCGTTTGGTAGAAAAAACGGCGTCGCAAATTGGCGCCCTAACGTGTGGGGCCTTGTTTTCATATTTTCGTAATCGCTATTGTCTATTTTTTTCTCTCTCTCTTCTCCAAGCTTCCAATTGACATTTTTCTTTGCTATATGCTATTTTTTTTGGAATTGCTTTGTTAACATATTGCTTATAGGTCACGTTGTTCTATTATTGCCTTGAATTTTTTTTTATTGACTTTGAAATTGTTTGGTCTTGCACTTTTGGATATTTTTGATTTGCCTTGTCATTCATTATGGAGTGTAAGATTGTTCCTGAATATTTGCCGTAAGGAGGAATTGCAGTATGAACTTCTTTATCGTGGTGCTGACCCTACTGATCTGACTGTACAGGGCATGCGTGGTTGTTTGCGTTCCTTGTTAAGGATGGAGAACATAGATCGATCTTCCATTACTTATCCCCCTTATACTTTTAATTTGCAAACTGAGGTTGAGGGTGTGCAGAGTTGTTGTGTGCCTGTTGAGGAAGAAATAAGAAAGTGCTTTCACCTACTCCGACAGGCTACCCAACCATTCATACCAACGAAACACAAC
>QCXZ01000017.1:0-32319 GCA_025024175.1 Rhyzopertha dominica | reverse complement strand
AATAACTGTGAACGAAACGTCCTTAAAGCCTGCGCCTGGCAGACACATTGTACATACGTAAAACATCAATTCAATACACCATCTGCATCTTGACCGTTAAATAAAAGTACAACTCCTTCCATGGCCATCTTGCTAATGAGACACGACAGGGTTTCTGCTAGATATGATTTCATAAAATTTTAATCACTCTTACTTGGAATGGAAACCATTAGGATCATAAACATATTCTTTAAATAAATGTTTTGGCAATCCAGTTAGAGGTCAATTTTACCCCAAACTTTTTTTTAGGCAGATAAGAATTTTCTTCAAAAATATGTATTTTTAGTGAAAATAGAAACTGTTGGGGTTGGGAAAAACAAAATTATTTTTTGTTAGGTGTTAATTGTTTTATTGCAGATGTTCGGAAGCACTGTTTTGCTGCTTTTTCAAGGCTGTAAAGGTCATTAACAAAGAATATCGATATGACATAGTAGACTACCTCCAAAGAACTTCACACGTTAGACTATGTAGATTGTGTTCCAGGCGGTAAGTGCACATACCAACTGGAATTTCTTTTTCCACTACTTATAATGGTGACGGACTATACAATTCCAAAAAATATGTATTATTTTATTATTCCGTTCTTAACACGTTGGCTGCTGCAGCGTTGAAGCCTGAACTTCACCCTTGCTAACATATTTTTTTTTTACAAAATAGTCTTAATAATTTTATTGAAGTACTAAATATTATCAAATGGAATTTTAAAAAACAGTTCTTGTTTGTTATATTACATTCTTTTTTTTTTGACTCTTATAAGAGCCGTCAGCACTGGAGATTAAATATGCGAACTGAGTGCTGTTGGCTCTTATAAGGTACTGAACTAAAAACACGAACGGTGCAAATAAACATGTCTTTTAGAAGATAAACAGCTAAAAAAAATCAAATTGTAACAAAAATAAAAATAATTTTATAACGAACAAATTAATATATAGGGTCCGCCACCTAAAACTCCCCAGGCTCGTATTTTCTTTGTTTTTTTAGGTACTTCCTTAAGTTATATGTCAAAATGTAGGTCTTTTTGAACTCTTTAAAAATAGCATAGTGAGGGTCCAACATTTGTTTTTGCATTTTGTGATATTTTGCAAATAGTTAATTTTTGTAAATATTTTTTAACCTTACCCCGTATAATAAATATGGCGTCACAGTTGGATGCCGATTGTTGTCTTCTTCAATTTGTGTCATTACCATGTATGCGTAATTTTTACTCATTTTTAGTGAAAAACCACCTAGTCGCCGCTATGTTCTGTTATAGGCAGTGGCGGTTTCTCTTAAGGGCGCAAGGGCGCGCGCCCTCCCTAACAACCATAAAATATTTAAAATATTGCAAACTGTTTTTATTATTAAAGCTGTAATGAATTGCTATGTTTTTGTAACTATAAATATTAATATGTCTATCCAATTTTGCCTTGTCATTTACCGCCATATTTTTAGCGAAAACACCCAGAATAACTAATAACATAATACTAAAATGACTCGCCGCGCCATGATGTACATACATACATTTGCCACACCAGTACGGACGTACATATTTGTCTTTCTGTTCGACGGTAGTTACTTGACCGGAGCCCCGCAACTTAAATGCGCCCAGTGCTAATACATTTCTTACGGGACGTTGCCATAACAACCACAACAAAATTTTTCGTACCGTATAATACACGCAAGATTTCGCCCGCGCCGGGCGCTAGCATTTTGCGCCCGCGGACCCGATTCGGATCGGAATACGCATGGAGTAGTTCGTTAATAGTCGTAGATGTCTTCGTGCTCGCTTTGTTTTGCATAAAGTAGTATTTAATCGAAGATTTACGACGACCGTTATTTCCGGTGTCCCATAGGCGAATTTTTGTGAGAAATAAAAAAGTTCTGTTTAATATTGACGTTATTAAGTATTGTTATTTTATATTTAAAAATAACGTTTGAGAGAAATAAGAAAAGTATTGATTTTATTACAATTAGTGTTGCTACTGTTACTTATGCGCACCCCCTCTTGAAAATTCAGGAGCCACCACTGGTTATAGGGCCGTTCACAATTTTTTAAGTGTTAGTTTAGTAGCTTATTAAGGTACAACTTATGCCTACATACTCATCGCTGCACACAAAACCCCAAAATTTTAAGTAACTTTTAAATAAATCACGCACAAAGTTCGTTTTAAAGAGAGAGAGAGGCTAGAAAGCGAAACCCTGCGATGAGGCTAGTTTGTTTTCTACATCGCCTACTAGCCTCGTCACGGGGTTTCATTTTCTAGCCTCATTTTACAACGAACTTTGTACTTGATTTATTTAAAAGTTACTTAAAATTTTTAGGTTTTGTGTGCAGCGATGGGTATGTAGGCATAATTTGTACCGTAATAAGCTACTAAACTAAAACTTAAAAATTCTGAACAACCCTATTTAAAGAACATGGCGGCGACTAGTTTTTCTCGTTTTTCACTAAGAAGGAGTAACAATTACGCATACATGGTAATGACACAAATTGAAGAAGACAAAAGTCGGCATTCAACTGTGAAGCAATATTTATTATACGATGTAACCTTAAAAAATATTTACAAAAAATAACTTTAAACGCAAAATATGATAATGTGCAAAAAATTTTTTTGGACACCTACCTAGCTATTTTTAAAGAGTTTAACAAGACCTACAATTTGACATATAACTTAAGGTTGTACATAAAAAACAAAGAAAATACGAGCCTGGGGAGTTTTAGGTGGCGGACCCTATATTGGTACTTATAAAACAATATCAAGCATATTCACATAAAAATAAAAAAATCAAAATCAAAATGCATTTTATAACAATAAAGTAAGAAAATAAAATTATTCTTCAGCAAAAGATTCTCTCTTTGAAATATGGAACGAGAAGGCCCTGTGGTATTGTCCGCCATATCAGCCGTTTGTATGAAGAAAAAAAATGATAACTGACACTGCCTTACCACAAAGCAATATTCACTTACATTGCTGACCCATGCATCAACCTCACTGCCTGTTGCTGCACTGAATATGTTAGCAGAAAAATGAATGGAGCATATGGCTCTTATGTTCGCAGCCAACGTGTTAAGGAGGAAAAAATTTTTTTTGTTCAAGCATCTAAAATTGATGATGTTCCAGAATGTTGTACTTCAGTATTAATGAAATGCATTTTCACTGCCTTACTAACGTATTTTTTTTACTAAATTCGGCCTTATAAATTATAAAAATGTATCAAGTCACTTATTATAGTTGCATAAAGAATTTTCTATGGTTTGAAAACATTACCGCATACAAACTCCTAGCGTTACTATCACCAGAGGCTATCTAACATATTATGGATATCGGCATACTCATCAAATGAGTATTTCATTATTAATTAATTAATTATTATTAATTAAAAATTAATTTTAGATACCTGAATAAAGAATATCTCTATTCCTGCTTAAAAACAAATGAACCAAAAACAAATTTTTGACAGCCTCCCAAAACATTTATTTAAAATATGTATGATGACCCCAATGGTTTTTTACATGAAGTAATGTTGACCAAAATTTTATGAAATTACATCAAGTAGAGATACTTAAAGAAATGCTTCACCCACCATATATTGATGAAGGATGAATATCTCAGTAAGCAGGTGTTATTTAAAAAAATCGTATAGTTAAATGTCTTTATCTCTATATAAACTCTGCCCGTATTCTGGGACACGCGAACCTTTGAAAAGAAATATATTAAAATAAAAACTCAGATTGTAAAGTCAAAATTAATATAGTCTTTAAACCAACAGAAACAAAGCTGTGTATCAAATAAATAAAGAATTTATAACGTGCACCTAAAATTACCAAAATTTAAAATGAAAACAAAACATTTGATTGTTACTGTCCTGTAAGTGAATAGTAAATGCTGTGAACCCATGAAATATTGCATTGAATTTCATTGTTTTCAGCGTTCATTATAATAACCAATTCTTCTTTTCTTTTGGAGAAAATGCTATCGCTATAATGAAACATTGGCAAAAAGTTATTATTCTGAAGCGTACAATCTTTGTCAGTGCTTTAATATAGCAAGTGTTTTCTCTGAAAGAGTATTGGCTATTGTTAAGTACTTATCTAATGTTATTAAGTTAATAAGTTTTTGTAATTCAATACTTCAATACATTAAATAATCTAGTAAATTTTTACCCTAATTTACATATAGCTAACCTTTCAAAATCCATTTTGTATTAAACAGATGAGTAATAATTTTTTACTATATTGCATAGAAACACATTACCTACCTACCTTAGATACTGAAAAATGTTATTTCAATGTACTACTGAAAATATTTTATTTATTTAAAATTTATTTTTTTAACCTAAAAGTTTGTGCCACTACGACAAGTTAACATAGCTTTGAAATAAAATAAGAACATTTTTTAGCAACCTGAATTCATGCAAGTTTTAAAGAGTAAAATAGTACACTATAGGATGTAGATTCCATCCACGTTCCAGTAGTAAACGATTTCCTATAAAATATGCTATGCGGCCTCCAGAAGCCGCATTCCATTGAGAGCAATAATAGTGGCGGGGGAAGAAGGAGGGCGGCAGAAACAAATAGACAATAAACTGAATTCATATTTAATATAAAACAGAAGTTATACAAGTAAAAATAAATTAAGTATCTTTTGGGGCAGTTCTCCTCGTCTAGTACCACAATCCAATAAGATACTGAAAAGATCAAATTTTGTTTAGTTTAGCAGTTATTTTTTTATTATTATCATTGTTTTATTAATATTTTTGTGCAATTTAATTACTGCTTGCGAAAGTGGTCAATTACTTAAGAAGTAAGTTAATGGAGTATGTTTGTGATATGAGTTTATTAACGATTCAAACAGTATTTTGAAAGTAATGTATCCAGATTCACATTACTGAAGTTATTTGTTTGCTCATCCAGATTTATTGTACAGACGTAATTGATGGCAACATGGTAGTTACAAAACATATTTGTCTTTATACGGGAAGAATGTGCCAAATTCTAAAGTATAATAGAACCAATAACTTTAATAATTAAGACAACCAATATACACAGGTATGTAAATGCTTTTTATTAGACTATAATTTGACATTCCTGTATACATCAAAAAGATACTGTTGTAGTATATTGTTGGGGCACTTATTTGCAAAATTATGACCATTTTCCTCAAGCGCACATACCTAAGAAAATTAGGTGATTCACTGCTGGCGTGTGTAACACTACCATGTGTTGAACTACTAAATAGTGCTATCTGGCAAAGGTGTTTTTAGTTCTACTATTGCATGTAGTGCATTAGTAATGTTGCTAGTGATTTTAAAGCACCCAATTTATTGAAAGTACTGCATAATGTGGTTGACTAGCCTACTTTATTATAGAAACAGAAACTTTAATTTCAATTACAAAAAAGGCTTGATTAAATGAACTGTAGCTACAGCCCCCACCCCCCCACAGTTTTTCACAAAAGCCAAATAATGCCTTTTGCAAGTTCAAATAATTTCTAAAATTTCAAATTAACACCTTTATTTGGGTATTGCATTTTCGTTGCAATATTTAAGGGTTGCACCTCAAAAACAAAGTAATATGGCTAATATCTCTGAAAGTTATCTATCTTCCTTTAAATTATTGCTACTTCTTCCCGAAGTGCCCTGTACAGTAAAACCAGAAGAACCATTTACACACACATGTGGAAATGAAATTATTTGTCAGATGTGAAAAATGCGTGTTTAAATAGATTAATAAACACATTTAGATTATTACCTCAATCATTTCCAAATAACACCCTCTTGGGTCCCTCCATCTGTTTTCTGATCATGTCATGACGCAAATGACTAACGAGTCTTCTTGGTGTAACTATCTTCAATTCTGGAACTGCTGCTATTACCCTGGCCGCATCGGTTATTGTAGGCGGTCGCGCGACGTGCGAATAAAACGTGTGTGTATAGTGTGGCTCCGAAATTAAACTCGAATAACCGGGCATTTCGAGCAAATTTAGTAATTGTAATTGTATAGTGGTGAAGCAAAAACACAAAAAGAACGTTGAGTGTAAAAAGCAGATCACGAACTTTTGTAATAAGGAACAAAAATCTAACGCAAAAGTTGTGCAGTGAGTGGCGACCTTGCGAGAGACGCGGTTGAAATAGGCGCTTATCGCGGGAGACAGCTGAAAAGAATCAGACGAGCGTTTCTTCATCAGATATCGAAAAGTGACAAAAACTAACGAGATAACGCGAAAGCAATGAACTCCCAGGAAAGCGACGGGTTCACTTCAGAGGAGGGCAAAAGGAAAAGGGATGAAGAGGCTACTGAGTTGGCGAAAAGAAGTAGGAAGACGTTGCGAACACCACCAAAACAAAGTGAGGACAAACTAGATAATCTAACAAAGATGCTGGAAAAAATTATGGTAGAAGTGCAGGAAATTAGGAAAAATCAGGAAGACTATCAGGAAGAAATCGCAAGAATGAAACAAGAGAATAATGAACTGAAGAAGGAAAACCAGAAACTATCACAAGAAGTTAAACATTTGAAAAATACTGTAGAGCAAATAGACAGAGACAACAGAAAAAACAATATAGTAATAACAGGGATTGATATAAATAACGATGATCTACAGAAAAACTTACATGAAGTCTTCAAAAACCAACTGCAGGTCGAAAGCACGATTAAGGAAATTCATAAAATAGGACATAAGACGTATAAGGTAAAGCTCATAAACTGGAATGAAAAAGAAAATATAATGAAAAACAAAAGCAAATTGAGGAATTTTGGAAATGGTAAAGTCTTCATAAATCATGACCTAACTAAAACAGAAATGGAAATACAAGGGCATCTACGAAACATTGCTACTGAAGAAAAAAACAAAGGGAAAGTAGTGAAAATAGGCTACCAAAAATTAACAATAGATGGTAAAAGTTTGAAATGGGATAGAGAAGAAGGGCAATTAAAGGAGGAAAGGGAAAGCAATAGCCAGACAAGAACAAAAAACTAAAATCAATAAGAACAGTAAAGGAAGCAACGGAAACGACTCGGCGTGAACAAGGACAAGAAACGGAAAATAGTAAGATAAATAAAATTGCAACATGGAATATCAGAGGCTTACAAGGAAAAGAAAAGGAGCTGATAGAAGAGTTTAAAAATGCAAACATAGATGTATTAGCAGTGACTGAAACAAAAAAAAAGGGAATTGGAGCAATTAGAGAAAGACTATTATTTTGTATACAGTGGAGTAAGCACAGAAAAAAGAGCAGCAGCAGGAATAGGGTGCGTTGTAGGAAAAGAAATATATGAATCTATTACACGCTGGAMTGCAGTTTCCGAAAGAATATTAATTATCGAAATAACATGTAACGTCAAGGGTATCATAACTATAGTTATTATTTACGGACCAAACGAAGATGCAAAAGTGGAAACAAAAAATGAGTTTTGGAATGAATTGGTACGAACGATAGAAATATGTAAAGGACATGTATATATAACTGGAGATTTTAACAGCAGAGTGGGGTTACCAAGTAAAGAATCAAAAAACGTAATCGGAAGATTTGGGGAAAAATGTATAAATAATAATGGAAAACGCCTAATTGATTTTTGTATTCAAAATAATTTTATTGTTGCAAACACATTCTACCAACACAAGGACATACATAAATACACAAGAATACTGCCAACCAGACAAGAAAAGTCGATAATAGATTATATGTTAGTAGAGAGTCAAAATAAAAAAGAAGTACAAGATGTTAGAGTAAAAAGAGGGGCAGAGATATACAGTGACCACTTTATGGTCATGTGTAAATTAAAAAGGAGAAAGGATTCAAATAAAGGTTGCAATAAAACCAAAATATTACAAAACAAAAGGCAGGACATTATTAAATCTTACAGACTGAAAGAGAATCATATAGCAAAAAAGTTTGAAGAACATGTGGAGAAAAGTATTTTAAACAGAAAGGCTTTGAACCTAGTACACAGCGTAGAGCAAATGTGGGAAGACTTTAAGAAAATTTTAATAGCTGCAGCGAAAGAATCTTGTGGTACATATAGGAAAGATAACTGTAGGAAACAAACATCATGGTGGAGTAAAGAAATTCAGAAGCAGGTTAAAATGAAAAAAGCAAAGTGGAAAGAATATTTAACTAAAAATACAGAAGAAAGCTATGAACAGTACAAGGTAGAAAGAAAGAAGGTTAAAGAAATGGTACAAGAAGCAAAGAAAATGGCATGGAAAGAATTTGGAAATAAAATAGAACTAAATTTTAAAGAAAATCAAAAGTTGTTTTATCAAACAATCAAAACCATGAAAGATGATAAACAGGCAAAATGTAATGTTATTAAAGACAAAAATGGAAATATACTACAAGAAGAAAAGGCTATTATGAACAGATGGAAGGAACATTTCGAAGAGCTACTAAACCCGAAAGTAGGAGGTGAGGAGGATAGAGATCAGACTGACATTTTATGTATATATGACAGAGATGCAGACGGAATAACAAGAGATGAAGTTGATCAAGCCATAAACAATTTAAAAAATGGGAAGGCACCAGGTCATGATATGATTACAGCTGAGATGTTAAAATGTATGGGTAATAGAGGAAGAAATATGTTAAAGACTATTATACAAAAGGCATGGACAGAAGGCGTAATACCGGCAGATTGGCAAAAAGGAGTAATTTTGCCATTACACAAGAAAGGGGACAAGAAGAATTGTGAAAATTATAGAGGAATAACATTGCTCTGCATAGCAGAAAAGGTATATGAAAGAGTGTTGGCCACAAGATTGCAGGATAGCCTAGAACATCAACTTTTGGAACCTCAAAGCGGCTTTAGAAAAGTCAGAAGCTTGCAGGATCACGTCTTCACCCTTAAACATATAATACACAAACTACATGTTCAGGGCAAATCAGCATGCATGGCCTTCATAGACCTAGAAAAAGCTTTTGATCGAGCACCACGCACAAAAATATGGAAAAGCTTTTTGGACAGAGGAATAGACCCAAAATTAATAATGGCAATAAGAAGCATATATAAAAGAAACACCAGTTACGTCAGGACAAACAACGCTAAATCTGCAGAATTTGAAATTAGAGAAGGTCTAAAACAGGGAGGTGTATTAAGTCCATTACTGTTCAATGTATTGATGGATGACATTATGAGGGAAATAAGGGGAAGAGTGAAAAAACTACAAATAGGATACAGACATCTTAAAATCGTAGAGATCAGTGAATGTGCTTTTGCAGACGACGTAGTTGTATTTGCCAAAAATGAAACGGACATGCAATATAATCTACAATTATGGAATAGTACGCTAAATAAATATAACATGAGAATGAACTGTGAGAAAACTAAAGTGATGTCAGCGGGAAAAAACGAAGAAAGGCTAAAGCTATCTGTAAACAAAGCACACATTCAACAGGTACAAAATGTCAAATACTTGGGAGTGAATATCAACTGTAAAGGAGACCAAGAACTGGAAATAATAGACAGAATACAGAAAGCAGCAAACATGTATTATTCTATTTACAAAAAACTTCTTGGTAAAAAAGAAGTATCAAGGAAAACAAAAATCACAGTTTACAAGTCAATGTATATACCGGTGCTTACATTCGGATGTGAAACTTGGATCCTAAACAACAAAATACGTAGCCAAATCCAAGCAATGGAAATGAAATTTCTCAGAAAAATAAAAGGAATAACAAGAAGGGACAGAGTCCGCAATGAAGAAGTACGGAAGGAATTGAAATTGCAACCTCTAACGGATGAAATAGAAAAGAAGCAGCTTGGATGGTGGGGACACTTGAATAGAATGAATAGTGATAGACAAGTTAAAAGTGTGTGGGAAGCAAGGGACATACAGAGAAGAAGCAGAGGAAGACCGAAAGAGACCTGGAACAACGTAATCGTAAAAACATTGCAGAAGAAAAATACAACATGGCACGAAGCGCAAAAGTTATGTGTAGATAAAAAGAAATGGAAAAAATTTGTGGAAGAATAGAAGAAGATACAGAAGAAAACCCTACACCAGAATGGTAGAAGGGATCCGAATATATATATATATATATATATATATATATATATATTGTTTTTATAATTAAATTTAAAATACTACATGCAATTCTCCTTGGTGTTGTAACAGGTACGTTTTGAAATTTTTTTTATCACCGCTCAATTTCACCATCACTGACAACGTTCGATGGTCGTTTGGTCGTTGTCCTGCACATCCGCACACAACAATGGTCAAGACGCTTCTCCTAGTTTCCGCGGTGTACGTATCAATCAGTGATGGTAACCTTTAAAACTGCAATTCCCTCTATATAATATAAAATCTCCCTACAATTTCCGCTCTAACTTGAAATTTTCCCTCATTTTCCATTACAATGCAGTTTTGCAAGTTTTTTCATTGTACATGTTTAAGTTTTTCACTATGCATT
This sequence comes from Rhyzopertha dominica, assembly GCA_025024175.1. Taxonomy (NCBI): domain Eukaryota; kingdom Metazoa; phylum Arthropoda; class Insecta; order Coleoptera; family Bostrichidae; genus Rhyzopertha; species Rhyzopertha dominica. The sequence goes on along the minus strand of QCXZ01000017.1, from coordinate 21,891 downwards.
AATTAAAACATTCTAAAATAAATAAATGACAAAGCCCTCAAACATTTTGCTTAACGCCAATCCACCCCCAAACTGTGATTGGGTATCTAAGTAAAATATAAATACCTAAGCAATTTTTATGTTATTTAGCACTATATTTAACTTTTTTTAAATAATATCATCATGCGGCATTCTAAAAATTTAACACATAAACTAGAACTTTCCAATAGCCAGCAACAATGTTAAACTTAAAACTTAATATTAAACACTAAACAGTATGTCAACGTTGATTGCAAATTGCATATCTTGTTCTAGTCTAGTGTAATACTGTTCCTCAATCTAGGGACTTGACATATTTCAAGCTTCAAACGCTATGTAACAGCATCCGTCAAGTTACAGTTAAACAATTACCATTCGCGCATTGGCAATAAATTCCAGTTTTAAACAAATGTAATGCCATCTATCAAAAAAATATTAAATTCAGAATTTCGCTACATTATTCAATTTCCCTCCCGTTTCCCTCACAGTTTAAAATCAGCAAGATGTTTCCCTACATGTAGGGAAATTTCCCTCAAGTTACCATCACTGGTACCAATCGCCAACTTCTAGTTCCCCTATACTCCACCACCTTATTACGGTCGCATAAAAGGTTGCCTATCACACAGGCTGAGCACGAACCGTTAATTGGGGAAACCAGTGCATCCTTGTCCATAAATTTCTTTTCTTCTTTCCTGCAATGCCATATCAAAAAATATAAATTTAGACTACATGGGTACATACAATGCCGCTTCGAAAGTTGTTTGTGAATTTAGGGTTATATGATCGGAGTATTTGTGTAATCTAATTTCCAAATTTTTTAACATTTTTAGTAACTGGCCATGTTATTAAATAAGTATGTAAAATACCAACATTACTATTAATTTCAAAATTGTGTCCTATGTATAAAAGATGGTGATGAATAATTTTGTGTATACATAGGTAGAATATAATAATAAAAGATCCTTTAGGTACAGGACACAATTTCGATATTAATAATAATGTCGCAGATTCAGCAAAATGGTCATTTATTAAATTCAACAGAATTTTTGGAAACAATTAGATCACACAGATGCTCCGATGAAATAAGCTCGAATTCATAAATTCAGAACTACATCATTAAGCAATAGTCTTTTTTAAAAGTTTGGCACACAGTGGCAATGATAATAATGTCAAATTAAAAATGATAAAGTTTTTTAAATGTCTTTTAATTTGTATTTTCCTTATTTGTAGATATACGATTTTCTTTTTCTAGCCTTTAGATTGAAGATAGGGCAGTTCTTAGCCTCGAAACTGACAACCAATAAAATGAATTTGGAGTTGAAGACATCTTACCTCGCATCTTACTGTGTTTATTATCCAAGTATATTAGTTAATTTGGCCCACAACTTCAATAAGCACATTTAAACATTTCAGTTATATCTAAATGGTAGTGACTTACCTTTGTTATTAATCTGGTTGTTTACCCATGCTCATAATTGCGGAATTGTCCTTCCTGCTAGGATTTTGTTTACTCTTAAAACTTCTGCGCAATGACTGGTAGGCGGTAAAATGTTTTTCCCTAGATATACTCTAAACATTTTTCTTGCTGCTTTTTTTTTCAGGTTGTCCATGATTTTTTTCCTGCCTACTGGTAGTAGGCGAACCATCCTGTTTTGTTGTGTTTAATTGCTTTGGTATTGTATCTGGTTGAGCCTCTTCCCCTCCTGAAGGTCCCTTAGTGGATATTTCTGAAGTTCATCTTTCTCAGTATGTGGGTCAACTGGTAAATCCAAAATCTCATCGTATCTCGAATCTGACGTTGACTGCATATCCACAGGATTATCATTCATTTCATTATAGTTAAAACAAGCTTGTATGGTAAACCCGCTTACAGCTGTTTGCAAGTAAGTTAACAACTGCAAAATTAAAGATTACTTATCAAATACATTGAAATCACTTTAATTACACGTCTAAATGCACGCGTGTGTATATAAGGGCTGAAGGATTGTTTTACAATTGGTTGTATAAGAATAACTGGTTATTGGGATTAATGGTTGATTAATAATATTAATTTGATTACCAAATCAGTAAAGTGTTAATAATCACAATTCAATTTAGTACCGAAAAGTACTTATTTGAGCATGATATGAATGAAAAAATAAAAGGTATAATGGATTATAACTTTCAACCTGATTAATTATATACGGAAGCAGATAACAATAACCTTATAATAATAAACCTCAGATATTGCTAATTAGTCTTAATAAAATAGTTACATTGTTTAATTAAATTTCAAGCATTATTAATCAATCGATTACTGATGATAAACACTTTTTATTTTTTTTGACAGGTAAGTAAGTAAACATATTTTGTTCTTTAAGCCCATTATGCCCACTGAATACAAATCAGACACACAAAAAATTCTACTTTGTATTAATAATTTTCACAAAAATTAACCAATTAAAATCCTTATATCAAGTCATAATTGTTTACAATTACCTAGGTTTTTAATTACTAAACAACAACTTTTTATATCTGATTTGAAATTTCTCAAAGATAGTAACAGCTTGGGAAAATTCTAGTAAAAGAACTTCGCAAAAAAAATCTAAGTGGCATAGTTCAAAATCCCCGTAGTTTATAATTTGCATCAATGAATAATTACTTACATGGACTTTCAGGGCTTCTTGAATAGACGGCGAGAGATCTTTTGCTATCCATTTGGACAGGTTTTGCAAGATATCATCGTCATTTAAATTTGGTTGATAAGCTTCGATTATTGTTTTGATTCGTTCTTTGTCTATTTCTGTGGAAACTAGCCAATTCTGCAACATTTTATGGGTTTTGAATACTACAAATGGATCGACAAGGAGTGATGTTGCAATATAGTCAACAACTGACAAGCTGGTAGCATCCATGCCTCTTCCGAAATAACTGAAACACTTCATTTATAAAATTTCTGCAAGTTTAAGAGTAGTCTTTGAAATGAAAATGACAATGGCACGAACGAGGACGCAAAAGTAACATTACTAATGTAACTTACAACATCATTATATAAAAGGTATATTGTCAACCGTGTATAACATTTTTTCATACAGCAAGTAGACAMTGGCGGCAGTATTCTAAATTACAACTTCCTGGGGATTATTTTATTTTTTAATTTGTAAAACAAGAACGCACAAAGTTTAAATCCACATTATTCTTTTAAATTACTTATTCTCTTGATTAATTTAAGCATGTTTAAGCGCTTTCGACTAACTAGCTATCGTCAGTACCACCACTATAAAAATATTAAAAATTTAAATGTTCTTATAGCATGAAACTAATCTAAAAATGGACTTGACTAGAAACAAAAATCAACCAAACCAGCAAGGACAGCTATCAAATTAAATATTTAGAATGGCACAACTGAAATTACCAGAACTATTTAAAATAAGTATGAATTTGATGTAACAATATCTATATTTTTATTTATCAAATTGTTGTAACAAAAAAAAGTTAAAATATGGTATCTTTTTAGTCAAGTCTCAGTTTGTCATTATAAATTATTTTCTTTGGATGATTTAAATATTGCCTTTTCTAAGATAGGCAGTGTTGTTTCCGGTTTTTTTTCAATTCTACGTCACTGAGGCATATACAGGGTGTTCACGCTAACAGTCTACAATAGGTAATTTTTTATTTAACGTTGCAAAATATGGTTAAAATGGAGAAATTTCTTAATCTTTTGAGAATTGCATGGCGACGTCAAACAAACAATCGACAATCTTAACGACAACTTTGTTATTTTAAATTTTTAATTTAATTAATTCATTTAATGAAGCAAATCGAATTAAAGAAAAAATGACAAAGATAATACTGCCCTCCAATATTTTTTTGTGATATTTTTAGTTGAATTACCACTCTTCTCGAAACAGTCCACAATAACTAGCTTATTTATTTGAAGTTGTTTAAACGGAGTATTTCTTTAATATTTCTAGAAGAATCCCGTGATGATGTCAAAAAAACATTCGAGATATCTAGGGATCGACCGATATCGAAATACTCTATACAGGGTGTCATCGAAATACCCGACGTTTGACAGCTGATAAAAAAAGCATTTAAAAAAATCGAATAAAAAAATCCGAAAACGCTTTTTTTATATACAGGGTGTTGAAATTAAATTTTAAAAATGATTTTTTAAAACTATTCCTCAACTATAAAAGATATCAATTTTAAATTTGATGGGAATCATAACGGCATAAGGTACAATAAAGCACCAGTGGCGTGCGCTGGGGTAATACACACCCTCCCTTTTTAATAGAACCTTCAGGTGTGTTTTTTTTTAGCAAAATCTAATACAATTTTATAAGCTCTAATCAATTCTAAATAAAACATGTCTCTTTGAAGTTTGCCGTAAAACGACTCGTTCGTCCCTAAAAATTGATTTTTTGATTGGTAAACACTACCCCACTATTATTTTCTTCAAACATTCGTGATACTTCTCCATTGAAAGCACTCATCTACGACATCAAATTGAGACGTTAGTTATTGTAGACTGCTACCGTGAACACCCTGTACCTATAATTTTTCATGCAATATGTAATTTAATTTTAATTGTTTCATCAAATTCTTCGTTAGTTAACATTTACATTGCATTACTTCAACAGCTTTAGAATCAGTTTGATTCATCCGAATATGCGAAAATATTCGAGAATGAGGTGCCATAATTGTAACTTGTAACTATTATACCTACTTACCAATAAACTCTATCTTATCGCCAAATCAATTGCACGTCGGGTAGGTACAGGTAGTACATACATTATTACAATTTTACAACGACACTGCACCAGGAATTAATACCTCATGAACACAGCTAGTAATGAGTTAATTAAACCACGCACTTAAGTGCCTACTGACACTGCATCACAGAACAACACTAAATTACTTTGTTAACAATCTTCTCAATCACCCACGACCGCGACAAGTTAGTAAACGTCACGGCCCTGCAACTAGCCTTACAAATTTATCCGTCTAAATAGGCTCCGCCCCTCACGGTTTTAATGAAATCTATATTGATAGATGGCAGCACCAGCTTTTTTAAATATATATAATCTTTTAATCAGCGCTGCCAATTTACTAGGAATTCCTCATAATACTGAAGATTTAACCTAGTCGTGGAGTAAAGTGTTCCATGTTATAAATAACAATAATATTCAATATATATGTAAAATAAAATGCCACATTCTGGCCGTAACTATCGAATTTAGAATAACATGTTTTCTGTAGTATAGAGTAAGAGAGCGTACTGGTTAAAGTCAAAAACTACAAGAATAGCGTGGTTTGTTTTTCAAGTAACAGATTATAATATTTTACCATAATTAGACACAAATATTAAAGCTTAGCGATTTATTAATATCTTGGGAATAGTACCTATTTTGCTTTGAAGAATTTTATTGTCACGATGTGGAATATTCATTTTTGCTACTGGCAACGTTGCTGTCAACGAAGTTCGTGAAAATAATTCAAATCCTAAGAAAACAAATGTAGACTGCGCTCAGTTTAAATTACGATTTGCTTTTAATAATAAGTGGTTAAAACATAAATTTTAAGTGTAGTAAATAGATAAACAAGAAAATACGATGCTGAAGCTCAGATTAAATTACAGTTTGCTTTTCATAAGTGTTTTAAAGAAATATACACTTAAAGTGTAAAAGAATAAAAAATAACGATATTTACGTTGCACCGTGTTGGATCGTTCGCCGTGGTATTTTTCGTTTAAACGTGTGTTAAGTGAGTGTGTGTAAAGACGAAAACTTGGTTTTTCTGTGAATATCTATAGAGTTAAATTGCTTGTTTACTTTTTTGTTGGGTTTTTTGCTTAACTAAAGAACAATGAGTAAACAATTTTGTTTTGTCTGTGGCAGAGTTCAAACCACATTAGTGAAATTATTTAGCCTCCCTAGAAATGAAAAAAGGTAAGTACTTGCACCAGTAATAATATTGATTGCTACTATACTAGTGTACAAATGGAACGTAACAGCTTCCTGGCAGTTATATATTTTTTATCTTCACAAGTGTGGCGGATGATAGTAAAATAAATACTTTTGTCTTTCAATCATACAGGATGTGTTCAATACAGTGCTTTATTAATAAACTGCATTATGAATTATAATTTCTTAAAACATTTTTCACTTCATACTATTATGTAATTTATAAAGCTGAGTAATAACATTTTTAATATTATAGAACAGTATATTTTACTTTTTACTCAGTCACAAGCAGATTGTGATGCATTTTCGATATGCTTAGGTGTATCTGTTGCATATAGACCTATACTTTTCTCTTGACTATAATGATTGTGCATGTATTATGATATCCACTTTGTGGTTCTTTTATTGTTTTTTTTAATTTGTTTTCCAGTAAATTGTGAGGAAAATACCCAATATAGGTAGTAATCAATACGGCAAGATGATTTTTTTTTGTGGTAGTTTATACAGAATAAATTTTACTATTATTATTTCTGATTACCTTTTAAATCTTCAACCTAAGAATATTATATAACTTCACCAAATTGTTTTACTTAAGTTTTTTATAGATTGATAACAATATTTTATTTCATATATTATTGTACTGCGAATGTATTGCCTTGGTTAAATACAAGTTCATTGTTAGAATAACAACAAATCTAAAAGGCAATGTGAGATAGTTATAATCAGATGAAAGACAAAGTGGCTTTAAATTTTTTTTAATTATTTGACAATAATATTTATCAAATTTACACAGCTTTTTCAAGTGATGTTCATTTATTTGAGCAGTATAATCGTTGTCTGAATAATATATAACTATAATATTCAGACAACGGTATAATAAAAATAGATATATGAAAAAGCAAGGCAAGATTATCACAATCTGCAACTGATGGTATATAAATCATTATACTGTTTAATTATAATAGAAAATCAAATTATTTGTTAGGTTTAAAACTTTAACAACGGTCTAGTCTACTTCGCTTGCAACTAATTTTCGAATCAGTACTATACTTTATGTTTAACGATTAAACATTTATTAGCAGCACATCTTTATCTTTCCTAGTTCAAAAMATATTATTTTCTTTTATTTCTTTTTAAATAATGTGTACCTATCTTACTTACATACAAATCTATTAAGTACCTGCTTATATCATAAATTTTAATTTTTATAGACGAACTGATTGGCTTACAGCCATGAATATGATGCCATGGGCCTGGAATGAAGCTGATCAATACAAAAAGATTTGCAGTATGCACTTCACACCTACCAGTTTTACGGACTCAACTGGTCAAAAACTCAACCGGACAGCAGTGCCATCTCTTCAGCCATGGGCCGATAGTCTTAGAACAGTAACATTAGCTGCAGGTTTGTGTGGCCGTTCCTGATGTTTATATTATTTTGCCTAATAAATCCTTGTTCATGTTTATAGGTTCTGATATACAACCACCAATGTCATTTATCGATGAACCAGTTCCTGGACCATCTTCAGCCTCTGATAGACCTTGTGCTTCTTCAACTCCACTTCATGTCTCTGATTGTCCTGTGTGCACGAGTTCATTAACAGTTTGTGAGCCTAGTGTTCAAGCATCATTGCCATCCACAACAGAACAAACAGTGCAGCCGTCTTATTCGTCAGAGTTGTCTTCGTCCAGTGGAGTTAGAAGAAGATTGTTTACTAAAGTGGAAGGGTTATTTGATGAGAAAATAACACCACGAAAAAAACAATTAATGAAAATTGTGAGACAAAAACAAGACCACATAAGGAAGCTCAAAAACCAGTGTAAAAAAAGATCACAGCAATTGAAGGACATCCTTAAGGATGAATCGCCATTAATAAAAACAATATTGGATGATATGCCAGTGACTACCATTACTCTGCTCCTCTCACAAATACGTTGCGTGAAAAGGGCCCCTAAAGGAAGGAGATGGACAAATGATGAGATATATATATAGCTCTTCCATCAATTCGCACCCTTCAAACTTTACTTTCCAATATTATGTTTAAACCTGGTATTAACACTAACATATTTGAACATCTTGAAAAATGCCTAAGTAAGCAGCACGAATTGGATTGTTTAGCTACTGTTATGTTTGATGAAATGTCAATTCGAGAGCATATTGAGTACAAAAGTTCGGCTGGAATTATTGAAGGATTGGAGGATTACGGTGATGGAGCCACGTCAGACAAAATAGCCAATCATGCTTTAGTTTTTATGGCCCAAGGTGTTAGGCAGAGTTGGAAGCAACCTTTAGCATATTATTTATCACATGGGCCTGTTAAAGCTGACAAAATGAAAAGCATTATTTGTGAAGTTTTAGATGCTGTATTTGACATAAAGCTTAATGTAATTGCACTGGTTTGTGGTATGGGAACATCCAATGTAAAAGCATTGTCAATGATGGGTTCGACACCCGAATCCAACCATATTGTTCACAAGGATAAACAAATCTTTACCGTATTAGATCCTCCACACCTTATTAAAAACACACGAAATATGCTATTAAAGTATAATGTGCAGTTACCAGTTATAATTGGAGACAAAAGTGTGCAGATGGAAGCTAGTTGGCAGGATGTACGAGCTGCTTGGAAAAAAGATCGAACTACATCACTCATTTTTCGAAGCATTCCAAAAATTACAAAAGACCATGTGGATCCAGTAATGCAAAAGAAAATGAAAGTGAGTTTGGCTTGTAATGTACTAAGCCATACAATGTCAGCTTTCCTCTACACCTTAGTGTCTTCAGGTATGATAAATACTTACTTTTTGTCATCAGCTAAATGTATTTTTTATTTTTTATATTATTTAGGTACTTTACCTGAGCGAGCCTTAGCTACTGCTACATTTGCGGCTCAAGTAGATCAGCTAATGGACAGTTTTAATGGCACTAGCCGGACAGCTCCGGAAGGAAAAGATGTTCGATGTTGGCTGAGCAAAGATTCACCACATATAAGTTTTTGAAAAACGGGAATGAAGTGGGTGCAAGAATGGAAGTGTGTAACAGAGAAGGACAGGCCCCATCTTCCACTACATAAGGGTTGGAGACATTCAATGCGTGCAATGACACGTATATGGGCTCAGGTGGAGAAGTTGGGACTAAATTATCTTCGTCCTCGAACATTCAATCAAGATGCACTTGAAAATTTATTTGGTGCAATACGTACATCTTGTGGGAATAATGACAACCCTACTGTACCTCAGTTTGTAAGTTCATTGAAAACCCAGATTGTCAGCGGGCTCACAAAGCGTGCATTATCCAATACTAATTGCGAAGAAGATGATGCCCTCATATTAAGTGATTTGCGAGAATTAGTATTTCCATCAGCAGAAAAAACTATAGGTAGTGATGGAGATAATGAATCCAAGGACCAGATTACTACAAAAGACACCTACATCAGTACTAACATTGCAGCTGACATAGAAAATATGGTATTTTCTGGAAAAGTGGAAGCACTTTCGGTTGCTTATGTAAGTGGTTTCATTATCAAACGGCKTACCAGTGAAGTACATTCTTGCAMAACCTGCCAAAGTGATTTAACATCTCATTCTACCTCTCCATGGAATTTATTTATTTCATTTAAGGAATTTTCTGACGATAAAACGAAATTAATTTATCCATCAGAAAAGTTAGTATTAGCTGTAGGTGTAGGAATAACTACTATAGAGAATGCTTTGAAAACTAACTGTTCCGGGGATGTTAGAAAAAAAGGTATGCACTTAATTAATGAAAATATTGACTTTTCTTTTGTCACTTGCTCGACTCATGGTGACCTTATTAAGAATAGTTTAGGTGAAGGTCTTGTGCGTATTGGTGTGAAATGGTACTGTACAAGAACTGTTCGTGATCTTAAAGAAAAGCGAAAAGCCACTCAGCGTCGTAGTAGTAGAAAATTAGGTATATTACAGCATCAGTAGTATGTAGTATGTTATTGTTATTATTGTATGTTATTTTTTATGAGTGTGTTTCTGTTGATGTCCATTTCATATGTAATGGATGCAGATTTTTTCAAATTCAATATTTTTCAATAATGCTTGCAATAAATCTCCATTGTAGCAAATATGGTGCTAAAAATAAATAATTTTTTATGTATCCAAGAGTCACTATTTTGCAAAGTTGTTTGAATCATGTCACTAATGCAAACCTCACTATAAATATTGTGTTATGTAGATTATAATTTGTTATACGGATAATAATGTTTATAGGTACACACATTTAAACAACATGATTTTTATATAAAGATTGTTAATATTTTTTCTTTCACAATATAGAATTTATTGAAATGCAATTTAACCTTTTTATCTACTCCAAGACTATAATGAAAGTATCCATTTTTTGTTTAGCAGTTTACACTTGTAAATTTAAATTGAGTCGTAAAATGTGGATAACAGACATACACATTTACTTTTCAAGATATAAATGTATTTTGTGTTCGTTTATTTTATACATAATTGAAAAATGTTTGAAGCAATTATATTTAATTTAAACTTTATATTAATGGTTGTAGTGTTAAGCACCGTTCATAATTTTTCTAGAAAGGTTTAACATGTATTTTATTTTTAAAACATGTGCACGATCATGAATTGTGATTCCTAACACACTTATCAGTACACGGGGTGTATTGCAACTTGTAAAAAGTTTAACCAGATATACTTTTCGGTGTGATCAGTTAAAAACATCCTTGTACATGAAATAACTGTTAATAACATTGGTTTATGGCTTATGATTTATATCACATACTGTGTGATCAGTGTACTTTACAATTTTATGTTTTTTCAACTTAAAACTTTTTTATATATTTGTTTTTCATTTAAAAATTGAAATTAATTTTCAGTTTCAAAGTATATTTCTGATTAAAAAAATTCAAGTACCTACAACAATTGCATCACAATATGTATATTGCATTATGTTCCGGCAAATAAGAACTAATTTTAAAATTCTAGTTTCTTGATGAAGAATTATACATCCATCCAGGTGTTGACAATAACTGTTTTGCTTTGTGAACCCATTACAATGTAACAAAAGTTGTTTGCTTAACATTTTGATAGCATTTACTATCCTTTTTAAAGGATAAAACATTTGATTTTGTAGATAGTTAATATTATACTAATACTATTTTTGTACATTATTAAGATGCGGTTTATTAATGTGAATGGTAGAAGAAATATTGCCTTGGCTAAATTTTGTATACAATAATTTGATTTTAACACTGTTCAAATTGTTTATCCTTTGACAAAAGGCAGATGTTATCGAAGTGGTTGGCAAATAAATATAAGATAATATTTTGTCGGAGAGATCGCTCTCTCTTGAAAACACTGACAAAAAGTTAATAGTCTGACGTTTCGATTACACCTGTAATCTTTGTCAAAGACGAAGAACTTCAAAAATTGCCTAAAAAATTTTGAGATTTTTCGTCTTTGACAAAGATTACAGGTGTAATCGAAACGTCAGACTATTAACTTTTTGTCAGCGTTTTCAAGAGACAGTGATCTATCCGACAAAATAATATCTTATTAATTATCAAAATAAAATTTCTTTAGTAATATCAAAATTCCCGCGCTATATTATTACGATAAAGGGCCATCTATCCATCATTCATGTAACTAATATCCTGTGTTATAAAACGCATTAAAGGGTCGCTGTAATATACTCTTGTTGGCAGCGCCATCTCTTAATGTAGATTTACCTTGTGGGCGGAGCTTAACGCGGATAACAATGTGTCGTTGAGTTGCGTGTCTTTTAGAGATCGTCTTTGGTAAACGTTGAGCTAATTACAGACCACAGAACAGTAACAGACTCAGTGTTGCCAGGCCTTGCTTCATAAATTATGGTATCAACTTCAAAATATTATGGTATTTTGGCACAAATTATGGTATATGCATTATCGTTGGTTGACGATCAACGACATATACAGGGTCCGCCACCCAAAACTCCCCAGGCTCGTATTTTCTTTATTTTTTTACGTACAACCTTAAGTTATATGTCAAAGTGTAGGGCTTTTTAAACTCTTTGAAGATAGCTTGGTGAGTGTTCAAAAATTTTTTTTGCAGATTATCGTATTTTGTATTTAAAATTAATTTTTGTAAATATTTTTTAACCTTACCTCGTATAATAAATATTGCTTTACAGTTGAATGCCGACTTTTGTCTTCTTCAATTTGTGTCATTGCCATGTATGCGTAATTTTTACTCCTTCTTAGTGAAAAACAAGAAAAACTTGTCGCCGCCATTTTCTTTAAATAGGGTTGTTCAGAATTTTTAAGTGTTAGTTTAGTAGCTTATTACAGTACAAGTTGTGCCTACATACCCATCGCTGTACAAAAAAACCCAAAAATTTTAAGTAACTTTTGAATAAATCAAGTACAAAGTTCGCTCTAAAGAGAGAGAGGCTAGGAAATGAAACCCTGTGACGAGGCTAGTACGCGATGTAGAAAACCAAGCTTGCCGTGATGTAATGTTTGTGTTACAGAAAAAAAACTGAAATTGACTCTGTGCAAATTATGGTATAATGTGGATACCATAATAGTTTATTATGGTATATGGTATTTGTCATACCATTATGGTATATATACCATAATTATGGTATGGATGGCAACACTGAACAGACTAACGAGTGGCAAATGTCGCCAACGCAAGTAGAGGTGTTACGTTGGAACTGGACCTGTTACAGTGGAATAGGTACGAGCTGGCAGTTCCGCGTACCTGTTCCAGACAAGTTGATGTACCTATTACGAGTCCACAGTCTCGCATCGGGCGTTTTCGATTGGAATAAGTGCGTAATTGGAGTGCGTTAGAACTGAACCTTTTACACTGGAACAGGTACGACCTGCCAGTTTCGCTTAGCTACTCTCAACGATGCAATATACTTGTTGTTATTGAACATATACCTACTGGTTTGACAATCAACAGTTAAACTGTTTAGGGATTGGAATTTCAGAAGAGTAGAAATGCACGCATAAAGCAATATAGTCATTCTAATTTCCAGTTACGTTACGATTACTTATTTGACAGTATTTTGCTATTTTGTGGCAAGTACAAAGAGCGGCTTTTGCTATATCAACGTTTATTTTTCGTAAATATACCAGTTAGAATTTTTAGCTATTCATACTTTATTAATATGTATAAATGTAATAATAATAGTTGTTCATTTTATGAGTAATGTACAGAAATGTGAATCAAAACAAAATGAAACCACTTTTGACAAAAGTATAATACAATATTTTTTGTACAACCTCCCTATTTTGATAAAACAATGATACATTAAATTCATCTTAAGTTAGCTATTTGCTACAAATAGGAAAAACTTTAATTGAAAATGACTTTTTATGTATTGTTGATTACCTATTTAAAATGCTGGTCCATAACAAAATTATGAACAGAATGCTCCGATTCTAAAAGTTGCCTTGTCGACACTCGATATAGTTTACCGCAGAGGGGTTGCGTCGGAACAGGACCTATTACACTGGAATAGGTAGGAACTGCCAGTTCCGCGCACCTGTTTCCGAGGCGACGGAGTATCACCGTGAACAAGACCGGAACAGCTTGGAACTGGAACAGGTATTTGGAATAGGTACGTAACTGGAACTGGAACAGGTCGTACTAGGTACATAGAAAAGCTATTCCGTAACACCTCTAAACGCAAGCCATCGCTATCGCAGATCGCTATTGCTTCGCTTCGGATCACGTCGCGCGCGATCGGGTAAGTGCAGTGTTGCCACTCCACAAACGAGTTTTACTTACTACGCATCTTCAAAATCCTTACATTATTCTTGCAAGATCTTGAACCTTATTTCGACCACTTAGCAAATTATTTCCGATAGAATTTTTAATGGTCAAGGTATAAAATTCACAATATTCATTACTAAACGATTTTATTTTCAAATGTTTTTGGATATTGCAATACCCAGTACATAAGTACATACTTCTAAACAAAAATCAAACAAAAATAAAATTAAAAAATAAAAAAAACTTTGCGCTCGTCATGTTGATTTGAAAAAACTTGTCAACTTTTTTAATGAAAAATGATACAAAATTATACCTAAATAAAATCCTGACAAAATCCTTACAGAGGCCTAATCCTTACAATTTTACTGGCATTGACGTTTCCACTATTTTACTTAGAATGGATATATGAAAAAAAATAATTCGATGGATGAATAAATCCTGGACCAGGTGGTGTTCCTTGTGGTTTGTGGAATAACACAGAATCCTTAGTTGGGGTGCAGCCAGAGGTACCACCCTGATCTTTGTAGTTGAGATCAAGCGGCAAATCTGGTACTGCGAGAGTAAGGGACAAGAAGAATCAATATGAATTTGTGTGTCGCTCGCAACTCATTCAAACTTGTACAGATAGATGGGTGGACCAAGCAGGTATAAGCAAAAATGAGCCTTAACTCAAATTATTATAGGAGTTTAAATTGTATGCAGCATTTTGGAAACAAACAATTCTAACGTTCCGTACACTAGTTCTCAAGAATTTTAAGGGTGTAGACTACTTCTTTGGGCAACATTGAAATATAGTTCTTTTCAAATATATGTCGAATCCGGTAATTAAGCATAACATGAAAAGTCTAGCAAAATTGTAGAAAAAAAATCTAGCTTGCGTAGTAAAGTATGTAGAACGCAATAAAGTAAAAAAGCGATTCTGATTTCAGCAATAACTGGAGAACTGTTCGTCCCACGGTCCGCAAATTTTGAAGGCACTATCTGACACAACTTATCTGCTAAATCCTTAAACAACATGTTACAATGTTCAAGTAATGTGGGTTTTTATTTTAGTAATATATGCATTGCAGTGTTTCTAGTAGCAAACTGTTTTAGCTTGGATTTTCAATGACGCGATAAAAAGTTAATGTTGTGTAGTGTGGCGGAATCTGCTATATCGGCTCCGTCTTAATCTAATTTTATTTAGCCAGGTGTCAGCATCCGTTCCTCCAGGCCCCTCTCTTTTTGCACCTAGAGGAAAAAACCTGACTAACAGGCAATTCGATGTTGAAGTTTGCAGCCTTCGGGTGCTTGTATTGCCAATTAAAATCACTGTGTAATTTTAATAAATACTTACCTGGTGTAAACTGTATCACATCGCGCTACACAAGACTTACCTGTACTCGAGCAATAAAAGAGGAGTTCTCGAACGTTGGTGTTTTTTTGTGCTAAACAACCAGAGAAGATACCTACCCTCCGTTTCGTAACATCTTGGCGCCCAACGCGGGGCTGGTTGTACCAACGCGTGAGTACCCGTTCACTATTAAGAAGCATGCCATTATGTCACACTCCACCTTTGGATGAGAACATGGCCGAGCCACGAAGTACAAGGTCGTCTAGAAAGGCACAAATCCGAATTCAAGATCAGTAGCTACAAACAGAAGCAAATGGCCTTTCCAGTAGTCCATCGACAGGTTCAAAATCACAACTGATCTCATCCGCAGAAGACCATCGCGGGGAAATAAATATGGAAGAAATACTTCCTTCAGTACCTAATGAAGATGGAAGCGGTTTCACGGAATCTCTACAGACTATACCACCACAAGTTAGGAATTTGCTTCAAGTTCCGAACACGGGGGCAGTACCGAAAAAACCAACCCCTACAGTCTGCGGCTTACCACCACCTCCATCAAGGACATCAGCGAAACTTCCGCCATCATTGACATCGGGGAAAATGGAAGGAGAAGCTACATATCCAGAGGAAGCTTTCGGCTATCATCTACCTTCCAATACCATTAGTAGTCCGGATTTGGTAAAATTAGTTAGTGAGATCGTGCAAATGTCCTTAAGACATCAGCAGATCGTAATAGAACCACCTAAAGTAGAGACTGTTAATTTAACTGCTAATTCGCGAAATAATAATGCAATGGTAAATTGTAATAATTTGGAAAATTTGAAATTCATTCCTATCTTCGATGATAACGGAAGCATACACCCAGTCGATTTTATCCGTCAGGTTGAACAGCTGATAGATAGCACGAACTTTCCGTTAGCTGCTTGTTTTCTGGCTGATAAGTTTAAAGGTCGAGCAAAAACCTGGGCAGATGTTTTCTTATCAACGTTTAACGAATTTGATTCATTTAAAACTGCTTTCTTGGAACAATTTTGGGGACACTCGCAACAACTGAAAGTAAAACTACTTTTAGAATCGAATGTTTACAATGAGGGCTCTTTTGTTGATTATTTCTTGCATTTTGTAGGATTGGGGAAGCACTTGCAGCCATCATGTGAGGAGCGGATGCTGATATCAACAATTTCACGGCATTTTCCGCCTCATATTGCCTCATGTTTGGTGGGAGTTCGTACGGTGAGGGACGCCTTGGATAGATTACGTCATGCAGACCAGTTCCATGGTGTGCGTTCCACCAGGCAGTCTGACCAGGCTAGATTTTCTTCAAATCCTCAAATTCACAATCCTGGTATCGGAAACCGCCCTTACATGAATAGGAACGWTTTCCCCAGAAGTCGGCAAACACCTTCTAAGAATATTTCAGCTGTAATCGCAACAGAAGTTTCAGAAAGTCCCGAGGTCAATAATGACGAATATTTGTCGGAAAACTCAAAAACTCTTACCATGTAAGTCCGGTGGTAAGTAGTATACTGAAACGGGCTAGTTGTAATAATAATTATCCTGCCTCAGATTTGTTGGATGAATGCGACTTCAGACATCACGTTTCTGAGGTGCGATCGCCAATAATTAATATCAATATTCATGAATTTACTTTTCCTTGCTTGATAGATACAGGGAGCGAAATATGCGGAATATCTGAGTAGTAGGAATGTGGGTGTTCAAAGCCAGTGAGGATCACTTTTTATCCCATCTTAAAAGCATTGAGGATCAGAAAAGTTGATCCTCACGACGAATTTCTTATGGGCGAGCTGGTTCTAGCAAGCGCTCTACTGACGGGCAACGGACCCGCATCTAGTGCACGTTATCGCAAAAGGTTATCGCAATAGGTTATCGCAAATGTATTTTAATTAAAAAATAGTTCAAAAGTGATAAGGTTCTGGGTGCGTGCAAACATTCACGTGCTCGATTAGCGACCCCCGTCTGATTAAGGTACTGGTTGCATACAAAGGTATGGGGAGGGCGGGACGTTTAAATGAAACTAGAGTGATGAACTAATTTACTTTATTGATTAAATACAAAATGATTAAGTAAAAAAATAGGTTCTTTAAGCACAGTACTTGTCTACGTTATTAATTCCGTGATGCAAAATGAATGTATCATTTACTAAAGCAGCAAAAATTAGCAGACTTGTGCTTAGGAACGCCATTCTAAGCAGACTGACACTTTAGTGCGAGTGTTTGTTGGTTTTATTAGCAATCAAACAAATAAACACTTTTACATGCTGTTTATTGATTATAAAATATATACATTAGAATATTTATTTTGAAATAAACATTGTGTACGTTTGTTTTCCACGTCTTACATCAATATATGCTGGTCCATATTGCGGCATCGCTTGATCATCCACCTGTTTATTAGGGAGTATGCGATGAACATAAATTTAGCTGGAAACATCAGATTTATCGATCCACGAATTGTGTTTATTCGAGAAACCCAACCATTTTACAAATAATTTGTTACCCTTTCTGCGTAATATTTTTTGAATAAGATACATATCGGGATTTCTGACTTTTAACAATTCTTGTTCGTAAAAGCTACCGCGAATCGTTTGTCCTTGATAATCTTTAAGTATATACGTAACAGGGTCGGTAATTTTAACTTTTTCAATTTCAAAAATCTCCGTGGTATAGTTTGGAGTGTAACCTTTTTCAAAAAGGTGTTTGTACTTGCTTATACGGACTTTGTCCCCAACTATGAACTTTGGCAAAGGAAACGTCTTAATTTTTCTGTATACCGAACTCAACAGCTTCTTTTCATTGGTTTTATTTACATCGACAGGTTTCATTTTGATTGTTCGATGGACAGTGTTATTGTAACTTATCAATCAAATCTTGCAGAACGTCTATCCACTTGTAATTTCCGTTCAAACTGAAGAGTTTCCACATCCATGTTTTAAGAGTTCTATTGAACCTTTCCACTATTGATGCCTTTAAGGTGGTATACGTAGAATAATGGTTGATATTGTACTTTTTCATTAGCTTTTGAAAGTGAATATTGTAAAATTCTGTTCCTAAATCGGTTTGCAGATTGGCAGGTGCTCATGATGATCTCTTAACGAAAATGCTTTCCATCGCCTTAGCCACTTCATTTCCAGATTTGTTTTTTACAGGTATTGCCCAAGCATATTTCGAAAACGCATCGATGACTGTCAGCAGATAACGGAACCCTTTATTGTCGGAGGCGTACGGTTGCATTTCAACCAAATCAGTTTGCCAGAGATCARAAAGTCMTTTCACTATCACTGTACGTCGCTTAAAATTACGACGTGGCTGAGTATGTAGCTCGTTCACCAGTTGAACTTTACTCATTTCGATTTATTCAGAAAATAACCGTAAAACTGAATACAATGCGTATTTATGAAGTGCGAAGTTTTTTATTACTAAGTTGTTCACCGACAGATTTCGGAAGTATACTGCTACCTTCTGGTTGTGGTTTATGGGATACGTCAGATATGTCATTATTTTCAATGGGCAACGATTTATTTGCATTCGTTATTTCACCGCTCGTATTTAATCTTTTTGACAGAGCAGCTAACGATTCAATTTTCTTCTCCAAGAAGTAAACGTTTTTTCGCAGTTCCCCTTTTAATGCATTGAACGTTTCGTCAACAAACTCCTTAGTAACTGCATCTTCCGGATTTAAAGGTTTGGTCAAGTTGCATATGCGTTTCTTTTGCACATCAATATTTCCATCGGATGTTAGTACGTATCCAAAAGTAAGAGGCGATGAATGAGAAGGTTGTGCACCTTCAGAGCTGATGGCGCGTCCAAACTTATCAATACCCATGTTAGAAATGAAACGTAAAGAACGTTTTACACAATTTAAATGATAACATTGGTCTCTCTTAACTCTTCCAATATAGAAGTGATTTCATTTGAATGATTATTATGGCCGGCTTCTTGAGATGCAAGTAAGAGTTTCAATCTAGCAACCAATTCGTTCGGATCATCCCAATACACGTAATCTAACTTATTTTTTGAATATTTCATTAATCCTGAACCGGTAGGCGGTAGAGAACCTTTACGCTTTAAAAGATTCATTATCAGTTTATATTTGTGACTTTTGTTTCCAGCATACTGCAATGATTTGTCATAATTACGATGTATAGCTCCGCTTCTCTGGACAATATCTAAATATGAATCAACGTCATCTTCCGTATACAACTTCTCTGAAGGGTAACGAGAAAAGATAAGCTCGTGCAAACCAGATGTTAGGGGATAACTCTTGCCGTCTACTAGAGCATTAGAGTCAATTACTGCAAATGACGAATCACCAATTTTCCAAGCTAACTTCTTTGTATCATAACGTGGTCCGTATTTAGAATCGTAATTACTATCTAGCTTTATCGAATCCATAAATCTATTGGTATTAAATTCTAAAACATCTGAAGATGTTCTTGAATAGTCTTGGAAACTAAGATCGGGTTCGACTGGCGACGAAGCAGCCTCGTCAAAACTGTCGGGTTCACTTCTAGAGTCTTCGTCCGAGTCAAAGGTTGTATGAAAACTTGCATTTTGCTCGTGCTTTTCTGTCTTCAATTTACCCGCGAGCGCATCTGGCAAGTGCTGAATTTGCTGAGGTAGATCGGACAGTTTCTTGAGCGGTKTTGTTATAGGCTGAAAAACTCTCTCTAGGTCAGCATCAATTTCGCTTCTTCCCTTCTTTAAGGCTGCATACTTTTTACGAATGACATTGCGAGTTTGAATAATTTTCTTAACCGTATCTGGATCCATTTTTATCTCCTGTATTGTTGTGGTTTTTAACAACTGCACGAACAGCTAACTGCTGATCGGATTTATTAGAACAGCCTGATCACTGATCTTTTGGAACAGCCTGATCACTGATCTTTTGGAACGGTCTGATCACTGATTTTTTGGAACGGTCTGATCACTGATCTTTTGGAACGGTCTGATCACTGATCTGTTGGAACAGCTTGATCACTATTCTGTTGGAACAGCGTGATCACTGATCTGTTTTAACAGCTTGTTCACTGATCTGTTCGAACAACTGATCACTGATCTGTTGGAACAGCCGATCACTGATCTGTTGGAACAGCTGATCACTGATCTGTTTTAACAGCTTGTTCACTGATCTGTTCGAACAACTGATCACTGATCTGTTGGAACAGCCGATCACTGATCTGTTGGAACAGCTTGATCGCTTAACTGTTGGAACAGCGTGATCACTGATCTGTTTTAACAGCTTGTTCACTGATCTGTTCGAACAACTGATCACTGATCTGTTGGAACAGCCGATCACTGATCTGTTGGAACAGCTGATCACTGATCTGTTGGAACAGCTGATCACTGATCTGTTGGAACAGCTTGATCGCTTATCTGTTGGAACAGCTTGATCACTGTTGGAATAGTCTGATCACTGATACAGTATTATTACCTGTTTGATCAGGTCCTCGTTTGAAGAGTGACTGACTGTGCATTTCGTTAACCTTACTATTTATATAAGAATAAAGGTATCAAATCCTTTACGATATCGTCCCTCATCCATGGGAACGTCTTTATTGATAACCAGAAATCCATATTTGTTTTTCCAACACTCTGTGCATATTTCCCTAAATTGTTGGAAAGACATATCCGTGTTGACATGGTCATCATAGATATGTTTAATATTTAAAATATCACAGACGTACACTATGAGCAAGTTGGCGTTTTCTCTAATTAGATGTTTTGGAATGTGTGTATATGACTGACTTAAATAAAAACTGTCAATATTTCTATGTCGTCCCATGCAAAAATAATCCCTCATATGCTGCTGTTTCTGACAAGCCACGTCATCAAAAATAAAAACAGAGTTCGGTTTCGCTTCATCAGGTGGAATAACTTCATCGTGCTCTAAAAATGTGTAATATCCAACGCCTTTGACCCCAGAAAGCAAGTTTCGAAGGTAGTTATATTTGGCTGATAGAGCGTCTTTGAGTAAACATAAACGTTTTCAAATTTTAATCCGTTGGGATGTTCTAGTAAATTTATCAGCAAATTCGTTTTTCCCACAGTTTGAGGGACCCACAATTAGTGCCCGTATTGTGTTAGGCAAGAGTTTGCTGTGTCTGCAAGGTCGTTTGTTGTCCACATTGAAACTCTCCTCTATGTTCGAAACAGGTAACTTTTCTTGTTGTCGGAACAAGCGCATTTTATCAACTGTTTAAAAAATAAATAGGAGCATCCATTTAAAGAAAACTTAGTGTGTAACGAAACACGCATGCTAAGTGTACTGCCGATCGAGCACTCAATGAATACGACTTGTTACAAATTTGCTAAGAAAATTCCTAATTTTCGAGGTGTGTACATGTTGGATGAATTACCTTCACGACCACGCCGTCGCAAAGAATGTGCAATCATCAACCTGAATAAATCTAACGAATCCGGCAGTCACTGGGTAGCAACATATTATAATAAAGACAAGAATCGGTGCCTCTACTTTGACAGTTCGGGAACTTGAGACGCCCAAGGAAATTGTAAAGTATTTAGGAGAAGGTGTGCAGTACAACTATGATAGATATCAGAGCGATAATACTGTAATATGCGGTCATTTATGTTTATTATTTTTATATCATTGTACCTATAAATCAGGCGACTTGAAATAAATGTATTCAGTTTTGACTGTGTGCTTTATCATGTCAAGAATCCTTAGTTTTTCCGGCAACGAGTCCTCGTTGACAGCCAACTATTTCCTCCGATAGACCTGACAACACCGTACGAATGCGGTTTAGTGAGCCTCTTTACGTATAATAGTATTCCGAATGTCGACGAAAGCAACAAT
>QCXZ01000016.1:0-42279 GCA_025024175.1 Rhyzopertha dominica | reverse complement strand
CCTAACCAGTCTCTTCTGCACTTTCATTCATTAGTTGAATTGCAAATTTCTTCAATGCTTTGAGAAGTCTAACAGATAAATGGAACGATTTGTCTTTGTTACTTGACTTCAGTTGTTCTAACACTATTAGTCTGTGAATATATTCTCCACAAAGCCATCACATACCTAGTTCACCGTCCTCAACGCTTATCTTCATTAGATAAATTACCATTTGTAATAAGTTTGGGCCATCTTATGCCGATCGGATCTGTTGCCGTATTTTACAATGATACATGCATAGAGTAATATACACGCCCAAGCAGTCTCTTCTGCACTTGCATTCGTTAGATGTATTGCAAATTTTATAATCCTTTGAGAAGTCTAACAGATAAATTGAACGATTTGTCTTTGCTACTTGACTTCAGTTGTTCTAACACTGTTAGTTCTGTGAATTTATTCTCCACAAAGGCATCACATACCTAGTTCACCCTCCTCAACGCTTATATGCATTAGATAAATCTACCATTTGTTGATAAGTTTGGGCAATGAAGTTCGGCACCTCCTTATGCAGGACGGATCTGACGGCGTATTTTACAATGATACCATGCATAGTGTAATATACATGCCTAACCAGTCTCTTCTGCACTTTCATTCGTTAGTTGAATTGCAAATTTCTTTAATGCCTTGAGAAGTCTAACCGATAAATGGAACGATTTGTCTTTGTACTTGACTTCAGTTGTTCTAACACTATTAGTCTGTGAATATATTCTCCACAAAGGCATCACATACTTAGTTCACCGTCCTCAACGCTTATCTTCATTAGATAAATCTACCATGTGTTGATAAGTTTGGGCCATGAAGATTGACACCTCCTTATGCCGATCGGATGTGGTGCCGTATTTTACAATGATACCGTACATAGTGTAATATACATGCCTAACCAGTCTCTTCTGCAACTTGCATTCGTTAGATGAATTGCAAATTTCTTTAATCGCTTTGAGAAGGCTAACAGATAAATGGAACGATTGTCTTTGTTACTTGAATTCAGTTGTTCTAACACTATTAGTCTGTGAATATATTCTCCACAAAGGCATCACGTACCTAGTTCACCCTCCTCAACGCTTATCTTCATTAGATAAATCTACCATTTGCTGATAAGTTTCGGCAATGAAGTTCGGCACCTCCTTATGCAGGACGGATCTGACGGCGTATTTCACAATGATACCATGCATAATGTAATATACATGCCTAACCAGTCTCTTCTGCACTTTCATTCGTTAGTTGAATTGCAAATTTCTTTAATGCTTTGAGAAGTCTAACAGATAAATGGAACGATTTGTCTTTGTTACTCGACTTCAGTTGTTCTAACACTATTAGTCTGTGAATATATTCTCCACAAAGGCATCACATACCTAGTGCACCCCCCTCAACGCTTATCTTCATTAAATAAATCTACCTTTTGTTGATAAGTTTGGGCAATGAAGTTCGGCACCTCCTTATGCAGGACGGACCTGACGGCGTATTTTACAATGATACCATGCATAGTGTAATATACATGCCTAACCAGTCTCTTCTGCACTTGCATTCGTTAGATGAATTGCAAATTTCTTTAATCCTTTGAGAAGTCTAACAGATAAATGGAACGATTTGTCTTTGTTACTTGACTTTAGTTGTTCTAACACTATTAGTCTGTGAATATATTCTCCACAAAGGCATCACATACCTAGTTCACCGTCCTCAACGCTTATCTTCATTAGATAAATCTACCATTTGTTGATAAGTTTGGGCCATGAAGATTGACACCTCCTTATGCCGATCGGATGTGGTGCCGTATTTTACAATGATACCGTGCATAGTGTAATATACATGCCTAACCAGTCTCTTCTGCACTTGCATTCGTTAGATGAATTGCAAATTTCTTAAATCCTTTGAGAAGGCTAACAGATAAATGGAACGATTTGTCTTTGTTACTTGAATTCAGTTGTTCTAACACTATTAGTCTGTGAATATATTCTCCACAAAAGGCATCAACATACCTAGTTCACCCTCCTCAACGCTTATCTTAATTAGATAAATCTGCCATTTGTTTCATAAGTTTGGGCAATGAAGTTCGGCACCTCCTTATGCAGGACGGATCTGACGGCGTATTTTACAATGATACCATGCAGAGTGTAATATACATGCCTAACCAGTCTCTTCTGCACTTGCATTCGTTAGATGAATTGCAAATTTCTTTAATCCTTTGAGAAGTCTAACAGATAAATGGAACGATTTGTCTTTGTTACTTGACTTCAGTTGTTCTAACACTATTAGTCTGACTATATTCTCCACAAAGGCACCACAGTACTAGTTAACCCATCCTCAACGCTTATCTTCATTAGATAAATCTACCATTTGTTGATAAGTTAGGGCACCTCCTTATGCAGGACGGATCTGACGGCGTATTTTACAATGATACCATGCCGAGTGTAATATACATGCCTAATCAGTCTCTTCTGCACTTGCATTCGTTAGATGAATTGCAAATTTCTTTAATCTTTTGAGAAGTCTATCACATAAATGGAACGATTTGTGTTTGTTACATGACTTCAGTTGTTCTAACACTATTAGTCTGTGAATATATTCTCCACAAAGGCATCACTTATATACCATGTGTTGATAAGTTTGGGCAATGAAGTTCGGCACCTCCTTATGCAGGACCGATCTGACGGCGTATTTTACAATGATACCATGCAGAGTGTAATATACATGCCTAACCAGTCTCTTCTGCACTTGCATTCGTTAGATGAATTGCAAATTTCTTTAATCCTTTGAGAAGTCTAACACATAAATGGAACGATTTGTCTTTGTTACTTGACTTCAGTTGTTCTAACACTATTAGTCTGACTATATTCTCCACAAAGGCACCACATACCTAGTTAACCATCCTCAACGCTTATCTTCATTAGATAAATCTACCATTTGTTGATAAGTTAGGGCACCTCCTTATGCAGGACGGATCTGACGGCGTATTTTACAATGATACCATGCCGAGTGTAATATACATGCCTAATCAGTCTCTTCTGCACTTGCATTCGTTAGATGAATTGCAAATTTCTTTAATCTTTTGAGAAGTCTATCACATAAATGCAACGATTTGTGTTTGTTACATGACTTCAGTTGTTCTAACACTATTAGTCTGTGAATATATTCTCCACAAAGGCATCACTTATATACCATGTGTTGATAAGTTTGGGCAATGAAGTTCGGCACCTCCTTATGCAGGACCGATCTGACGGCGTATTTTACAATGATACCATGCAGAGTGTAATATACATGCCTAACCAGTCTCTTCTGCACTTGCATTCGTTAGATGAATTGCAAATTCCTTTAATCCTTTGAGAAGTCTAACACATAAATGGAACGATTTGTCTTTGTTACTTGACTTCAGTTGTTCTAACACTATTAGTCTGTGAATATATTCTCCACAAAGGCACCACATACCTAGTTAACCACCCTCAACGTTTATCTTCATTAGATAAATCTACCATTTGTTGATAAGTTTGGGCAATGAAGTTGGGCACCTCCTTATGCAGGACGGATCTGACGGCGTATTTTACAATGATACCATGCATAGTGTAATATAAATGCCTAACCAGTCTCTTCTGCACTTTCATTCATTAGTTGAATTGCAAATTTCTTCAATGCTTTGAAAAGTCTAACAGATAAATGGAACGATTTGTCTTTGTTACTTGACTTCAGTTGTTCTAACACTATTAGTCTGTGAATATATTCTCCACAAAGCCATCACATACCTAGTTCACCGTCCTCAAACGCTTATCTTCATTAGATAAATTACCATTTGTTAATAAGTTTGGGCCATCTTATGCCGATCGGATCTGTTGCCGTATTTTACAATGATACCATGCATAGAGTAATATACACGCCCAAGCAGTCTCTTCTGCACTTGCATTCGTTAGATGTATTGCAAATTTTTATAATCCTTTGAGAAGTCTAACAGATAAATTGAACGATTTGTCTTTGCTACTTGACTTCAGTTGTTCTAACACTATTAGTCTGTGAATTTATTCTCCACAAAGGCATCGCATACCTAGTTCACCCTCCTCAACGCTTATATGCATTAGATAAATCTACCATTTGTTGATAAGTTTGGGCAATGAAGTTCGGCACCTCCTTATGCAGGACGGATCTGACGGCGTATTTTACAATGATACCATGCATAGTGTAATATACATGCCTAACCAGTCTCTTCTGCACTTTCATTCGTTAGTTGAATTGCAAATTTCTTTAATGCCTTGAGAAGTCTAACCGATAAATGGCCGATTTGTCTTTGTTACTTGACTTCAGTTGTTCTAACACTATTAGTCTGTGAATATATTCTCCACAAAGGCATCACATACTTAGTTCACCGTCCTCAACGCTTATCTTCATTAGATAAATCTACCATGTGTTGATAAGTTTGGGCCATGAAGATTGACACCTCCTTATGCCGATCGGATGTGGTGCCGTATTTTACAATGATACCGTACATAGTGTAATATACATGCCTAACCAGTCTCTTCTGCACTTGCATTCGTTAGATGAATTGCAAATTTCTTTAATCCTTTGAGAAGGCTAACAGATAA
This sequence comes from Rhyzopertha dominica, assembly GCA_025024175.1. NCBI lineage: Eukaryota > Metazoa > Arthropoda > Insecta > Coleoptera > Bostrichidae > Rhyzopertha > Rhyzopertha dominica. The sequence goes on along the minus strand of QCXZ01000016.1, from coordinate 37,675 downwards.
ATGGAACGATTTGTCTTTGTTACTTGAATTCAGTTGTTCTAACACTATTAGTCTGTGAATATATTCTCCACAAAGGCATCACGTACCTAGTTCACCCTCCTCAACGCTTATATTCATTAGATAAATCTACCATTTGTTGATAAGTTTGGGCAATGAAGTTCGGCACCTCCTTATGCAGGACTGATCTGACGGCGTATTTTACAATGATACCATGCATAATGTAATATACATGCCTAACCAGTCTCTTCTGCACTTTCATTCGTTAGTTGAATTSCAAATTTCTTTAATGCTTTGGAGAAGTCTAACAGATAAATGGAACGATTTGTCTTTGTTACTAGACTTCAGTTGTTCTMACACTATTAGTCTGTGAATATATTCTCCACAAAGGCATCACATAGCTAGTGCACCCCCCTCAACGCTTATCTTCATTAAATAAATCTACCTTTTGTTGATAAGTTTGGGCAATGAAGTTCGGCACCTCCTTATGCAGGACGGACCTGACGGCGTATTTTACAATGATACCATGCATAGTGTAATATACATGCCTAACCAGTCTCTTCTGCACTTGCATTCGTTAGATGAATTGCAAATTTCTTTAATCCTTTGAGAAGTCTAACAGATAAATGGAACGATTTGTCTTTGTTACTTGACTTTAGTTGTTCTAACACTATTAGTCTGTGAATATATTCTCCACAAAGGCATCACATACCTAGTTCACCGTCCTCAACGCTTATCTTCATTAGATAAATCTACCATTTGTTGATAAGTTTGGGCCATGAAGATTGACACCTCCTTATGCCGATCGGATGTGGTGCCGTATTTTACAATGATACCGTGCATAGTGTAATATACATGCCTAACCAGTCTCTTCTGCACTTGCATTCGTTAGATGAATTGCAAATTTCTTTAATCCTTTGAGAAGGCTAACAGATAAATGGAACGATTTGTCTTTGTTACTTGAATTCAGTTGTTCTAACACTATTAGTCTGTGAATATATTCTCCACAAAGGCATCACATACCTAGTTCACCCTCCTCAACGCTTATCTTCATTAGATAAATCTACCATTTGTTCATAAGTTTGGGCAATGAAGTTCGGCACCTCCTTATGCAGGACGGATCTGACGGCGTATTTTACAATGATACCATGCAGAGTGTAATATACATGCCTAACCAGTCTCTTCTGCACTTGCATTCGTTAGAATGAATTGCAAATTTCTTTAATCCTTTGAGAAGTCTAACACCTAAATGGAACGATTTGTCTTTGTTACATGACTTAGTTGTTCTAACACTATTAGTCTGTGAATATATTCTCCACAAAGGCATCACATACCTAGTGCACCCTCTTCAACGCTTATCTGCATTAAATAAATCTACCATTTGTTGATAAGTTTGGGCAATGAAGTTCGGCACCTCCTTATGCAGGACGGATCTGACGGCGTATTTTACAATGATACCATGCATAATGTAATATACATGCCTAACCAGTCTCTTCTGCACTTGCATTCGTTAGATGACTTGCAAATTTCTTTAATCCTTTGAGAAGTCTAACACATAAATGGAATGATTTGTCTTTGTTACATGACTTCAGTTGTTCTAACACTATTAGTCTGTGAATATATTCTCTACAAAGGCATCACATACCTAGTTCACCCTCCTCAACGCTTATCTTCATTAGATAAATCTACCATTTGTTGATAAGTTAGGGCACCTCCTTATGCAGGACAGATCTGACGGCGTATTTTACAATGATACCATGCCGAGTGTAATATACATGCCTAATCAGTCTCTTCTGCACTTGCATTCGTTAGATGAATTGCAAATTTCTTTAATCTTTTGAGAAGTCTAACACATAAATGGAACGATTTGTGTTTGTTACATGACTTCAGTTGTTCTAACACTATTAGTCTGTGAATATATTCTCCACAAAGGCATCACTTATATACCATGTGTTGATAAGTTTGGGCAATGAAGTTCGGCACCTCCTTATGCAGGACCGATCTGACGGCGTATTTTACAATGATACCATGCAGAGTGTAATATACATGCCTAACCAGTCTCTTCTGCACTTGCATTCGTTAGATGAATTGCAAATTTCTTTAATGCTTTGAGAAGTCTAACACATAAATGGAACGATTTGTCTTTGTTACATGACTTCAGTTGTTCTAACACTATTAGACTGTGAATATATTCTCTACAAAGGCATCACATACCTAGTTCACCCTCCTCAACGCTTATCTGCATTAAATAAATCTACCATTTGTTGATAAGTTTGGGCAATGAAGTTCGGCACCTCCTTATGCAGGACGGATCTGACGGCGTATTTTACAATGATACCATGCATAATGTAATATACATGCCTAACCAGTCTCTTCTGCACTTGCATTCGTTAGATGACTTGCAAATTTCTTTAATCCTTTGAGAAGTCTAACACATAAATGGAACGATTTGTCTTTGTTACATGACTTCAGTTGTTCTAACACTATTAGTCTGTGAATATAATCTGCACAAAGGCAATACATACCTAGTGCACCCTCCTCAACGCTTATCTTCATTAGAGAAATCTACCATTTGTTCATAAGTTTGGGCAATGAAGTTCGGCACCTCCTTATGCAGGACGGATCTGACGGCGTATTTTACAATGATACCGTGCATAGTGTAATATACATGCCTAACCAATCTCTTCTGCACTTGCATTCGTTAGATGAATTGCAAATTTCTTTAATCCTTTGAGAAGTCTAACAGATAAATGGAACGATTTGTCTTTGTTACTTGACTTCAGTTGTTCTAACACTATTAGTCTGTGAATATATTTTCCACAAAGGCATCACATACTTAGTTCACCCTCCTCAACGCTTATCTTCATTAGATAAATCTACCATTTGTTGATAAGTTTGGGCAATGAAGTTCGGCACCTCCTTATGCAGGACGGATCTGACGGCGTATTTTACAATGATACCATGCAGAGTGTAATATACATGCCTAACCAGTCTCTTCTGCACTTGCATTCGTTAGATGAATTGCAAATTTCTTTAATCCTTTGAGAAGTCTAACACCTAAATGGAACGATTTGTCTTTGTTACATGACTTAGTTGTTCTAACGCTATTAGTCTGTGAATATATTCTCCACAAAGGCATCACATACCTAGTGCACCCTCTTCAACGCTTATCTGCATTAAATAAATCTACCATGTGTTGATAAGTTTGGGCAATGAAGTTCGGCACCTCCTTATGCAGGACGGATCTGACGGCGTATTTTACAATGATACCATGCATAATGTAATATACATGCCTAACCAGTCTCTTCTGCACTTGCATTCGTTAGATGAATTGCAAATTTCTTTAATCCTTTGAGAAGTCTAACACATAAATGGAACGATTTGTCTTTGTTACATGACTTCAGTTGTTCTAACACTATTAGTCTGTGAATATATTCTCTACAAAGGCATCACATACCTAGTTCACCCTCCTCAACGCTTATCTTCATTAGATAAATCTACCATTTGTTGATAAGGTTGGGCACCTCCTTATGCAGGATGGATCTGACGGCGTATTTTACAATGATACCATGCAGAGTGTAATATACATGCCTAACCAGTCTCTTCTGCACTTGCATTCGTTAGATGAATTGCAAATTTCTTTAATCCTTTGAGAAGTCTAACACCTAAATGGAACGATTTGTCTTTGTTACATGACTTAGTTGTTCCCAACAAGCAAAGTGATTTTATATTTTCCGAATAACAAAGCACTTTTACTTTATTGTTGTTTTATTATTGTTACCTGATGCCTATTTTATTAGATTTCCCCTTACGAGTATTCAGCTTCAGAACATTAGGTTGTTATATAGTTTAGTGTTAAGAACGTTTTCTCAGCAAAATTATAAATTAGTGTTGAGGTTTGTTTTATACTCAATTTGTAAACGTTTGTAGAACATTTTTATAAAACAATTTACCTCATGGGGCGAATTATATTATAAGAAGTTTAAAACTCTGCTTCTCAACAGCGAATTATTATCTTGTGAATGTCTATAAAACTGTTATGTTAAGCCTTCATTAAACCATGTAAAAAACAGTTTTGTTAATATTTCGTTGTGGACAGTATTGCTGCAGAGAACCTATTATGTCCAGCTGTAGGCTTTAAGGAACTGCTTTATAATGCATTCAAGATACTGCGGTAATAAATTATTTATTAAACACATACAAAACAAGATTGTAGGTATAAAGACAAAATTATTACTTTTAGCACATTTATAAATTAAACTAGTGTAAACCTTACGCCATATTAATTATGTATTATTTTCAGTTAGCKTCTTGTTGAAGCAGGTAAAATGCCGAAATTGGAACCATTAAGCAAATGGAAAAAAATCAAAAGAAGTGGTGCTTTTCGCAAAAAAGTTAAGCAAAATTATAAGAATATTTTGTGCAGTGGTAGTAGTGGTGTACAAAACATTTGTGTGAAAGACTGTGATGTGAAAACCAATGTTCAGGAACAGCAGTGTTGCAGATAACAGAACTTTTGAAGACGATGAGTCAGTAACAAACGAAGAAGTACAAGAAGATCGTGATATCCAAAGTGAGGATTGGCTTGGTGATGCCGTAGAATTTAATGAAGAAATTCATACCGACATAGCTGAAGTAGAAAAAAATGTAGAGTTCAGAAAAGCTATAAGATCATGGGCAGTATCTTTTAATGTACCTCATCTGACATTAAAAGCATTATTTGAAAACATAAATAACCGATTTCCAAGTGTTTTGCCACGAGATCCAAGGACCCTTTTAAAGACCTATCAAACAGTCATAATAATAAAAGTTGGTAACGGTAATTATTGGCATCATGGTTTTGAAAAAAGTTTGAGACAGATTTTTGCGCAAGTACCTGAAATTCTTATACCTAAAATAATTTCGTGCAACATTAACATGGATGGTTTACCAATATACAAAAGCAGTAAATTGGAATTTTGGCCAATACTTTTTAACATTCCTGAGTTACCTTTATTAAAACCCATGGTTATTGGCATATATTGTGGAAAAGGAAAGCCTTCTGATTTATTTGCTTACCTGCAGCCTTTTGTCGAAGAAGCCAGAATTTTACTACAAGATGGACTAATCATTAATAATTCAAGGCTAATATTGAAACTACGATGTTTCATATGTGACTCTCCAGCTAGGGCTTTTATTAAAGGTAAATTAAATGAATATATAATTACAAGAACATATGTACCTCATTCAAAATAGTTTGGTGAATAAATATACTAATTACCTCTTTAATTTTCCAGGTGTGACCAATTTCAATGGAAAGCAAGGATGTCTTAAATGTACTACGGTTGGGGAATATTCACATATCTCTCACACCGTTTGTTTTCCCAGAACAAATTGTCAAAAGCGAACAGATGCCGGGTTCAGAGCAAAAATATACGGAACTCATCATAAACAGGATACTCCGTTAACTTCGTTAGCAATCGACATGATAGAAGACTTTCCTGTTGGTGACTCCTTACATCTAATTGACCTTGGCTTAATGAAAAGATGCCTCATGGGATGGAGAGATGGTAGTTTCGGAAATTACAGGACAAAATGGTGCGCAAAAGATATAGACACTGTTTCTAGGTTTCTAGAAAACTGTAAAATGCCAGTGGAAATTCATAGGTCCGTACGTGGCCTAGATGTGTTATGTCACTGGAAAGGTACAGAATATCGTACATTTTTATATTATTTAGGAGTAGTTATTCTTAAAGATGTTTTACCTGTAGACGTATACCAACATTTTTTAAAATTTTTCTGTGCCATAACCATATGTTCATGTAAGCTTTACGGTAACTTTCTTGATTTGGCAGAAGCCCTACTTAATTCTTACACAAAATATTTTCGTGACATTTACGGAGAAGATTACATGAGCAGTAATGTGCACAATTTAAGTCACTTAATCGATGAAGTGAGAAAATTTGGCCCTTTGTCAACTTTTAATTCATACCCTTTTGAAAGCAGATTATACCAGATAAAAAATCTATTACGAAATGGTAATGCGCCATTGGCACAAGTTGCTAAAAGGATGAGTGAAATTGTACAGAGTGAAAATACTGACTGGAATGAATATATTCATAATCATAATAGTTTAAATATTCCAACCTTAAAATGTAAGAATGTGAATGGGTTTTTCTGTAAAGTTGAATTTAAACATTTTGTTTTAACCGGGGATAAACATAACAAGTGGTTTTTGACTAAAGATAATGCAGTTGTTGCTATGCAATATGCAACATTGGAAAATGGTGTTACATTTATTTTTGGCAATCCAGTTGAAAGTTTAAGTAACGTTTTTGTAACACCGATAAATTCATCTTTCTTAAATATTTATAAGAGTGATTATCTTAACACCAAAATTTTAAATTCATATTCAATATCAAGGATTAAATGCAAATTAGTGAATGTAGAGTTTAATAACAAAATGTTTTTTTTCCCTTTACTTCATACTTTAGATTAGATTATGTTTAGCTTATTAGTAATTACGAGTATATTTATGTATAATAAAAGTATTTAATAAAATACATGTTTATTTCATATTTTATTTGTTTAAAAACAATACATTCTCACACAGTATAAAACAAATCAATATAAATATTCTCATAAATAAATAGTTTTCCATAGGAACTAGATAAATCAAAAATAACAAATATTATTTCCTTTCATGTCGGGATCCTGGGGAGAGAAAAATATATACTTATTCGAGATAACGACATAAAAAGAACTACCTATTTTTACAAAACAGCACCCTCATGAAACTACGGAATATTTAAAAATAAAGTAATCCTATTTGAAAGATAAGATTCAACTAGACTTAATTGCTAATTGTGATGTTTACCTTAAAGGGTGCTGTTTTGTAAAAAATAGGTGGTCCCCTTAATATCGTTATTTAGGCAGATCTTTTCTATCTCCCCAGGATGCAAGTATTAACTAAGTTTGTTGAACACACAATAATTGAGAGTTAATATTTCTACATGTCTTCGTCATCTGCATCATTTTCCTCCTCCACCTGGAAGTCTTTATTCTCTTGCACAAATCCCTCGACATTCGTTTTACCACCTTCATCTCCTTCAATGCAGCGATTTTCACCATTTCCACCTTGTAATTGATCATGCTGACTTTCGTTGTTTTTCCTGTTGTAATTTAGATTTTTCGGCCTTCTTTTGATTGCTGAATTTCTAGCAATACTACTCAGATTCCTTCTTGTTGAGTTTCTAATAACGTTTTTAAAAAACTCCTCACAATCTTTCAGAGTGAAGTCTTTGTCAGACAAATTAATCACTTTAAAAAACAAACTTATAATATTTTTATACATTTTAAATGGAATTTTTTCTTTCTTATCACGAGCACCACCAGCCCAGGAACAAAATGTCATTAATTTTCTAGAAAAAACTCTATCCACTAATATATAACAATTATTAATGCCATTTCCTGTTCCTTTTCGACCACATATGTAACTCAATTTGTCTATATAATCAGCCATAATTAATTTGTCTTGTAATTTTTTTTCTAATGCATCCAGTTCGCCTGCTGTATTTATTTGTTCAATAGTATTTTCAACTACACTTACTTTTTGCACTGATGTTGAACTTTTGTTACAGGAATTTAGTGTTAAATAATTTCCCATTGTGTCTAAAGTTGTTTCAATTTTAGCAAGTTGTTGCATTATTATCTCTTGATTTTCATGATTGGCAAAAGTATGAAGCTGCTGAATAATATTGTTTTGATTTTCAATAATTATAGTTTGATTGGCCAAGACAGCATTAATTTTTTCCTCATTTCCAGGTGGCAAGAAGTCATTACTGTTTAAACACTGAAGATCTGTGTCTACAATAATTAAATTTTCAGATGTACTGCATCCAGATGACATGGGCTGATTCACAACATTTACTTTTTCGTTGGTTGGGGATTTTACAGAATTTTCATTAACCTAAAATAAAAGAAACAGATCAGCAACAGTTGACCAGCCCTACAGATTAAACCTATTGAAGCTTCTGGGTTGTTGTACCGTGGTCAGCAGACTTTTCACCACTCGTAACTGATGGTGAAACATCTGCGTTAAACAAGGGAAGACCATAGCACAACTGCCCGGAAACTTTAACAAGTTAATTGAACAGCCAAGAAGTCTAAGTATTGATAACAATCTTTTTAATAGCAATAATAAAGTCTCATAGCATTTTATAGACTTTTAAGAGAAAAACAATTCAAGACCATAATAAGATATGATATAGTATACCAGTGTCTTTGTTATCTGCTTGTTCCAGGTTAGACAGGGAGATGGCTTTAAAATTTTCATACCAGTATAAAAAGCACAGTGCATGCACAAGGAGTCTGTCTTGGTCTTGAAAGTGCGAAATTGCAATATCAGTGTATTTAGTGAAGCATGGTGTTTAAAAAGTTGTAAAATTAATTAGCTGTGTTGGAATAATACTGAGCTGAACTAGCAGTTTTACAATTTGGTGTCATTCAGTACTTAGTGTATAAACAAATGTTTTAAGTTAGAAAGGCACATTTTTGAAACTCTTGCAGTAATGAAAAGCGAGCTGAGTGCGGTTTTGTAAGATCTAAAGATATATGAAAAACTCTTACCATATTAAACTAGGATAACTGAATATGAATTTCAGCAGATAAGCTGCCATCTTCAATAGAGCGTCTTCTTGAAATATTTAGGCGAGTTAACCTTAGGATATTCTCCTCTGCTTAACCCAGCTAAATATTTCACATCACTCTACTTCTACTGAAGATGGCAACTTAGCAGTACCGAAATACATATTTAATTATTCTTTCATATATCATTCAAACTCCCATATGTAACAAGTTTATAATTATTTACAAAATATGACTTACAGAACAAACTTCTGCTAAAACATTGAAGTCTTCATTAAACACGAACTTATTCCTGCATACTTTCGAACGCTTTCTAGAACCAACAGGAATAGTTTTTTCTTCTTGATCTGTGGTATCGTCCTGTTCTAACATCCTATCTAATTCTTCCTCAGCTATCTGATAATTAATAAGGTGGTTCCTTTTTAATTTGCAGGGCATTCTGAACCAGGTATCATCTGGTTTGGAATCACTTATTTTTATTAATCTATCGGCTCGACTCTTCGGCTATGCAAGCTCACCGTCCAGTTCCCATTGAGCGGGAACGATGCTTAATTTTTGGGATCCTCTTTCGAGCGTTTGAATAATTTTGAACATTTCGATAAAAATGTTCGTGTTGCTTAATAAAAACGTCTGAAATTTATAAAAACTATGATTACTACTATTGACCCTGAGGTTGGAAATAAACTTGTGGAGACATACAGGTTGTTTTCGCTATGAGTTTACAGCACCTAACTTTTTTATTTGTAGTCCTAGAATCATGGTTTAAATGGTGAGGTTTTATAATTTTTTAAGAATCTGATAGTGATATTATGTGAAAAACGATCGAGCATCAACTGACTAAAATATCAACTACAACCTTATTATTTTAATGTAGCATATTATGCCGAATTAAACAAAAATAAGTCGCTCTATACAGCCATTTGTTTTCTAAATATTTCTTGCTGAATAATTAGTGTTCAGAAAACAATTGCCAGTTTTTAGTCCCATAATAGCGGTTTAAATGGAAAAGTTTCCTGTATTTTGATAAGAATCTAGTTGTAATCAGAAAAAAGCAACTGAACACAGTTAACTTACATATTAATTAAAAGTTTGTTATTTTAAGTATAAAACCCTTTTCTAAATGGAAAATAAGATGGAGCCGATCGAATTATGTACTCAAAAAAGTGCTGATAAAATATCTCTAACTGCCATTTGTTTTTGAAATATTTCATGTTGAATAGCTGCTATTTATTACAGACTATAGCAGCCCATTTTTGTCTTTCAAGTAATCATTCGAATGAAAAAGATTGATTTGTTTAATGCAATTTTATGGTGACGGCTACAATACAACTGAATCACTGATTATTAAAAGGCACAACTCCAAAAACTGGACATTTTGATATTTTAAAGTGAAACAACATTTTTTGGTATTGCCGATCAATGGGTGAAGAAACGAACCAATCCAAAATGTTCTTAATAACATTGGAGATACCTTAGTTTTGAATTTATGATAACAATATATTGTGCAAAATACAAACGACATTTCTTCCACTTTCTCGCAATTTGTAGTTTCATGGAGTTAGTTCCTTTTAATACTCAGCAATTCAATTATGAAATGATGATGACTTCATCAGATTTGTTAGCTAGTGTAGTGTTTCATGAACACTAAGGTTATTCGTCCGCAATCAGCAAGTTGCTACAAGTTGGCGAAAACTATGTGCTTAGTGACCAATCAATATTTAAATGCAATATAGATACTTGAGCGATTAATTTTCTAATCGTAAGAGTTTCATCGTTTGGTTTTAATCACCTAGGTGGTTGAATGGCCTAATTATTCAACATAAACTATATCAAAAACAAACGACTAGTCCTGGTACATTAGCATGTTTTGGTTTAATTTCATGTGCTCTATCAAACATATTAATCAGAATAACAGAGTTTGAGTTAATATAATTCGTCAGGAGATGCTGAACCTTTTTCTCTATTACCTATACTATCACATAAAAGGCTATTTGGGAAACTTCCCCATTTAAACAAATAATCTAGGACTTCATCAAGCTAGCTATTATAGACTTGTAGTGTAAAATTACCTTAAGGTATTTAATTTATTTAGTGAACAAGTTACAGACTGAGTTATTTGTTATTACATATTATGAAAACTGTATAAGTAACATAACCTCAAAAAGCAAGCTAATTCTTTAAACCCCACAACAAATTTTGCTGCACTTTTCACGCAAGTGAAGCAGTTTTGAGAGTGAATTGCGTTGAAAGTGATGCATATATAAATTTAGTTTTTAAATGTTACTTACCACAATAAAAATGTTTTAAAACCGCTGTCTCGCAAAGTAAACGAAAAGATTCCCAAATCACAAACCGTATGAAACACGTGCAGCAAAATGTACGCCGAAAATGAGGTTAATGTTGTTGTTTGGGTTATTGGCTTTTGTCAGGATATGACAATTAGCCAGCACATTATTTATGTATCAGAGAGCAAGGATGATGGGTTTAGGGGAGATATCAGAGGTAAGGATAGTTAGAAAAGGAGAACAGGATAAATAAAACGGATAAGCACTAGATGACAGCTTTCACACTTGGTATAACCTAAAATGATGCCATATAATGTAGAGCCCAATTGGTGGGAAGTGTATATCTGTAAATAAAGAGAAATTACTTAGAGATTGATTTTGTTGATTGTTAAAAATTGACATAGCAATGTTATTACTTTAGAAGAAAGAGATTGTAACACAACTTTGATGTTAAGAGGTAATGAAAATCCCATTGAACAAAACATGCTATAGAGATCCAGGCCAGGTACTGAACGAATGGGACATTGAAAAAAGATATGATCCAAATCTTCATATTGTCCGCATTCACATAAAGAGGATTCCGACACTCTAATTTTGTACAGATGAGCTTTCATGAGACAATGGTTAGTTCTCATCCTTATAATTGTGGTAATATGCCTACGATTAATGTAAGGGAACTTCTTAAACCATGGTATATGTGGAAAAGTATTTTGTATTTCACCATACCATTTGCCAGTGTGACTTACTGATTCCTTCCATTGTGCATTGTGTTCATGAAGAAGTTGTGATTTTAATTTAGGTAAAATGTCAAACTTATATATAAAGGTTTGCTGAGGCTGTGGCATCTTTCTTCCCAGATTAGCTAATTTATCTGCCAGCTCATTGCCAGGAATATTTGTATGGCTCGGAATCCAAGCAAACTTAAACTGATAACCTTTATCACTATACTGATGTACCAAATGTCTAATGGCAAGGGTAACATGATCATTTTTGGTATTGATTGTTGATTGCGATATTTTTTCCAATGCACTAGCCGAATCAGATAAGACCAAGTTATTTTTCATTTTATGTTCTATACATAGTCTTAAAGCTCTATGGATGGCAAGAATTTCTGCACTGCAAATATTTATCATCTGCGGTAATCGGTTGGTAAGATTTATATTATGAGTCTCTACATGTACTCCGTAGCCGACAGAATAATTCTCTTTCGAGGCATCAGTGAACACCAAGTTGTAATCTCCCCTATATTTTTCTGTGGCTATCGAAAATTGCAACTGATTATCCATACCTTTTTTTAACTTTAGATTAACCTGCTGAAGTGGTGAGACTTGTTCAAAATAATTATGGAGGAAACAAGGCAGGACATCATCACGATATATAAGATCTATATATGGACAGATTTTCATTAAAGCCTGACATACATAAGATATCTCTCTATGTTGCCAATATCCTGATCCATTTCTGTACAACATACAGATTGAAGATAATATTTTAAGTAAAGGGTGTTTTTTAAATCCAATTATTTTGGTGACAAATCTAACAGCTAGCCATTGACGTCGAATTTCTAGGGATGTTTCAGCACATTCTGCTAACAATGCATTACGGGGAGTGGACTTCATGCATCCAGTGATTATTCTGAGGGCCTTAAACTGAATAACATCCAACTTATTCCTTAACCCTTGGTTATTTGATTTGATAAGAATGGATCCATAGTCAAGGTGGCTTTTCACTAGGCCATTATAGGCCATGTGAACAGTAACTGGATCCATACCCCACCAAGTACCACAAAAAGCTCTAAGTATATTGATGCCTTTAAGTGCCTTACTAACAATATTATTTACATGCATATTCCATTTGAGATTGTATGAAAAGGTGACTCCAAGATATGTTATTTCATCTTTATATAGAATTATGTTATCATTAATTTTAATATCTGGAGGTTTATAACTCCGTTTTCCTTTAGTAAACCATATGGCATCACACTTATTATAGGACAGTTTGAAGTTATGATCTGATAGCCAATCAGAAACTATCCGCATACCAACATTAATGCTTTCACTCATCAAAAAAGGATTTTTGCCACGAATTAAGAGGACCAAATCATCAGCATATGACAAACATATTAAATTTTTTGGCAAGATTTTATACAAAGACAATATATAAATATTAAATAACAATGGGCTTAATGGGGAGCCTTGAGCTATTCCACACGAAATTCTTTGGGGTCCATGGAGAAAACCCTGATTGTCTTTAACATAAATTTGACGCATATTCAGCAACATATGTACGGCATTACAAAGGTACCAAGGAATTTTTAATTTTCTCATATAATCATGAAGTAAATGGATATTTACATGATCGTAAGCTGATTTAATATCAAGGAATACAGCAATGACTGTCTGATCTAAACTAAAGGCTAACTGAACAAAGGTTAATAAGAAGGCTGTATTTTCTATAGTACCCATTCCACGTCTGAAACCGGTCTGGTAGAATGAAAAAACCTTGTTGCTCTCTACATACCATTCAATACGGTTTTTTAACAAACCTTCAAAGATTTTACTAACACAGGATGACAGAGCTATAGGTCTGTAATTTTGATGAACAGTAGGATCTCTATTGAATTTCAAAAAACCTAAGATAATTTGAGTTTTCCATTGAGGAGGAATGCTACAATTAAGACAAATGCTATTATACATGTCTAAAAGAATATGTAAGGCCCTTGATGGTAGGTTTCGAAGAAGCGAAAATGTAATATAATCACAGCCAGGAGCTGTGTCTTTCTTAGAACCTAGATAATTCCAAAGTTCAGTAAATGAAAATTTAATATATTCTACTAATGGATCCCTAGATAGATTCGTAGTTTCTGGTACATCACAGTTGAAACTATTAAGAATGTTTAAAGCTATATGTGGTGGAGGTAGACTTTTGGCATTGAAATTATGTATATTACCAAATTTTTTAAAAATACTCCATACTCTACGTGTATCTGTATGTCTATTAAAGGAGGCACAAAACTCACGGAATTTTAATTTCTTTTTATTCTTAAGGAATCGTTTTGTTTTTGCAATAATTGCTTTGGTTTTAATAAAATTCTCAATATTAAAATTAGTATATAACATAGAAATTGCATCTTTCCTTTCCCTTACAGCCTCGTCACATTCATTGTCCCACCAGGGATTTCTGGGAATGTATTTTTTACCCTGTTTTTTTTTAGGGATAGCTCTATCAGCTGCATCATTAATTATATTTAAAAAGTCGTCATATTCTAGGGAAGTGTGATCTGATATGCCATCCAAAATATAATTTCTATAAGCATCCCAGTCTGCTTTTTTATATATTCGTAGCAAATGTGGAGAACTCTCATGAATGTAATAACTAGACACATTGGTAGCCAGAGAGCATATAGTAGGGAAATGGTCACTATTACCACAATCTGTTAAGCGAGTCCATGAGCATTTATTAACTATATTAGCTGACACCATTGTTATATCTACAACACTAGGTTGTTCAGATGGACTTTGAAACCTAGTAGGAGAACCATCATTAATAACCACTAAATTTTGTTGTTCCATTAACTTTAAGAGGTTATTACCGCTAGGGTTATTACGACTACTACCCCAACTTATGTGGTGAGCATTAAAGTCACCCATGATGATGAACTGTCCAGGAATAGTATCCAAGAAGTCTCCAAAGGAGTCTGCTGGGAAGACCTGTGTTGGGGTGCAATAAACATTTATAATGTTAATATTAGATACTCTAATTCCCATGATTTGGCAATCAAAGGTTTGTATATTGGGATCTATAAATAAAACACTATGATTTAGTTTTAGTTTAGTCAAAATCGCAATTCCACCTTTGCCATCGATTCTATCTCTGCGGATGCACTTAAACCCCTTAATATGAAAAGAGAATGAAGGATTAAGCCAGGTTTCATTTAACAGTATTATATCAGGATTGACCTCTCCTATGATATTAATTAAATTATATCTGTTTGTATTAACACTATGTATATTCCACTGCATTATAACAAGTGAATCGTCCATTATATAATTTTGATAAATCAGTAAACGAGGCAGAGGCAACAAGAGCAAACTAATTATGTATCACTGGAACCCACAGGCTCCATTCTAAAATGCTTCAGTATACTATCTCTTATCTCATTTTGAATATTATTAGGTAATAATAGGAAATGTTTGTAAAATTGATTTGGATTTTGTAATATTTGTGAATTTGATGTGGCACTAACAGGCGAATWAGTAGTACTTTTGCCCAACACAGCTGATGACTGTGTGGCATGGGGGGTGGAACCTCTAAATTCCCTTCCATTGGGAGAGTCAAGACATGCATTGTGTGTGTCCTTATTATACCCTACACTCGTATTTCTTCTTTTAGTTATTTTATCAGTATTTATTACTTGTGCATATGTACGTTTACTTCGAATTCTATTGTCTTCAGTTGCAACAAGACGTCTCTGACTAACTGTAATGTCACTAGATTGCTGTGAGGGTAACTTATTCAATGAGGGAAAGTCAGCTGGATGTTGCTGGCTATAATCTGACCTTTGTGTCTCTGAATGGATTAATTTATAGGTAACGGGACATAATTGGGCAGCATCATAATAGGACAAATTATTAAAAGCCATGAGATGTCTGATATTAACTTGACGTTGGTGTTCCGGGCACTGACTAAAGAAAGATGTATGGTCACCACTTCCACAATGGAAACACTTTCTATTACATGATTCATCGTGTGGCTCTTCTGCACACATATAGCACTTTGGTCGACTTTTACATAAGGTTTTGGTATGTCCATATCGATGGCATGCATGGCATTGTGTGACCGGAGGGACATATGGTACAACGGAGAAAGGTAATCTCCAAATTTCCACAGAACGAGGTAAGTTAATTCCTTCGAATGTCAATAACACGGTCCCTGTTGGGACATACTCAGCTCCATCCATATTTATTTTTTTCCTATTAAGTCTACGTGCATTAATGATTCTGCGAGGGGAAATGATAGATTTTTTAAGTACCTCAATATCATAATCAAGATCCACATGTCTTATTATACCCTTGCATGACACCATATTATAAGGAATATAAATATTGTATCCTTTATCTTTTAACCCTTTGTGAGAACTAAATCTATTAGCTGCCAAGAAATTTGAGAATTCAATAGCAATCCGGTTTTTACCTTTTATTTTAAGTTTTACAATGTCAGTAACATTATTGTCAAGAAGTTCTTTAGCAATTTTAAGCTGACTTATCTTACCAATATTCTTATTTATTTTTTCAGAGGCTTCGATCATAACAACAAAAGGTCCTGTATCTCTATCAGAGTATGCATTGTTATCATTTCGATGTTCTATATGAGAGTTCAAGCTTACATCTTTATCAAAATTTTGCACACTGTTGACTGCGCTTACAGTCTTTTCTTTTACTTGTTGTGAAGCATTTGAAAATAAGTCACAAGATAACATACTATGATCCATTGGTGTAGCTCCATCAAATCCCAATACCGGGGGAGGTTCCCCCTCCCCCTCCGATTCCGACATAGGTTAAAATATAACCTTACTTTTTATTTGAAATAATCAAAATAAACCAAACGAAAATGTAATAAAATAGAAAACACTCACCAAAAACGGAAGAGAGAAACACACTAAACCACTCAACGCTAAGAATTACAAACTACCTTACTTAATAACTCCCCAAAATAGCTCTCGAAAAATGTTGCGTGCGCACGTGCTAACCCACAACCGGAAGTCCAAAATGAGGTTAACTTAACCGTTAACGTCCTTCTTAGTTCTTGTACGCGAGTCGGCGTTGCCAGATGGATATTTTCGTCAACAGTATGAGATGAGGAAACATTAGATTCACCCATATAAACAGTAATTTTTAACAATTGTATATTTGTAATAGAAATGTATAACAATAAACAAAATAGAAAAAATCTTAGACGACAGACGCATAAGATATCTTTAATTAAATTATAGTATATTGTACAATACAGAAAATTGCAGTTGGAGTAATTTATTATGTTTCAGAATCTCTTACAAAGACGATTTATTTATAAGACTGATCAACGCAATGTTAAACTTGGACGCGCCCAACTGGTATGCGGCCACTAGGCGTCGACACCATCGAACCATTAGTTTGTCCTGCACCTGTGGGGTGTCGCTGATTAATTTTAAGCGCTAAAAGTCGACGTTGCCATGTTTACGTCTTATTCTTGTTTTTACGCGAATAACGTAAATATAAAAAACGGTCTTGGCTAGTCATTTTTATGGCAAATATAGGTAATACATTGTGCAATATTTTAAATAATCTTGAGTGGTAAACTAATTACTTAGATAACTGTATTTATGGACAAAACAGAAATATATAGTAAGTATGTCACTATGTCACCGATGTGGTCTTTGTCTTATACACGGGCGTGTCCTGTCACGCAGAGACCCAGGGCAATGGAAATTAATAAGGGACCTTGCTTGAAAGGTCCGTGGAAAAAACATATTACCTCAAACAAAACTTTTAACGTTACAAATTTTCTTCGAAATTTAAATTGCCTACGACGAAAAAAAATTATATATAAAATACGAACGCGCTTTTGCGAAATTAATCGTAAAAATCGCATGTATATTGCTGGCCCAAACTTCGAATTATTTTTTACTGTATGCTAGGTATATCGCGACCAATGTTGATTCAGATAAACTGTAAAAGCTTTCGTCCCTTACTTTGCACGGCAAGTCGTATATTTAACTTTTGATGTTAATGATCATTAAATAAATACACCGCTATTCTCTCTTCTCGAACTGATTATATAAAAATGAAACTAAAATATAAAGTTCAAGTAGTGGACTGTACTATAAGTATTATTATTTTCAAACTTTCTAGATCAAAAACATCATTTGCTTTATTAAACAAAACTACTTGTCGCCACGCTTTTCTCGGTCCGCTGTGAACCTCTAGTAAGCCTTAAACGTGGTTTTAATTGTAAATTTAACAACACAACATAGAATGTAAATACATAGTATTACGTGTTTGTAAATAAAATAGTGTTTGAAGGAAATGTAAATAAATTCAAGTATTTTGAATTACCTACTTCCACATCCAACGGATGGGAAGCATTGTATCGCGAAAAAATTTTCAAAATTTTTCATTTGCTCATTCGCTTTAAATTGGTTGAAAACGCAAAAAAAAACAAAATTTGAGCAAAAAAATTTCTTGTCTGTGGTATTTGTTTGTGGACACGATAACTTTCGAAAGACTTAATATATGAACTTGAAATTTAGCAAACGTATTAATATCAACTACCCAAAGGCGACCTATTGTTTATGGGGTAAATAGGGTATCGAGAAAGGGGCGAAATTGGGGGGTAACTACCCTTTTTTCAAATTTTTTTTTTTCGTTTTAGTATGTGATTAGTAGTATAACTGCGAGTATTATTAGTTCTTATAAATTTTCGGTGCAGCAAACTTTAGAATGTATTAGCAAAGAAGCGTCACTTAAAGAAAAGGGTTTTTCCTATATATCTCCGAATATATTTAATATATTCAAAAAATGAAAAAAATTAGAAAATTTATTCAAAATTTTGACATTTTCGAAATATTTCCAAAAAAAACCTATTTTGGACACTGCTCGTACTATTTATTTTAAGTTTTGGTATTATATAGAAAATCAAATTTCTGATCAGAAATCATTCTTGTAGTTTTTTTGTTAAGTTGATAATTTTCGAGTTATTTGGAAAAAACCTATTTCAAAATTTATATATTTTTGCTAATATCACGAGGACTGTTTGTCTTAGAATTTAAATGTGTAGAGAGAAAAAATGCTCAAAACCTGATTAGGTACTAATCGTATAGTATAAGAAATAAAAATGTAACTGTCATTTTTACAATTGGATGTGGAAGTATTGATTCAATTCAATAAAAGCACGACGCGTGGCAAAACAATACAGTAGCAGTCCTCATATATTTTTTTTGTATTTTTGTAATACTGAACCCTGAAGCAGCAACATGCAGTTTTTGTTTGTTTTATCATCACAAATATGTATATATTTTCATACTTGTGTCGTTTTAATACAAATGTTTTGCTATCTGTACATATGATAATGTTTAATATTAATAAAATGCGAGTTATATACTGATTGTCAAGTTTTTTCATACATCTTAAAATGGGCATCCCTAATTTGTTGCATTTTAACCTTGCATTGTTTTGCTTAATAATATTCATGGTGTTTACCATAATACAGTTATGTATTGAACACCTAATCTAAATTTTTCTAATTTTTAGAATAGTCAAGCGTGCGTAGTAAGTTGTAATTATTAACAATGGCAAAGCATTTTAATTCAGATCTTTCAGAACACTGGAAACATAAACATCTTTTGGATCTTTTCGCACCATACCTTGCTTTCGGTGGTGGCGACTAAAAGTTATAGAGCGCAGCGCGAAACTGCATCGTACATAAATCGGTATATATACCCGCTAAGCGCTAAGGTTTTACAGTATACTACAATATAATGGGCAAACACGCATTATTCAAAGTATGGGGTTGCCGGTCCAGTGACAAGGTCATGTGGCGTAATTTGACCGAATAAACGTCGAGTTACATCATACGCCATCTGTTAACATGCATTAATACTGATGGGGTACTCTTATAACGTTGGACAGTCTTATAAAATCGTCTTTGACAATACTAATTTATAAGCAAATAAATTTTGCAAGTCCCCTGAGACAATGACACAATGAAGCAGTTTTAAAGATAATTTATTTATTCAAGAATAAAATAACAATTATCATAACCTTAGGCACACATCACTTAAATTAGATGTTTTTATTTACTAAATGGAATTACAAAATGAAGTAGTAATAATAATAATAATATTATAACAGCAGTTATAAATTACATTTTACAGTCTTTATCAATAAGCATACATGAAGGAAAATTCCTTTGAAACTAACACATATTTATCTTCCTAGATGCTAAACCTATCCTCTTCCTTGTCCGATCTTTCTTCCGATGAAGAACCCTCCCAATTACCTAAACGAGTGAAATTTATAAGAGATCGCATTGATCCTATGATTATTTACACGGATATAGAGTTTAAAGCACGTTTCCGTGTTTCAAAGGATACAGTATCTCTATTGAACGAAAAAATCGGTGCCACCTTGAAGCCAAAAACGGGCAGGAACAAATCTCTAGATAGCTTTCAACAAATATTAATAGCCCTGAGATTTTATGCCACAGGCACTTTTCAACAAGTTGTTGGTGATTGCTTTGGGGGAATCCATAAGGCGACGATATCGCGAGTTGTGAAAAGTGTAACAGACAAAATAGCGAGCCTTAAGCCCGAGTATATAAGAATGCCAAACACCATGGCAGAAAGGGCAGAAACTAAAGCCAGGTTTTATGCAATTGCCCATTTCCCTGGTGTGATTGGAGCGGTGGATTGCACACATGTGAGAATTCATTCGCCAGGCGGTGAAAATGCTGAAATGTTTCGCAACCGTAAAGGTTACTTCTCTATAAATGTGCAAGTTGTCTGTGATGCAACTTTACGTGTCTGCAACATCGTTGCTAGGTGGCCCGGATCGGTGCATGACAGCACTATTTTTAATGACAGTGCCTTATGTGCTGAATTTGAAGCCGGCCGATACGGAAATGACTATCTCTTAGGCGATAAAGGATATGCCTGCCGTAACTTTCTTCTAACTCCGCTAGCCAATCCACAAACTCGGGGAGAAGTGGCATATAATTTTGCACAGGTTAGAACAAGAAACACTATAGAACGCTGTTTTAGTGTTCTAAAGAGGAGATTCCCAGCTCTGGCAGGTGGCATGCGGCTTCAAAATATGGAAACCACACTGGCAGTCATAGTCGTTTGCGCAGTTCTCCACAATATATGCATTCTAGCCAGTGATGAGCAGCCAGACTTCGAATATGAAGATCTTCAGGATGAAGTCGATGTGCCAGAGATAATTGGCAATGAAGCTCGTAATCCTAACACTGCAGTTAGAAGAGCTGTAATAAATACAGTGTTTGATTAAAGTAAATACAAGTAACTACTAAAACATTTATTTATTGTAAAATTTTAATCTTTATTTTTTTTTTAACTGCTTCAGCTGCTCTTTTTTAATTTGTAACTCAACATTTAAAATCCTTAACTGAAGTTTTGCACACTGCAGTTTTGTAATGTAATATTTGTTTTTTACAGATTGACTATTATTGCGACGATTTTTAATTATTTTGGCTCTCTGGGTGCGGGATGTGGAAGGAACAGCAGGAACGGGTGCAACTTCTGCAGTATTAGAAGGAATCTCAGGAACAGGAGTCGGTTCCTCTGACGCCAGTACTATAGGAAGATTTTCTATCGATACATCTCCTGTAAACAAAGTGATTTACGTCACCGCCTATGGACATGCAAAAATGTATACCGTCATGATAAACAGCATTATCGTCATAAGGATTGCGCAGTGGACGAACTTGCTGGTCAATAATCGCTAACACCCTAGCCTCAGCATCAGTCAATTGTGTATTATACGTTCCACCTCCAGTTGCGCAAGTTTCCTGCTACAAAAACCACATAACGGGATTAAAAAAGCCTTTTCGTTAAAAGATACTTTAAAGCATTTTCCTTGTATTGTTGAAATGTATTTGATTTTATTTTAAGCAAAAAAAAGTACATGTTGATCATTGTTAGGCCAAAATGTATCCAATGAGTCTGATCTGTTGAGCTGTTCTCGAGCTAGGAGTGTGACAGACAAATGTGGCCGATAACACGATTTTTTTTTCATAAATTGGAAAATGCCCTAAAAATACAATGAAGACAGCTTTGCTGCTTTCGTGTGTAGGCAATAATCCATAATGCCAAGAATGGGTACACAATTTGTTAGTATAGTGTTATTCAATTCAAACAGATATTCGATGTAGTTTAATGCAAATATACATTAAATATTGAGACATATTTAATTTTGGTTATTAATTTTAATAAGAATTTAATTTAGCTTCCTGTCGTTTCCATTCAGTTTAGTTCAACTATAATATAATTCGTTTATTATTGGAATAACCTGACTGAATGTCAATTTCATCTGTTGTTTTATTATTATGCTTGAATATTAATTATATAGGAAATACCATTTTTATCATCCTTCGTCATTGTAATTGGAAGTAATTGGAATGTGTCTCCTGTTGTATATGTACATAAATATGTATATCTTTCTACTTCTGCTTTTGTTAACTATATTAATATATCCATCAAAGACATTTAAGAAACAGAAAATATGTTATGTGCTTTTGATATTAGTAGTGGATATAAGAATTAAAATTATTTACCTTGTCGATTACTGCTTTTCTTTTTGCTTCGCCAACATCCACATCTTCATCTTCAAAAGCTTCAATATACTTCCTTTTCTAGAAGTTTCAAAAAATCCTATTACTGTCATTTTAGTAAGACTATTATAATCGACAAATGTCAATATTATGCCTGCATTACATTAATTGAATTTTTTTTAAATTTTGTAACTAAATTCTTGATATACAGTAAAAGTTGCTGTTAACTTAACAGTTGCCAATGTTGTGCACTACAGTTCATAAATAACAAAAGTGAAAAATTTCAAACTGACTGGGAATGTAGACTAACATACAATCTGTGTGTGTGGTGTTTGCATAATGTAAGGAAGGACAAGAAAAATATTCCAAAAAAAAACTTTTGAGAKTTGCATATACATTTTCCCCGGTTGGTTTCAAAATTGGTCTGAAATAAATCTGAACGGCAACACCAAAAATTAAATTTTGGTTATCTAACAGATTTGACACAAGACACAACTTTATAATAATCACAACACATTTATGAATGAAACGGCTTTTCTGTATGATTAACCTTGAACAGCAATGGCAACTACAACCTCAAAACCAACTGCAACTACAACGTTAACTGAATGTGACGATTATACTTGGCTCACTGCTGATTAAGCATATTAATGACGCACATTCAATAATGCTATCTTCTACGCAGATTTATCGACT
Source organism: Rhyzopertha dominica (assembly GCA_025024175.1). Lineage (NCBI taxonomy): Eukaryota > Metazoa > Arthropoda > Insecta > Coleoptera > Bostrichidae > Rhyzopertha > Rhyzopertha dominica. The sequence goes on along the minus strand of QCXZ01000016.1, from coordinate 14,747 downwards.
TCTGTAATAATAATTGGTAGGGAACATATATATACGCGAACAGACTGTGGTCTGTTTAGGCAGTATGTCATGCAGCAACATTCGCTGCTCTAACTATACTTACATTAACTTCAGCCAGACTTTTCTTACTCCGCCTCTTTAAATTGCGGTAGAGCTCTCGCAATTGTTGAGGGCTACGGGAGCCGGACTCAGCATTTGCATTATACAGCTCCGCTATTTTATCCCATGCTTCATTTTTCTTTCCCAGAGCTGCTACATCTGTGCTTTTATTTTCAAGCACTGAACTGAATCTAAAATATTTTGGGAATGGAAGGAGGTTGGGCTTTTCAGGATGTGGGTATTAATTAGAAAACTTTGAGAAATGACAACACATGTTAAAGCAGTTACGGTAGCATGTAATCTTTAAAGTGCAGGTGCAAAACTTTTTAAGCAAGATCTCGCAGACTTTCTTATTATATTAAGAAATTCTGTTCACAGCAAAACAAATTCATAGTTTAGGTACGTATTATGAACATAATTTCCTTTCAGCAAACGAAATCAAAAGCTCCTTTTCCCGGGGCGTATAATTTATCTTCTTTTGGATTTGGGACATGCTGAATGCAGAAACTAGAAGAGCTAAATAACACAAAACAGGCACAAAAGTATTAAAACATGATTTTACTGACGTTTTGACTCACCTGCTATGTTGCCAGGCCCTGCTTCATAAATTATGGTATCAACTTCAAAATATTATGGTATTTTGGCACAAATTATGGTATATGCATTATCGTTGGTTGACGATCAACGACATATACAGGGTCCGCCACTTACAACTCCCCAGGCTCGTATTTTCTTTATTTTTTTACGTACAACCTTAAATTATATGTCAAATTGTAGGTCTTTTTAATCTCTTTGAAGATAGTTTGGTGGGTGTTAAAAAAATTTTTTTGCAGATTATCATATTTGGTATTTAAAGTTCATTTTTGTAAATATTTTTTAACCTTACCTCGTATAATAAATATTGCTTCACAGTTGAATGCCGACTTTTGTCTTCTTCAATTTGAGTCATTGCCATGTACGCGTAATTTTTACCCCTTCTTACGGAAAACAAGAAAACTAGTCGCCGCCATTTTCTTTAAATAGGGTTGTTCAGAATTTTTAGGTGTTAGTTTAGTAGCTTATTACAGTACAAGTTGTGCCTACATACCCATCGCTGTACAAAAAACCCCAAAATTTTAACTAACTTTTGAATAAATCAAGTACAAAGTTTGCTTTAAGGAGAGAGAGGCTAAAAATGAAACCCTGTGTCGAGGCTAGTACGCGATGTAGAAAACCAAGCTTGCCGTGATGGAATTTTTGTGTTATTAAAAAAAAAACTGTATTGGCTCTGTGCAAATTATGGTAAAATGTGGATACCATAATAATTTATCATGGTATATGATATTTGTCATACCATTATGGTATATATACCATAATTATGGTATGGATGGCAACACTGCTCACCTGTTAGTCACACAGAAATGCCACTTGAATTTCACATTCGCCCGTTTGACATTAGAATCGCGGCGTTGCCAAGTGTATTTGACCTGGATGCACGGTTAACAGCTGGTTATGTAACCCGACGCTGACCAAGCTTTCTGCAACGCATGCCGTGGTTAAGGTTATCGCGTGGTTATCTGACCGCGCGGTTGACCACGCTTTGTGCAACGGGGCCTTATTTAATGAAGATAAGCGTTGAGGAGGGTGCACTAAGTATGTGATGCCTTTGTGGAGAATATATTCACAGACTAATACTGTTAGAACAACTGAAGTCAAGTAACAAAGACAAATCGTTCCATTTATCTGTTAGACTTCTCAAAGCATTAAAGAAATTTGCAATTCAACTAACGAATGAAAGTGCAGAAGAGACTGGTTAGGCATGTATATTACACTCTGCACGGTATCATTGTAAAATAAGCCGTCAGATCCGTCCTGCATAAGGAGGTGCCGAACTTCATTGCCCAAACTTATCAACAAATGGTAGATTTATTTAATGAAGATAAGCGTTGAGGAGGGTGCACTAGGTATGTGATGCTTTTGTGGAGAATATATTCACAGACTAATAGTGTTAGAACAACTGAAGTCAAGTAACAAAGACAAATCGTTCCATTTATCTGTTAGACTTCTCAAAGGATTAAAGAAATTTGCAATTCATCTAACGAATGCAAGCGCAGAAGAGACTGGTTAGGCATGTATATTACACTCTGCATGGTATCATTGTAAAATACGCCGTCAGATCCGTCCTGCATAAGGAGGTACCGAACTTCATTGCCCAAACTTATCAACAAATGGTAGATTTATCTAATGACGATAAGCGTTGAGGAGGGTGAACTAGGTATGTGATGCCTTTGTGCAGAATATATTCACAGACTAATAGTGTTAGAACAACGGAAGTCATGTAACAAACACAAATCGTTCCATTTATGTGTTAGACTTCTCAAAAGATTAAAGAAATTTGCAATTCATCTAACGAATGCAAGTGCAGAAGAGACTGATTAGGCATGTATATTACACTCTGCATGGTATCATTGTAAAATACGCCGTCAGATCCGTCCTGCATAAGGAGGTGCCGAACTTCATTGCCCAAACTTATCAACAAATGGTAGATTTATCTAATGAAGATAAGCGTTGAGGAGGGTGAACTAGGTATGTGATGCCTTTGTGGAGAATATATTCACAGACTAATAGTGTTAGAACAACTGAAGTCAAGTAACAAAGACAAATCGTTCCATTTATCTGTTAGACTTCTCAAAGCATTAAAGAAATGTGCAATTCAACTAACGAATGAAAGTGCAGAAGAGACTGGTTAGGCATGTATATTACATTATGCATGGTATCATTGTGAAATACGCCGTCAGATCCGTCCTGCATAAGGAGGTGCCGAACTTCATTGCCGAAACTTATCAGCAAATGGTAGATTTATCTAATGAAGATAAGCGTTGAGGAGGGTGAACTAGGTATGTTATGCCTTGTGGAGTATATATTCACAGACTAATAGTGTTAGAACAACTGAAGTCAAGTAGCAAAGACAAATCGTTCCATTTATCTGTTAGACTTCTCAAAGCATTAAAGAAATGTGCAATTCAACTAACGAATGAAAGTGCAGAAGAGACTGGTTAGGCATGTATATTACATTATGCATGGTATCATTGTGAAATACGCCGTCAGATCCGTCCTGCATAAGGAGGTGCCGAACTTCATTGCCCAAACTTATCACCAAATGGTAGATTTATCTAATGAAGATAAGCGTTGAGGAGGGTGAACTAGGTATGTGATGCCTTTGTGGAGAATATATTCACAGACTAATAGTGTTAGAACAACTGAAGTCAAGTAACAAAGACAAATCGTTCCATTTATCTGTTAGACTTCTCAAAGCATTAAAGAAATGTGCAATTCAACTAACGAATGAAAGTGCAGAAGAGACTGGTTAGGCATGTATATTACATTATGCATGGTATCATTGTGAAATACGCCGTCAGATCCGTCCTGCATAAGGAGGTGCCGAACTTCATTGCCGAAACTTATCAGCAAATGGTAGATTTATCTAATGAAGATAAGCGTTGAGGAGGGTGAACTAGGTATGTGATGCCTTTGTGGAGAATATATTCACAGACTAATAGTGTTAGAACAACTGAAGTCATGTAACAAACACAAATCGTTCCATTTATGTGTTACACTTCTCAAAAGATTAAAGAAATTTGCAATTCATCTAACGAATGCAAGTACAGAAGAGACTGATTAGGCATGTATATTACACTCTGCATGGTATCATTGTAAAATACGCCGTCAGATCCGTCCTGCATAAGGAGGTGCCCAAACGTATCAACAAATGTTAGATGTATCTAATGAAGATTGTTTGGGGTTTGGAGTGGACTGTATTTGGTAATAGTTTGGAAGAAATTGTTCATAAATCATCAACTTGACTTGACAGTTTTATTTATTATTATTATTGTTTACAATTGTTTTTTATGGATACAATGATAAATGATAAATTTACCATAAATTCCCCCTCCAAAAAAGAATGGTTTACAATAAATATAAATCAGTGTTCTTCTTCTAATAACGGAATAACTCCATTTACAGCACGCTTGACAACACCAGTGCTTGTTTTTATTGATATTACCCTAATGATACCGTCTGGCCCAGGGTGGACATCAACAATCCTTCCTCTTCGCCATACTAATGGTGGTATTGTTCCATCGCGAAGAAGAACGAGGGATCCTATCTTTGGAGTGGTGCTTTGTCTATGATGCAATTTACTCCTAGTCTGAAGACTGGTTAAATAATCCGCAGACTATGACCTGCAAAATTTTTGTTGCATTTGTTGCAACATTTGTAACCTCGTCAATCTGTTTTCCCTAACTTCCAATAGAGACGGTTCTGGCAAAGCTATTAATGAATCACCCACCAGAAAATGTGCAGGTGTAAGAAATGCTGTGTCATTAGGATCATCGGATAAAGGAATTAAAGGTCTAGAATTTAGAATGGCTTCAATTTGACAAAACAAAGTATTTAGTTCTTCATGCGTGAAAAATTTATTATTAGTAATTTTATATAAATGACGCTTGACTGATTTAACGGTTGATTCCCATAGACCACCAAAATGTGGTGATCTGGCTGGAATAAATTTCCACTGAATAGAATTTACGGATAAAAAATTAGATACAGCGTCAAGATGAACTTTATTCTTTTGCATATCATACTACAGTTTTATTTCTCGTGCTGCACCAATGAAATTTGAACCATTATCAGAGTGGATCTCCTTACAAAATCCGCGGCGCGATAAAAATCTACGTAAGCAGGCAATAAATGCTTCAGTGGATAAATTACTAACCAGTTTCAGATGAACTGCTTTTGTGCTAAAACAAACAAAAATGCACAAGTAGGCTTTCGAAGTCTTCGACCTACGACTAGCTCTTAATGAACTTAAATTGAAAGGATCAGCAAAATCGGTACCACAKATAGAAAAGGGTTTAGATGGAATAATTCTTGTTGCTGGAAGATCACCCATTATAGGTTGATGCGGTCTTGCATTAAAACGTCTACAAATAACACAATTTCTTATCATATTTTTAACTATATTTTTGACAGATATAATCCAATATGTTTGTCTGATAGCACTTATAACTGTTTCAACTCCAGCATGTAAGTGCAATATGTGATAATAAAGAACAATTAGGTTTGTCAAAGCATGTTTTTTGGGAATAATATATGGAAATTTTTTATTATATGTTTCGTTGCTGTGACGGATGCGACCCCCTGCTCTAATAAGATTATCTGAGTCCAAGTAAGGATTTAAGCATTTTAATTTGCTATCTGAAGGAATACACTTTTGTTTAATTAATCGATCAATCTCTACATTAAATACTTGATATTGTACACATCGTACTAAAACTTTTACTGCATTGTTTAGTTCAACAGTTGTTAATGGGCCACAATTCTTAATGGATAATCTAGAGGTGTTATTTTTAAAACGAATACAAAATGCAGTTATGCGGAGTAATTTTTTAAAAGAGGAGATTTTTTGTACTAATTTAAGGAAAACATATTTTTTATATTAGGTAAATCATGAAGTTCCAGCAAACGCTAAGGCACTGTGGCAAACCTATCAGTCTATTTTTTATATTAGGTAAATCAGACTGATAGGTTTGCCACAGTGCCTTAGCGTTTGCTGGAACTTCATCGTCCCAATTTAAATTGCATTGCCATAATCGCTGCATTATTATTTTTGATTTAACAATTATGGGTCCTACTAAATCTAGCGGGTCAAATACAGAACTAATTGCTCCAAGTATCATCCTTTTGGTACAGTGTTTATTATTTTCTGTTGTAGTGTTAAATACAAATTGTAATAAATCATTTTTGGCATTCCAATTAAGACCCAAGGTTTTTTGATCCGTGTTGTTATCRGAAAAATACGTCAATGATTCCTTGGAATCAATATTGCTAAGCAAGTTGGGATGATTTGATGACCATTTTCGCATGTTAAAACCATGCTGGGATMGCAAATAATTAATTTCGTTAATTACTCTTGAAGCCTTTTCTGCATCATCAAAACTAGCTATAAAGTCATCAACATAAAAGAATTCTTTATAAGTTTGGAAGAAACTGGATGGTTGTGTGCATTGTTATCGGCGATAGTAGCGATGCATTTAGTTGCTAAATAAGAAGAACTGGCAATTCCATATGTTACTGTGTTCAATTGGTATGCTTTTAATTGTGCTTGGGGATTATCTCGCCAAAGTATATTTTGAAACTTGCGATCACTTGAATCAATCAAAACTTGTCTGTACATTTTTTCGCAATCGCTCGTGAATGCGTATTTGTATAGTCTAAATTGTAACAGTATGGTAAATATGTCAGATTGTACTACTGGGCCCACTTTGAGGGTATCATTTAATGAAATCCCGCTTGAAGTTTTTGCACTAGCATCGAACACTACTCTGATTTTGGATGTAATTTTATCAGGACGGATAACTGCATGGTGTGGAAGAAAATATGCATATTTCAATTGATCTTTAGAGTAATTGACGGGCGTCATATGTCCTAAATCAATTTATTCATCTATAAAATCTGAATATTGTCCAAACAAGGAGGGATTATAATTAAAACGCCTTTCTAATGAAAGGAATCTTTGATAGGCAGTTTGATAGGATTCTCCTAAATATTGTATATTATCATTAAAAGGTAATTTAACAACAAATCGGCCTTCTTCATTGCGTTTCGTAGTTAAATTAAACATTTTCTCACAATCAATTTCTTCTTGCGATTTTAAAGAAGCACTATGTACTTCTTCTAATTCCCAAAAAGCTGCCATCTGTTTCTGAATATCTAAGTTTTTTAGTTTATTAGACGAAAACATGCAAGAAGATGAATTGTAATTAACCGTACAATTAATTGGACCTGACACTATCCAGCCAAATAGTGTTTGATGCAAGGTTGGATGGTTTTTATTAAATTTTATTTGATTTTTACCTATTATAGACCAGAATATTTCTGCGCCAACTAATATACTTATGGTACCAGGTTGATAAAATGTGGGATCGGCCAAAACAATATTTTCAGGGATATTAAATGATTTAATATTCAATGGCATTTGAGGGAGTTTATCAGTAATGTTAGGCAAAACAAAACACGATAAATTACATTTAAATTGACTTGTTCTTGAATACAACGTTAAAAAGGCTTGTTTAGTAACGGTTGAATGAGAATTGTCAATTCCCGTAATGGGAAGATAAAAGTCTTTAGTTTCCAAATTAAGCAGATCTACTAAATCTTGGCGAATAAAAGTAGATTGGGATCCAGAGTCTAGTAATATCTTAACTTGAATTAGCTCGCCTTTGGTGTTCTTAGCATTTACTATAGCTGTAGGCAACAAAACATGATTGATTTGGCTTACATAAGTACAATTAGAATTAGATGCTGTTACCTTGTCTATATTTTCAGGATTATGGGGCTCTGTTAAAGATACTGGAATATTATCATTAGAATTAAGTGGGTTTGGCAATGAATGGCGTTGGATGTTCGGAGTAATTGGAATGTGCAGTAATGTATTATGACGCTGTTTACAAATCTTACACGTTATTCCCACACAATCTTTAGTATAATGATTGCTGCGAAAACAGTTTTTGCAAAGGTGCAATCTTGTGATTTCTTTTATTCTCATTGGAACTGACATTTCAATAAATTTTTTACAGCAATATATAGGGTGAAAGTCTTTAGAGCAAATATTGCATTCGGAATCCCTAGATATTGAAGCATGAACAGAAGAATAATTCTTGCTTTTATCAAATAACCTTTTATTACTGGAAGATATAGTTTCTAGCATTTGGCACTTTTTCATTACATAATTTATGAAATCGTTTAAAGTAGGTTTCTCTGTAAGATCGACCTTAAGTTTCTCCCAATCTCTTTTTGATGCATAATCTAATTTAGCACTTATTAAATATATAAGTATAGAATCCCAGTGCTGAGTTGGCTCTCCTAAAGTGTTGAGAGCTCTAACATGTTTTAAAGTATTATTAATCAATTGTTGGAGTGAAATGTGCGATTCTTTAAGAACTGGTTCTATATCAAAGAGTGATTTTATATGATTGTATATGATGCGCGGTTTATTTTCAAATCTTTCTTTTAGTAAATTCCAGGCAACGCCATAATTATCAGAACTTATTTGTAATGAATGGATTAAAGTAGCTGCATCACCTGTTAATGACGTTTTTAAGTACTGAAATTTTTGGATGTCAGGTAAGTCAGAATTGCTATGAACCACTGAATTAAAGACATCGTAGAAATTTAACCACTGATCAACTTCACCTGAAAACGTAGGTAATTTTAGTTGAGGTAACTTAACATGGTGCATTTTTATTGTCGGATACTTTTGTGGTGCATCAGGAGAAACTATGGTATTGGGTTCAGCATTGTTTAGAGAATCCATTTCTAAATTAGCTTCATCAACATTGCAGAATTATCATTTTCTGAATTTTGACAAATGTATGTCAATGTTGACAAAACTTCAAAGTAAAGGTTTTCATACCATTCTCGAGTTTGCTCATGTGAAGCTGTATCATCCTCGAAGGTTTCAATTTGTGATTGTATGGCTTCAGACTCGTCCAACCAGGGCTCCATTTTTTCCTTACGCAATCGGATAGAAATAAGAAGTTTTCTGTCCACGGCATTGGGGTCTATGGAATCAGCAAAGTTTTTGCAGCGGGTTAAATTTGCTTTTAAAACAGAACGTCGTTTTATTAAGGCTGATAAATCGTTCATATCAAATTTCGGTTGGTATAAATTATAGTTTATAGATGTAGTTATAAATTAATTGGATTGGTCTTTTTTGAAATTAGTAATGGATAAGATATGGTGATATGGTGATTAGTGTACGGTATTTGGTGTTATGATGGGTGACTCACAAGAGCGTTACAGAACGTCTAAGAAGTCAGGTTGATGGGTTCCTTGCCGCCGATATTCTTACTTGATAAATGCGGCAACTGAAGCTTCGGTGGTTATACAATATAGGTGGGTGAGCTTCTTGCCACTTCAGTTCTAACTTAACGGAGGCAGCAATCAGTCAGGACTTCAGTATGTCGGTAGGATCTTTTGTGCTGATATAACTTGACGGAAGTAGCAATTCGATTTTCAACTGCGGTGTAATATAAGACTAGGTCTTATATCCGGCTCGTAGGGACCAAATTTGTTTGGGGTTTGGAGTGGACTGTATTTGGTAATAGTTTGGAAGAAATTGTTCATAAATCATCAACTTGACTTGACAGTTTTATTTATTATTATTATTGTTTACAATTGTTTTTTATGGATACATTGATAAATTATAAATTTACCAAAGATAAACGTTGAGGATGGTTAACTAGGTATGTGGTGCCTTTGTGGAGAATATATTCACAGACTAATAGTGTTAGAACAACTGAATTCAAGTAACAAAGACAAATCATTCCATTTATCTGTTAGACTTCTCAAAGGATTAAAGAAATTTGCAATTCATCTAACGAATGCAACTGCAGAAGAGACTGGTTAGGCGTGTATATTACACTCTGCATGGTATCATTGTAAAATACGCCGTCAGATCCGTCCTGCATAAGGAGGTGCCGAACTTCATTGCCCAAACTTATCAACAAATGGTAGATTTATTTAATGAAGATAAGCGTTGAGGAGGGTGCACTAGGTATGTGATGCCTTTGTGGAGAATATATTCACAGATCAATAGTGTTAGAACAACTGAAGTCAAGTAACAAAGACAAATCGTTCCATTTATCTCTTAGACTTCTCAAAGGATTAAAGAAATTTGCAATTCATCTAACGAATGCAAGTGCAGAAGAGACTGGTTAGGCATGTATATTACACTCTGCATGGTATCATTGTAAAATACGCCGTCAGATCCGTCCTGCATAAGGAGGTGCCGAACTTCATTGCCCAAACTTATCAACAAATGGTAGATTTATCTAATGACGATAAGCGTTGAGGAGGGTGAACTAGGTATGTGATGCCTTTGTGGAGAATATATTCACAGGCTAATAGTGTTAGACCAACTGAAGTCAAGTAACAAAGACAAATCGTTCCGTTTATCTATTAGACTTCTCAAAGCATTAAAGAAATTTGCAATTCATATAACGAATGAAAGTGCAGAAGAGACTGGTTGGGCGTGTATATTACTCTATGCATAGTATCTTTGTAAAATACGGCACCAGATCCGATCGGCATAAGAAGGTGTCATTCTTCATGGCCCAAACTTATTAACAAATGGTAGATTTATCTAATGAAAATAAGCGTTGAGGAGGGTGAACTAGGTATGTGATGCCTTTGTGGAGAATATATTCACAGACTAATAGTGTTAGAACAACTGAAGTCAAGTAACCAAGACAAATCGTTCCATTTATCTGTTAGACTTCTCAAAGGATTATGAAAATTTGCAATACATCTAACGAATGCAAGTGCAGAAGAGACTGGTTGGGCGTGTATATTACTCTATGCATGGTATCTTTGTAAAATACGGCACAACATCCAATCGGCATAAGGAGGTGTCAATCTTCATGGCCCAAACTTATCAACAAATGGTAGATTTATCTAATGAAGATAAGCGTTGAGGACGGTGAACTAGGTATGAGATGCCTTTGTGGAGAATATATTCACAGACTAATAGTGTTAGAACAACTGAAGTAACAAAGACAAATCGTTCCATTTATCTGTTAGACTTCTCAAAGCATTAAAGAAATTTGCAATTCAACTAACGAATGCAAGTGCAGAAGAGACTGGTTAGGCATGTTTATTACACTATGCATGGTATCATTGTAAAATACGCCGTCAGATCCGTCCTGCATAAGGAAGTGTCGAACTACATTGCCCAAACTTATCAACAAATGGTAGATTTATCTAATGAACATAAGCGTTGAGGAGGGTGAACTAGGTATGTGATGCCTTTGTGGAGAATATATTCACAGACTAATAGTGTTAGAACATCTGAAGTCAAGTAACAAAGACAAATCGTTCCATTTATCTGTTAGACTTCTCAAAGGATTAAAGATATTTGCAATTCATCTAACGAATGCAAGTGCAGAAGAGACTGGTTAGGAATGTATATTACACTATGCACGGTATCATTGTAAAATACGCCGTCAGATCCGTCCTGCATAAGGAGGTGCCGAACTTCATTGCCCAAACTTATCAACAAATGGTAGACTTATCTAATGAATATAAGCGTTGAAGAGGGTGAACTAGGTATGTGATGCCTTTGTGGAGAATATATTCACCGACTAATAGTGTTAGAACAACTGAAGTCATGTAACAAAGACAAATCGTTCCATTTATGCGTTAGACTTCTCAAAGGATTAAAGAAAGTTGCAATTCATCTAACGAATGCAAGTGCAGAAGAGACTGATTAGGCATGTATATTACATTATGCATGGTATCATTGTGAAATACGCCGTCAGATCCGTCGAGCATAAGGAGGTGCCGAACTTCATTGCCCAAACTTACCAGCAAATGGTAGATTAATTTAATGAATATAAGCGTTGAGGAGGGTGAACTAGGTATGTTATGCCTTGTGGAGTATATATTCACAGACTAATGGTGTTAGAACAACTGAAGTCAAGTAGCAAAGACAAATCGTTCCATTTATCTGTTAGACTTCTCAAAGCAATAAAGAAATTTGCAATTCAACTAACGAATGAAAGTGCAGAAGAGCCTGGTAAGGCATGTATATTACATTATGCATAGTATCTTTGTAAAATACGGCACCAGATCCGATCGGCATAAGAAGGTGTCATTCTTCATGGCCCAAACTTATTAACAAATGGTAGATTTATCTAATGAAAATAAGCGTTGAGGAGGGTGAACTAGGTATGTGATGCCTTTGTGGAGAATATATTCACAGACTAATAGTGTTAGAACAACTGAAGTCAAGTAACCAAGACAAATCGTTCCATTTATCTGTTAGACTTCTCAAAGGATTATGAAAATTTGCAATACATCTAACGAATGCAAGTGCAGAAGAGACTGGTTGGGCGTGTATATTACTCTATGCATGGTATCATTGTAAAATACGGCACCACATCCGATCGGCATAAGGAGGTGTCAATCTTCATGGCCCAAACTTATCAACAAATGGTAGATTTATCTGATGAAGATAAGCGTTGAGGACGGTGAACTAGGTATGTGATGCCTTTGTGGAGAATATATTCACAGACTAATAGTGTTAGAACAACTGAAGTAACAAAGACAAATCGTTCCATTTATCTGTTAGACTTCTCAAAGCATTAAAGAAATTTGCAATTCAACTAACGAATGCAAGTGCAGAAGAGACTGGTTAGGCATGTTTATTACACTATGCATGGTATCATTGTAAAATACGCCGTCAGATCCGCCCTGCATAAGGAAGTGTCGAACTACATTGCCCAAACTTATCAACAAATGGTAGATTTATCTAATGAACATAAGCGTTGAGGAGGGTGAACTAGGTATGTGATGCCTTTGTGGAGATTATATTCACAGACTAATAGTGTTAGAACATCTGAAGTCAAGTAACAAAGACAAATCGTTCCATTTGTCTGTTAGACTTCTCAAAGGATTAAAGATATTTGCAATTCATCTAACGAATGCAAGTGCAGAAGAGACTGGTTAGGAATGTATATTACACTATGCACGGTATCATTGTAAAATAGGCCGTCAGATCCGTCCTGCATAAGGAGGTGCCGAACTTCATTGCCCAAACTTATCAACAAATGGTAGACTTATCTAATGAATATAAGCGTTGAAGAGGGTGAACTAGGTATGTGATGCCTTTGTGGAGAATATATTCACAGACTAATAGTGTTAGAACAACTGAAGTCATGTAACAAAGACAAATCGTTCCATTTATGCGTTAGACTTCTCAAAGGATTAAAGAAATTTGCAATTCATCTAACGAATGCAAGTGCAGAAGAGACTGATTAGGCATGTATATTACATTATGCATGGTATCATTGTGAAATACGCCGTCAGATCCGTCGTGCATAAGGAGGTGCCGAACTTCATTGCCCAAACTTACCAGCAAATGGTAGATTAATTTAATGAATATAAGCGTTGAGGAGGGTGAACTAGGTATGTTATGCCTTGTGGAGTATATATTCACAGACTAATAGTGTTAGAACAACTGAAGTCAAGTAGCAAAGACAAATCGTTCCATTTATCTGTCAGACTTCTCAAAGCAATAAAGAAATTTGCAATTCAACTAACGAATGAAAGTGCAGAAGAGCCTGGTAAGGCATGTATATTACATTATGCATGGTATCATTGTAAAATACGGCACCAGATCCGATCGGCATAAGAAGGTGTCAATCTTCATGGCCCAAGCTTATTAACAAATGGTAGATTTATCTAATGAAGATAAACGTCGAGGATGGTGAACTAGGAATATGGTGCCTTTGTGAAGAATATATTCACAGACTAATAGTGTTAGAACAACTGAAGTCAAGTAACAAAGACAAATCGTTGCATTTATCTGTTAGACTTCTCAAAGGATTAAAGAAATTTGCAATTCATCTAACGAATGCAAGTGCAGAAGAGGCTGGTTAGGCATGTATATTACACTCTGCATGGTATTATTGTAAAATACGCCGTCAGATCCGTCCTGCATAAGAAGGTGCCGAACTTCATTGCCCAAACTTATCAACACATGGTAGATTTATCTAATGAAGATAAGCGTTGAGGAGGGTGAACTAGGTATGTGATGCCTTTGTGGAGAATATATTCACAGACTAATAGTGTTAGAACAACTGAAGTCAAGTAACCAAGACTAATCGTTCCATTTATCAGTTAGACTTCTCAAAGGATTATAAAAATTTGCAATACATCTAACGAATGCAAGTGCAGAAGAGACTGGTTGGGCGTGTATATTACTCTATACATGGTATCATTGTAAAATACGGAACCACATCCGATCGGCATAAGGAGGTGTCAATCTTCATGGCCCAAACTTATCAACAAATGGTAGATTTATCTAATGAAGATAAGCGTTGAGGACGGTGAACTAGGTATGTGATGCCTTTGTGGCGAATATATTCACAGACTAATAGTGTTAGAACAACTGAAGTCATGTAACAAACAAAAATCGTTCCATTTATCTGTTAGACTTCTCAAAGGATTATAAAAATTTGCAATTCATCTAACGAATGAAAGTGCAGAAGAGACTGGTTGGGCGTGTATATTACTCTATGCATGGTATCATTGTAAAATACGGCACCACATCCGATCGGCATAAGGAGGTGTCAATCTTCATGGCCCAAACTTATCAACAAATGGTAGATTTATCTAATGAAGATAAGCGTTGAGGACGGTGAACTAGGTATGTGATGCCTTTGTGGAGAATATATTCACAGACTAATAGTGTTAGAACAACTGAAGTCAAGTAGCAAAGACAAATCGTTCCATTTATCTGTTAGACTTCTCAAAGCAATAAAGAAATTTGCAATTCATCTAACGAATGCAAGTGCAGAAGAGACTGGTTAGGCATGTATAAACTCTTTTGGTAAAGGTTTAACCAAATACGTTATTACACGTTCGCCTTATATACGAGATACTGTACTTAATAACGAAAATGGGTCCAGCAAGCATGTATTTATGCCGTATGTAGTGAAAAGGATAAACTCTTTTGGTAAAGGTTTAACCAAATACGTTGTTACACGCTCGCCTTATATACGAGATGCTGTACTTAATAACGACAATGGATCCAGCAAGCATGTATT
>QCXZ01000015.1:0-52204 GCA_025024175.1 Rhyzopertha dominica | reverse complement strand
AATCGAAAGATAGTGATTCAGATGAAAAGCTGTTTACTGAAGTAGAATTATTATACTTGTCAACTTTAACAAAAATGGATGAACTTATAATTCAACTAAACAAAGCTGCAAATGTTTCTCATTCAAATGAATCAAATATTAGTCATATTGAACCTAACATTAAACTACCGAATCTTGATGTTCCATCCTTTTCTGGCACTAATGCTTCAGAATACAATATACTTTGATTTCGATTTTTAAAGCAATGATAGATTGAAATGACAGACTTTCAAATTTGCAAAAAACTATTTTATTTGCTAAAGTACCTACTTAACTGGAGAAGCAAGATCCTTATTAAGCTTAGATCTTCCTGCATTATCTAAAGGAACCTTTCAACAAATAAGAGATTTCTGTAAAAATGTCAATCAATTAATTAAATCTCTTGAAAATTTAGAGCAATAACCCATTCAACAATGGACTATTTATTTCTACGTAAACTTGATCTTAGAACAAGACGTGCTTTTCAACTAGAAAGAGTACCAAAAATAATTCCGACCAAAGGTGAAGTTTTGAAATTTATTGTTGAAAATAGAGCCATTGCTTTTGATGCCTCTAATATACGTTCTGATCAGGAATGCAAAACAAATAAAAAGGCTGTAAATGAAATTGCCAAACGAAGCGCTAACAACAACAATAGTACTGTGTGTAAATGTTGTTTAAAGGGAAACCATAAATTGTTTAAATGTTACAAGTTCAAGTCGCTTCAAACATATACTAGATTTAAATTTGTAAAATACCATAATATGTGAGCTGTGCTTGGAAAGCCATAACGCTGATACTTGTAATACTCAGTACAAATGTAAATATTGCAGCCAGGCTCATAACAATCTTCTACATGTTAATGGCTCAACACCAGAAGGTAAGTTAAATCAAAATCACAAAGAATCTGCTGACCAGGGCGATGAGCAATCACAACAGCACGAGCAACAATTATCATTATCCAGCCACGGTAAGTTTAACAACGTTCTTTTGCCAATAATAAAAAGGTAAACTGTTTGACTCTAAAGGCAACTGTATTGTAGTAAAGGCTTTAAGAGGGGCGTTTAGCTAGAGCGAATCGGGTCATTTTAAAGCACCTACCGTTTTACATTTTACCGAGTTATTCGAAACTTTTCGAAGTAAATTTCGACATGGCAATGACAAAAGATGTAGCTACAACGTAGAGTTCGAGTTTTTTTTCTGAATTTGGTACGGTAATGTAAATATTTGTTGTTATATTTTGCTTAAAAATGCGTATCTTTGGCGAGCTATTTCTCGAAAACTAAGGCACATAAACGAAAAATTCGAACTCCACGTTGTAGCTACATATTTCTTTGTACACTACCAAACAAGAGCACGATAAATGAGTAAAAACATTCAAAAATCTAAAACCGCAAACCCTTTCGCAGGAGTCCGCCACGAGAGCGGAATGCTAATGCCCATCCCCACCAGGTCCGTCGCGTGGTATCCACTGAACAGTGAGGCTAAGATACAATCCTGTCGGGAATGATCGAGCGGTATACGATCTATTCCGATATGACTGGAATTCTAAGATTGTATGTCTAATTAGTAATCACACGACAAGTTTAATGTTAAAAGCTCTTTCACATTAATTTACTGTTTGCCGAAGCAATGGGGAGGCGGAAGGAAAATTATTATAAAAGTTCCTCCAGAAATCATAGTTGACATGCAGTTAGAATGAAATGTTATATAGTTCATATTTACAGAAATAAATGGGTTATTCCATATTTTGATTAACCTGGTATAATATCATAGTAAGTTACTAATATCATGGTTACTTTTTTATGCACACCCTACAGTCACCAATTTTCCGAATATTAGTTTAGCCCGTCTGTTGCTCGTACGATCTTTGCGTGATGTCAACCTATCGGCTACCCTCTTACGTCCCATGTCCGCTGGTAATATGGGTTGCATAGTTTACATTTCTGCCCGATCGCTCCAAGTAAATGCCCTCTTAATTGATCCTAGGCAGTCAGGTATCTCTTATAACAGACGATGTGTTTAAAAAACGTCAATTTGCCTACAATTGGTACAGTTATAGATATATTGGAGTCTAGTCAAAGGAATTGCCAACAAAATAAAGCAGTTCACTTAAGCATTTATTCATCGTCATTGGATTACAAAATAGATGTACTTGTTCTGTGACTCCACAAGTACATTAGGTTTGCCCTTGGTGGCATATCCTGTTGACCAAAAAATCAATTACAAATTACTAACAATAATAAAATTAACCAATCCAAAATTAATATATCTAAGGTGACCAACCTTTCCCAAAACCAGTAATCCCGGACGCCTTCAGGTTGGCTGTATGAACCTATAGCCTACAAGGTAAAGAGGAATGGTCAGGCATAGGTTAATGTTTTTTTATTGGTTATGGCCCTGTCAGCCTTAGGGGCAATTAGCAGCCCTCATTACGTGTATCTTTATTATAACATCAAATTGTATACATTACTTAATACATAATTAAACATTCACAACATCCATGCCTTACGCGGGATTCGAACCCGCAGCCTACCTGGCCATAGGCAGCCGCGCTTCCGCGTTATACACTAGACCAGCTAGGCCGGTGGGCATTAGGTTATGCCGGCTACGCAATTACGCGCTGACACCACAGAACTAAATACATAGAAGTAATAAGCTTTTGTGATAAATAATCCTAGGACAGGTAGGGTCAGTAAATATTATAATACCGAAACGTCACGGCAACGTCACACGAACAACAAACAGGACCTGGCGCACATCTCACCAATTACCATTCTCTTTGTCACACCAACGAGTTAATGCGCAGACTCGCTGCCCTACGAACGAGCAATATGGCAACATATGGGTCGTTAGAATATTTTCTCGCGCATGCCCTAACAATTAGCCGTCTACATGATGATGGCTGCAACAAATGAAACTATGAAGTTAGCTACGCCTGACTGCATGAGAAGACCCCTGGCTACAATGAAAAAGTAAAATACCATGTGCACATTTTTTGCACACTATTTAGCCAAACCATAAAACACCGGACAAATCCAAACAAAATCTTGAAAATCCGGACAAATCCGGATGCCATATCAAATACGGACTCATAAACAAAAATACAAACCTGTCCGGGCTAAAATCCGGACGGTTGGTCACCTTAAATATACCCAGTAAGATATCAATCTATTAGGAGCTGATGTATTCCTGCAAAATTGTAGAACTCAGTGCATTAGTAATCCCAAACAGTGATGCTAAATTAATAAACACTAAATTTGGTCATGCTGTTCATAGGGAATGTAGATTGTCCATCAGTGGGTAGCTTCTGCCGCAACTTCTTTATTAACCTGCAAAAAAGATAAAGCGTTAGAAAAAAATAATTTCAAAGTTTTGGGAAACTGAAAAGGTACCAGAATTATTTAATGAAAAAATTATCGGAACATGAAATGTGTGAAGAAATTTTTGACAAATCAACTAAAATTGTAAATGGAAACGTTCAAGTAAATTTGCCCTTGAAACGAGATGTTGACCCTCTTAATATTGGAAACCATTTGGAGCTGCATCTAAAAGATTTTACAACTTAGAAAAAAGATTTGAAAAAAAAACAAAGAGCTTTCAAGCAAGTACACTGATTTTATAAATGAATACTTGTCATCCGGTGATGTAAAATTAGTTGATGTTAAAGAATATGAAAATTACATTAAATCAAAGGCTTATTTTTTAGCTCATCATCCAGTGATCAGAAATGATATAAGAACAAGTAAACTAAGAGTTGTTTTTGATGGAAGTTTAAAAACTGGTAAAGGTATATTTTAAATGACATGTTACTTAATGGACCTGTTGTTCAAAACGAACATTTTGACATATTGATTTTGTTTAGAACGTATAAGTACATCATTGTAAATGATATCAAACAAATGTATTGACAAGTCCTTGTTAATGATGAATACAAGTTACTTCAAAACATTGTCTGGAAAGAAAATTGTGAACAGGAATTAAAATGTTTACAGTTACAAACAGTTACTTGGGGTTTAAAGCTTTCTGCATATCTAGCTACTAGATGTTTAATTAAGTTAGCTGAAGAGTATTCAGAACAATATCCACTAGCCAGTGCAGCATTAATTAATAAAACTTACGTTGATAATGTACTCTGTGGAGCTAATTCAAATGAAACAGCTAATCGTCTTAAAAATGAACATGTAGAACTTTTAAACTTGGCAGGTTTTGAGCTTTATAAATGGCTATCCAAATCTATGTCCAATTAAAAGATATTCCTCCTGTAAAAATATATTTTGAAGACATCAATTTTGAAAAGGAAATTTTGATTATGTAAAAACTTTGGGCGTTAAGGTGGTTGTATACGTTTTCAAAGAATTTGATCTGGGCTATTTTTTCACTGTTGACTACATATACCTATTAGATATAGATATTTTCCATCAAGTAATAGATGAAACAAAAGATAATTAACTTACTTGGTACTAAAAAATGCATTTGAAATTCAGAAAAAGTGAAATTTTGTTTAGGCGTCAATCAAACATCGTTTGCTTGACATGCTCCAAAATTGCCACAACATATTTTTCGATGCTCAATCTATCGCTCTGTTAAAAGAATCTACTGTTTTTGTTTTAGTTTAGAAAAAACGACGCCCTTTAYCAAGAGATTTAGAACCAATACAAGTATTTACGGTTTACAATACCCATAAACTTTTGTTATCTCGGTTTATCATTGGTCATTACAAGTTTGCAAAGGTATCCAACCAATTTATCAAATGTGAAATGCTTTTGCTGTTGATGTTTGTGTTGGTACTTGCCGATTACGTACTATATTTATTGCAGTATTGTTACGAATTTTTCCACTTTATATCTATGCTTGTGAAATAAATAAATGAATTATGCTAGGTACAGATATAAGTCGCCCTCACAACATAGCTTAATCCCTTACCTAACGCAAGATATGCAAAATTCGACTGGTCAGTAGTCTTACAGTAAAGTTAAAATGTTACAAATACACTATGGAAAAATGATAGCATATCTTTCTGTCTTTTAGGTGTTTGTGTTAATTAATTCGCATCTTGTAATTACAGTAGTGTAGAATAATCACAGCAAGATAAAACAGCGAAGTTCAACTTAGCTCTCCGGTGTAATAACAGTTTTAGAATAAAACTGTTTTAAATGCGATAGGTACTTTACTTTTTTTAGATTTTGTTCAAACTCCTGTGCAAAATTGTTAATAACAGGAACATATAACGTCCTAATTTTCCATGCTGATTCTATTACTTACACCCCTATACTTTTACTCCTAGAAAAATACACCTTTTAATTTTTTTTTACAAAACTATAAGTACCTAACTGTGACAAATAGCATCATGGTAAATACGTCCTCTTAAAAAATACTTTGTAATTCAAACTCTGTAAACAATTGAATCTAACAGGACGCGACTGCTGCGACGTCATGTCTATTTCTAACTTGACTTGGCTGGGTCACTATGAATACTTTTGGAAAGAAAATGTCCATCACAATAATTATCATTTCTCAGGAACTACATTAAAGATCAACGTATTGCTGGGGGTATGAAGGTGCGCGAATTAATAAAATGTCATTGCACTTTTGTTTTTTTTTCGTTCTTTGTTTTCGATCTATTTGTTTGTGCATAACATTGTAGGTCTTGTACCTATTGTATTACGCTTCTGTCTTTAAAAACCTTCGTAGAAACTAGTAATATATAATATATACGATCCATTCCTCTCACTACAATTACGCCACCAGAATAAATTGCCTTCAACAGTTGAGAAAATTAAGAGAAATTCGCTTTGCTTTGCGTTCAAGATTCTATAAAAATGCTTCATTTGTCGTAATATTTATCACCAAACAATTAAATATAATCTCCTATTCCAACAGCTTAAGTTACGTGTAGATAAGCACCGTTATTATAAAGTGATTATTTAAAATTTGTATGCTGTTAAATGTAACATATCTTGTGCAGATTATCCGTAAACTACTCGGGCTCTGTGAGCCACTTGCGGTTGAAAAAGTGCAATTCTCAACACTGCTAGGTAATAAAACGAATAGGGGTTTTATTGTCTGTTTACTATTCAGTAGGTACCTGCACATGGTAGGGTGTACTAGCCCACTATAACCACCCCATCATATCTTGAGTGGACGTTTACTTCCCAAATATTACGTTCACAGAACTATCAGCGCTTCCTGGTGGAATTTAGGTTTCTGTAAAAGGTGTACCACCACCTTAAATACATTGTAACTAAAGATGCATTTATAATGATATGTCCAAATAATACTATTGATAAAAACATTACTAAAAGAAAAGTTTTGAGTTTCATTGCTAGATTCTACGACCGTTCAGGTTTTGTTGGACCAATTGCTACAGCAGCAAAAATGATAATTAAACAAATTTGGCGTCATAAATTACATTGGGAGGAGGAATTGCAACAAAACATTAAAGAACTCTTTTTAGACTTTGTCGCAGATCTAAATACGATGGGTGAAATAAAAATTGAACATCTTAATTTTCACGAAGTAAATAAAATAAGCTTAATAGGCTTTTATGATGCAAGTAATTTTTCATACGGCTGCGTCATTTATTGCAGAATTGTTAGATGTAATAATAAAGTCAGTACCAACTTAATTTGTTCTAAGTCTAAGGTTTGTCCTATGGATAAAAAGTTGACTATTCAATGAGCTGAATTAAACAGCGCTGTGTTACTAGCAAAGACGATTCAGAGTGAGAAAAATACTTGCTTTAGATGATGTGTGGTTGTTTACAGATTCTAATTGTTGTATTCGTACTTGATTGAAACACATAATTTTATGCTTCTTAACACTTTATTTTAGTTTTAACTGTTACATGCTTTTTTACCATGATTGCTGCAAGATGCCAATCGAAGCGAACGCTTATGTTGCCTGCCCTACTGCCCATGCGTGGGCTGCGCGGTTGGTAGCTTAGTGACCTAACTAATATACATTACATTTTGTTATAAAACACTACACTTCTACATGAGAAGAAAAAAATAGTAATTCTAATCCTAACATTTCACATTTTATCTAAATCGTTTAGGAGGCTTAATATTATCTCTAGGCCTAAGTTTACTAACACTAATATTATTACTCTGTGTTGTGGAATTATTTGTTTGTACTAATGGAGTATGTAGTGTTGGTGTCTGTGGAATTTGTGGTGGTGTTTGAAGGGTACTTGTAATTGCGGTTGCAGTTCAGAAGTTACTAATTTTGATGTTATACCAATTTTCTTTTGTTTTGCATGCAAAACCTCCGATCTGCTATCCTCCTCCCCCTCAGAATCTCCCAGTTCCAAGACCTGTCGTATTTGATTTGAGTGTCGCTTATACACCATCCCGTTTTTTAGTTTGCAATAATAGACAATATTTCCTGTTTTAGCGACAATTCTAGCTTTTACCCAAGTGACCAGGTTTCTCTGACGATAATCACGAACCATAACGGTATCGCCTACCTGAAAGTTTCTGACTTTGGGTGGTTCGTTAACCATTATGTCTGTTACTGGTTTTGTTTTAACATCTAGCCTAGTTCTTCATTTTCTGTTAAACATCAATTCAGCAGGAGCTTTTCTTGTTGTATAGTGTTGTAAGTTAATAGAAATCTAGCTAATAATGTGCTTACGCTCAATTTTCCATTTCCAGGGTCATGCAAAGCTGCTGTTAGTTTTGATTTTACGGTATTTACACCACATTCCGCTGTACCGTTACTTTGAGGATTGTACGGTGGAATTGTTAAATGTTTTATTCCATTTCTGTTAAAAAAAAAATTGAATATCTTCAGATACTAATGAAGAGCCGTTGTCTGAAATAACTGTTTCCAGAAGTCCAAATCGTGCAAAGGATTCCCTAAATTTTTCTATGGTTTGAGCTGACGTAATATTTTTAACAGACATAACTTCGAGCCATTTTGTATAATAATCTATGATTATTAAATAATCTACGTTTCTGAAATTGAAAAAGTCGACATGTATTGTTTGATATGGCGTTTTTACCTGTGGCCATGTGATAAAACATTTCGGTGGGGTTTGTCGAGAAATTAAGCAATGTACACATAATTTACACATATGTTCGATCTCTTTATCAATACCAGGGAACCATAAGTAAGAACGTGCCATTGCTTTCATTCTGACTATACCCTCATGAGTAGCATGTAGCTCTCTTAAAACAACTTTTTTCAAGGAATTCGGAATGATAATTCGGTGACCATAAAAAATACAATCGTTATTTATGTCTAGTTCAAGACGTCGATTACAGTAGGGTCTTATTTCATCGTTTATGTTATCTGGCCAACGTGTGACAATATTTCTTTTACTCCTTTTAAAGTTTCAACTTTATCCATCTCCTCTTTTAATTTTACATGATCTTCCCGTTCTTCAATATTTGCAAAGAAAATCTGTTCGGATTCTGCWTCCAGACATTCCGAAGGAATTGATAATCTTGACAAACAATCCGCAATGATAATATGAATTATGTCAAAATTAAAGTTTGATAAAAATAAAGCATACCTCTTTAATATATTTGCATACATTAAATTAATTTCTTTGTTGCCACCAAATATTGAAATTAGAGCTTTCTAATCCGTTTTGAAAGTAATTTTTTTTCCATATGAGTATCCTTTGAATTTACTTATTCCATAATAACATGCAAGACTCTCCTTATGGACTGTAGGATAATTTTGCTCAGCCTTGGTGTATGTGCGTGATACACATGTGATCATTTTTTCCTTGCCTTCTATGCAATGTGATAAGACGGCTGCTATACCTGAATCTGACGCATCGCAAGTGACTGTAATTGGTAAATCAGGATTAAAGTATGTTAAAACTTGTTCAGACATAATAGCACTTTTCATGTTCTTAAAGGCTTTATTACATGATTCAGACCATATAAATTTAGTGTCTTTTTGCAATAATTTATATAGCGGTGCTAATATTTCAGTTATCCGCGGAATAAACTTTGAGTAATACATTGCCATACCTATAAATGAACGTAACTGTGTTAAATTCTTTGGAGTCGGTGCATTAAGGATTGCTTCAATTTTATGAGCACTTTTAGTTAAATCATATCCTAAGTATGAGATCCTGTCAACTAAAAATTCACACTTTTTTATATTTATGGGTAAACCTGCTTCTGATAAAATATTGAACACTTTCTGTAGAACGAAATGATTTTCACCCTCTTTATGACCAATTAAAATGTCATCTTGAGATACGTAAATATAGTTCAGACTTTGGAAAAGCTGTTCGATATAATTCTGACAATAGAAACTAGC
This sequence comes from Rhyzopertha dominica, assembly GCA_025024175.1. NCBI lineage: Eukaryota > Metazoa > Arthropoda > Insecta > Coleoptera > Bostrichidae > Rhyzopertha > Rhyzopertha dominica. The sequence goes on along the minus strand of QCXZ01000015.1, from coordinate 42,904 downwards.
ACACTTAATACCAAACGGTAACCTATTTGTAGTGTAAAGGCCTTTGTGTGTGGATATAGTTACCAGTTTTGATGATTCCTCATCTAGCCCAAACTGTCTATATGCATCTTCTAGATCAATTTTTAAAAATTTACAGTTACCATTTAAATTTGCGAAAATCTGGTCAATTTTGGGTAAAGGATAGAATATGTCCTCTAACCATTTATTTAATGTTATATAACTTCCACATATTCTGACGGAGCCATTTTCCTTAACCACTGGAACTATGTGACTTGACCACTCACTTGTCAATGTTGGATTATGATACCAGATTCTTCCCAATCTATTCAGTTCCTCTTCCACTTTCTGTTGTAGGGCTAATGGAACAGGGCGAGGTCTATGGTGGACGGGGACAGCATTATTCGGCTTCTGTTTCAGGCTTATTTTTGCATGTTTGAAAATTCCTAACTTTTCTGTACACACCTCAGGAAATTCATCCTGTAGTAGCTTCTGAAGTGAACTGTTGGTAATCATGTTTATACCTGTTGAATTAAAAGATATGTTAAAGGTGTTCATAAAGTCCCTGCCTAACAAATTAGTTGTGCCTTTATCAATAATATAGAATTTTATTGGTTCTTTTATATTGCCAAATTCTACATCAACAGTTATGTAACCTCTTACATTAATAATTTCTCCTGTATACCCTTTAAAAGTGGCTGTTGTTTGTTGCAACTCATAATTAGCTGATTTACTTTCATATAAAGAACTTTTTATGGCAGATATTGATGAACCTGTGTCCATCTCGAATTCATGTGGCTTACTGTCTATCTTTATACTGACTAAAATTAGATTGTGACCATCTACCTTATTAACCGTATTAACCAAATTTATAGTTAAAGCATCTAACTCTACTTGCTCTGTACCGACCTCGTTTGCCGGATTCACCATGTGAACAGTTTGATTCCTCTTGGTTCTGCACATCGCCTTCAAATGTCCTCTTCTTCCGCACTTATCACATTTGTAGTTGCGGTACTTGCACTGCCCTGAATGTTGATTTCCACATCGATGACATGTGCTGCCTCTATGTGTCGATTGTCGGTCTTTCCATTCACCGTGCTTCCTTTCTTGTCTCCCAGCTGTCGGTAATGCAGATTGCTGTGATGCTAAAACAGAAGCTGCTTTCTTATAATTGGTTTTCTTCTTAACTAAATTCATCTGTCCTCCATTCTGTGCATGTGCAGATTGGAGTAATGCGGGGCCGCTTGGGTTGCTGTTTCTTCTACAACACGATCCATGTTGGGTCCTGGTCTCATACCAGAGACAAAGTGATCTCTTAAGATGTTGTTGAGGTTGGTGAACTCACAGTTGACTGCTAATCGTTTTACTCTAGAGAACCATTCTCTGATCTTTTCATCCGCTGCTTGGCTAGCCTTGTAGAATATGATTCTTTCACGGAACACATTGACATGGGGACTGTAATGCTGTCTCAAGACCTCTTTTAACTGCTCGTATGTCTTCTCTTTTGGCAAACTGGGAAAACACCAATCCCTTACAGTCTTGTAAACCTCGATACTCAACATATTAATGAGCATGCCTACCTTTGTTTTATCTTCAACCATATTGTTGATTTCACAATACTGTTCAAATCTTTCGTGGTAGATAGTAAAATCGTCCCCCTCATTGAAGACTGGTATGGCATCTGCTAGTCCCCTCTGCGCCTGAGCTTGGGCTAGGCCTTCTGGATGTGATCCCTGATCRAKKGCCATGCTGCTGAAGATAACTTTGACGAGAGTTGTTGCTTTTCTAGCTTTTCCCCGATGCCCGGTGTTCTTGAATTTTCTTTCCAATATCCTCGTCGCCAAATGTTGTATTCGTACTTGATTGAAACAAGTAATTTTATGCTTCTTAACACTTTATTTTAGTTTTAACTGTTACATGCTTTTTTACCATGATTGCTGCAACGCTGCAAGATAGTGATGTTGATTTTATATCGATTTTTACAAAAATCGATTTTTAACGTTCAAAAATCGATCTTTTTGAATCGATTTTGAGTTGCTCGATTTTTGAAGAGATCGGAAACGGTGTGCTCGAATCGAATCGAATTCAGTCATGTCCAGATTTTGTTATAATAAACTCACTGATTACTGACTAAAATGCTGAAATAAAAATTTGTAAAGGCGCAATAAGGTATGTGGCGACCTTAATTCCAGAGCGCGCTCGCCAACGCCTAAGGTAAAAGTTAAAAATTAATCAATTGAAAACGTGCATGGTCATCATCCGCGTATATATAAAACCACTGCAAATTGAATCAATACTTCCACATCCAATTGTCAAAACGACATTACCTTTTTTTATTTCTTATACCATTCCATTAGAACGCCATTAGTAATCAGGCTTTGAGCATTTTTCTCTCTACACATTTTTTTCTAAGACAAACAGTCCTGGTGATATTAGCAAAAATATATAAATTTTAAAATCTGTTTTTACCAAATAACTCAAGAATTATTAGCTTAACAAAAAAATTACAAGAGTGCTTTTTGATCAGAAATTTGATTTTCTATATAATGCAAAAATTAAAAAAACTTAGGAGCACAGTCCAAAATAGGTTTTTTGGAAATATTTCGAAAATGTCAAAATTTTGAATAAATTTTCTAATACACTTTTTGTGAGAAATTTTATTTCGTATCTGATGGTATTTATCTTTTGAATATATTAAATATGTTCAGAGATATTTAGGAAAAACCGTTTTCTTTAAGTGATGCTTTTTTGCTAATAGGTATATTCCAAACAGTTTGCTGCACCGAAAATTTATAAGAGCGAATGTTACTCGCAGTTATACTACTAATCACATACTAAAACGTAAAAAAATAAAAATTTGCAAAAAGGATAGTTACCCCCAAATTTCAAGTTCATATATTAAGTCTTTCGAAAGTTATCGTGTCCACAAACAAAACCACAGGCAGACAATAAATTTTTTTGACCATTTTWAAGCGAATGAGCAAATAAAAATTTTGGATTTTTTTTGCGATAAAATACTTCCCATCCGTTGGATGTGGAAGTAAAATGAAGTTGTTATACTCATGTACTTTTCTTTTATTCATATGTCAATAGTTAGCAGTATCAAATATTTACGGTCTCATTTAACACAGCCTATTTTTGATTTTTTGAAATCGATTTTTTTTAAATCGATCTTCTAAGGACGATTTTTTGCATGAATCGATATTAACTATTTCGATTTTCGATTAATGCAAAAATCGATTTTTATGGTTAGTTGCAACGTCACTACTGCAAGATGCCAAGCGAAGCGAAGCGAACGCTTATGTTGCCTGTCCTACTGCCCATGCGCGGGCTGTGCGGTTGGTAACTTAGTGACCTAACCTTAATGGGGTATAAGACACTTTTCTGGAAAAATATGTTTCGTGAAGCTAAAGGTATGCTAATGCTAATTCCAAAATATTTATTTCGTCTGTAGAGTTTTAATGCCCTAAAAAAATTATTGTAAATTGGCGGGAGACAACGCCCCTTTTTAAACGCGGCCAGTACATACGTCATCATGACGTATGTACTGGTCGAACGTTTGACAACAGAGAAAGGCAATCAGCTGACGAACATGCCCGTAGCCAATGACAAATGAGAGCATGACAATGAAAGACGAAAGTGCACGTGTTTGTGTTTGGTTATGTATAGCACTCGCAGATTTTGCTATTTGTTATTTGATGTTGTGATCAATACGCGATAAGCTGCTCGAATCAGTCTTTATACTACCTGATGATATTTTGCCTACAAACTGAGAAATTTCTCTTTAGTGGAGCTAGCTGGAGCTAGCTCTGGGCAAGCCGGAGCTAGGTTTTGAAACAGATTTGAGGTCATGGCGATGATAACGTTAAGTTAGCACTCCCCGAAATGATGAGCTTATAACTCCTCAAGTAAGGTGGAGCTAGCTTTCTCTTTAGTGGAGCTAGCTCTGGGTAAGCCGGAGCTAGGTTTTGAAACAGATTTGGGGCCATGGCGAGGATAACGTTAAGTTAGCACTCCTCGAAATGATGAGCTTATAACTACTCAAGTAAGGTGGAGCTAGCTTTCTCTTCAGTGGAGCTAGCTCTGGGCAAGCTAGAGCTAGGTTTTGTAACAGATTTGAGGCCATGGCGAGGATAACGTTAAATTAGCACTATCCGAAATGATGAGCTTATAACTACTCAAGTAAGGTGGAGCTAGTTTTCTCTTCAGTGGAGCTAGCTGGAGCTAGCTCTGGGCAAGCTGGAGCTAGGTTTTAAAACAGATTTGAGGCCATGGCGAGGATAACGTTAAATTAGCACTATCCGAAATTATGAACTTATGACTACTCAAGTAAGGTGGCGCTAGCATTTCCCTTAGTGGAGCTAGCTGGAGCTAGCTCTGGGCAAGCTGGAGCTAGGTTTTGAAACAGATTTGAGGCCATGGCGAGGATAACGTTAAGTTAGCACTCCCCGAAATGATGAGCTTATAACTACTCAAGTAAGGTGGAGCTAGCTTTCTCTTTAGTGGAGCTAGCTCTGGGCAAGCTGGAGCTAGGTTTTGAAACAGATTWGAGGCCTTGGCGAGGAAAACGATAAGTTAGCACTCCCCGAAATGATGAGCTTATAACTACTCAATTAAGGTGGAGCTAGCTTTCTCTTTAGTGGATCTAACTGGAGCTAGCTCTGGGCAAGCTTGAGCTAGGTTTTGAAACAGATTTGAGGCCATGGCGAGGATAACGTTAAGTTAGCACTCCCCGAAATGATGAGCTTATAACTACTCAAGTAAAGTGGAGCTAGCTTTCTCTTTAGTGGAGCTAGCTGGAGCTAGCTCTGGGCAAGCTGGAGCTAGGTTTTGAAACAGATTACGTTAAGTTAGCGTCCCCCGCAATGATGAGCTTATAACTACTCAAGTAAGGTGGAGCTAGCTGTAGCTAGCTTAGGGCAATCTGAAGCAATGTTTTCAAAAAAATTGCTCAACATGGCGATGCTAACTTAACGGACCCCCGGAAAGGCATTTTAATGACACGGTTAGTCAAACTGACATATTATACGTTCGTACAATTTAATTAAGCATTCCCTTGTATCTGCTGGGTATAATTGTGTTATTGTAGCTTATCGTGAACTGGTAAAACAAATTAATAACACGTGCGACGCCGTTTCTCTACCAAACGATKTTACTAACCTATGGTGTCAACCCAGATGTTCCAATGTAGTCCGCGTCCCGCCGCTGCAGTCGGAGAGTAGGGGGGTTCGAATATATTTAACGATAACTATAGGCGCCACAAAATTTTACAATTCCACAGCGGACTACTCAGACGAAAATTTTGAAAAGCTACGATGGAAATCAAACACCAAAGCTCGGGTAGAAGCTTAGTTTAATTAACGAAAACTATGAGGTACAAGTAATGATAAAGAAAGAATAAAGTTTGAACCTCAATTAGTTACTTAAGAATGATCGAACTTAAACGACTAATATGAGAGAATTTCGAACATATAACCAAAATGACACTTAACAATCAAAATTAACCCTTCCCAATGATCACCACAACTATGTGCCCGGTCACCGAGTACCAGTAAATAACTAGAAAATCTGTGAATCCGCACTGGCCAGCGCTTCGCATTAACGAGTGACGCAACAAAAACGAACGACGAACGCAAAATCGTCACAAACGATCGACAATATCGGTGATACCCGCGAGCAATAGCTCTGTGGCGTTACAGATAATTTAAAATAATAAATGGAATCGAACTGAAGGTTCGATTGTGGAAAAAAAAGGTGATGGGACAAGCTATATACTCAAATTCACTAGCTGAAGGCTCCTACGGCAATGTATATATGAGCTGAAGGCTCGCACAAGTTAAGCAACACAAATACAAGAGCTGACGGCTCATACAAGTTATTCAAAACAATTACAAGAGCTGAGGGCCCATACAAGTTATTCAAAACAATTACAAGAGCTGAGGGCTCATACAAGTTATTCAAAACAATTACAGGAGCGGAGGGCTCATACAACAAGTTTTTCTGTTGACGGACAGCTAAATAACCTCAAGGTCTACAACGTATCAAGCAATCACCACCGAGATGGAATCTACACCGCGGATTCTGCGCTCCGACTTAAGGGTCAACGACCTCCTACTTAAAATTTAAGCTTATCTGCGCTCTCCTGCTGGTTGGGGTCCCACATGTACGGTCCTCCACACCAAGGGTCGCCAGCTACTAGGGTTGAATCTTCCTAACAGGAAGGATGGCAGCGCAAAATCCCAAATCCAATCCCAAGTGATCAGTCCCAACTCTACGATTCTCAACKWCTCCAATCTTCAAAAGCTATCCAGACAGGAATAAGGCCCAGATGTCAATCACACGAACGAAGGCGAAGCGATAGCAATATCGATAAGTATACGATAAGATAAGATGAGAACCGAAAAGGAAAGAAGATAAAAGAAAAGAAAAGAAAAGAGCCCTAAAATATTAAAGAGGGTATTAATACTCGTTCGATTAATTAGTATTTTACTCACTATAGTTGGTGTGCGGCTCTGATTGCAGAAATATTCGTGGCAAATCTTGTCGATAACCCAAAATCTCAAAATGGTCACGTGTGGATGTTCAATAATGCAAAATCAACCATTCAGCCAATTCCAAAAGCCCAACTTACATCCACACGTTTAATTGAAAATTTTCCAAGCGGATCCCACTATGGTAACCAATCGATGGTCTATTTACTTAGAAAAATCTTCCCAAAAATCGACGATACCACGTTCTCACATCCAATTCGCAACAGGTCAAAATGCCAAAGGGAAGAGGAAATTCTTTCTGCTGTCAAGTGACTCGCTCAAAATCTACGCGCAAGCGTTAGGCTTAACGGCGGAAGTGTCTGCAGTACCGATGATCACACCCAAGCAAACAAGGACTAAGCAACAACTAATAATGGTTTCAGATTCACTGTGTACAACGAGAAGCCTATGCGCCAGGCGTGAGCGACTGACAAAATATGAATGTTACAATCCCCCCTTCACCTAGAAAGAGGTAAATTTCCTCAAATTTACCGAGCGAGTAAGCTTACGAGCTATCAAAACCCCATTAATGTCAACAATTCCAAGATAAAAACTTGCCAACCAACATTTCAACATGAGCAATTTCCAATAAACAACAAGGTTGGAAAGGAAGGCGATTCCAAAGAGAAAAAAGGTTCAAAATTTAAAATTTAGGCACATGACCAGGGGCTGCCAACCCCAGAGGGTTACGACCCCTCCAAACGAAAAACCCACGAAAACCCAATCCCACCCAACGACAGAAACCCCCCTCCAAAAGACCAGCAGAAACACGGACCCAAACAAAAAATGACGAGGGAGCCTCGAGAAGGCGCACAGTGGCTAATCAGTTTCGGCAGCAACGCGAGCAGAGCTGAGACAGACCGCAAGGAAGAGAGCTGACCCAGCCGAACTGATAGGACGACACCCCCGAGGGGATGCCGCCAGTCGAGCTACCATCTTCCCCCACGGCCCATCCTCCTGAACGCGCCCGTTACAAACCGCTGCCGAAACCCGAAGCCACTCCCAAACCCTCTCGATCCTCAAAAAACAAAAATCAATGGGATCCGAGTTTCCGGTAAGAAGAGTAGACGAAATGAAAAAGGAAAGTTGGAAAAATCAGAATGAGAAAAGAAAAAGAAGAAGGAAAGAATGAAAGACTAGTGACATACAAGATCCCTGTTCGGAGTGCTTTCACCTACTCCGACAGGCTACCCAACCATTCATACCAACCAGTGATGGGCGTTTACGCGTAAATTATAATTTTCTACGTTACATACGTAGAAAATGTAGACAATGCATTTTGGCGTAGATTTTGAGTAGAAAATTCAAGACGAGTATATTATGGTTAAAGTGTATTAAGTAGTTACGCGATAAACTTGAATGGAATTTTTTTTTCTAATTTCTCTCTTTTGCTAGCTTCTTCATGTGTAGATTTCCTTTTTATAATAGTTTTCTTTAGAACATAAAAGACAAAGCATTATGTTTTCCTTCCACCACTATATTAAGTACATTCTTAAGAAGCCTATTTTCACATGCTATCAAATTAGTACAAGTTGATTTTTCTCCAAAGAAAGGTATCTACTGTAATCAATTATCACCTGTTACTTTTAGATCAATGTACCTAGTTCAGTATACATATGTAAAACGTCTGGTGAAAAAACAACGATGGCGTATAAAATTGGCCGCGTATTTCCGGTTATAGAGAATAAAGATAATAAAATCCAAAGTGCGCCAAAGTGCTTTTGGACAGCACACTTAGCCTGCTTACTAAGGTCTTCTGGCTATAATTGACGTATACCCAAACAAGTTATTGTTATTTAAACATTTATCTAGTCAACTTAATTACAACAAACTAGTATTTTGTTTAATTAAGAATAAATATAAAATAATAATAAAATACAAAATAATAGTGGCATTTGAGGCGCTTTGAGTGGTACTGATGATGAACACCAGAACACCACTAAAAAAACTATATATTTATAGAGTTCTGTTTGTCTACACAATGCTGTTTTCTACAGTAGACTTTTAAGGTAGAATATTACATAGTTTACGCGTAGATAACAGCGTAATTTACATGGCGTATTCGACGCGCCCATCACTGATACCAACGAAAAACAACGGTAGACGTCCAAGGCAATTCTACAATGTTACGGGGAATTCACCGCAGTAATCTCGCTGTCACAATTCCGCATCAAGCGACGATATTCAAGCAACAAATCAAATCAATAAGCCAGAATATTATAAATGTGAGGGCAGGAAAGTCCGCAAATGCGAAGGTACTACAATAACCATCAATCATTGCCGCCCACAAAAACAGCGAAGAAACTACTAGCGAATAACCACGCCAAGCAACAAGAATTACTCAACAAGTCAAAGCTATCTAGGCAAGATTATAAGTCTAGAGTACAATATCGACGTTATACCGAGTGCAAACACACAAACAGTCACAAAAGGTGGTATTCAAGAACCAATAAACGAAGGTCTCGCCGAAGTTATGTGCGAGAGCCAACATACTAGGTCTCGCCAAGGTGGTAAGCGAGAGCCGTGGCCCCAACCAACGCCACGAGCGGTAGCGCGCTTCCAATGTACAACTAACGCTCCCCCCCCCCAAAAAATATACGAAGTACCTATGCAAATCTTAAAGGAACAATCGAATCAGAAATACGAGCTTATTCTCCTCATCCACACGCAGGGAAAACACCAACAAATTTCGCTGTAGTAAATCCGCCAAAGGCGACAATGTTCAAGCCATCAATCAACCAAATCAACAATCCAACTAGGCAAGGGCAACCAATAGGGTTGTGACCATCAAATCCACAAACGTGTAAGTTCACAACTCAAAAAAAATGACCACACCCATACAGCGACAAGCAATCACAACAATTTCCCTACAGTAACCAAGAGGAATGGCTCGCAATTCTTCAATTCACCAATAGTGCACACTTTTGCGACAATACAACAGACAAGAGAAAATCAATCATACGTAAAGGAAGGCAAACTCAGAACCGAGATGTGCACTAGTCCGAGGGTTCATCCCTCGTATACGGTTTTAGATCTTGTACGTGCCAGGTACCTATGCTATGTTCGTTTGCATCAACCAATTCATAAGTCAAATATCCAGTTTTCCTACGTATGCGGAAGGGTCCTATATACTTCGGTGCTAATTTCGCCGAGAATTGTCTCGCCATATCAGAAACAACCTTATTCCGTTTCCAAACTAATTGTCCCACATCATACTGAACCATACGCCGTCTCAAATTATAGATGTTTTCATTACGTTCGTGCGCTAGTTGTAATTTACGCATAATTTCTGCAAACATCTTTTGAAATCCTGCCACCCTACTATCCACACTATCAGATTCCACATTCATATAATTTTMATCATGCATACCACCCGAACCAATATAATTTCTCCCAAAATTCACAAAAAMCGGAGAATAACCCAATACTTCATGCCTCGAAGTTCTAATAGCACAAGCAATAGCGGCTAAATTTTCATCCCAAGTTTTGTGATTCCTGCTTATGTAAGAAGAAATCATGGTTTTAACAGTGCGATTGGTTCTTTCCGTAGGATTGGCTCTAGGATAGTAATTCGCGTTGTAGAGAATTTTGGTCTGATATTTATCACACATTTTCTTAAATACCGTACTTTTCATTTGAACGCCATTATCMCAAATTATTGTTTTTGGAACACCATACACAAGGAATAAGTCGTTTTCAACATGTCGAGCCAATATCTTAGCAGTAGCAGTGCGAACAGGGAAAATAAGAACATACTTGGAAAAATAGTCAGTCACCACAATAGCAAAACGATATCCTCGTGGGGAACGAGGAAATGTGCCTATAAAATCAGACTAACCGTCTCCCAAGGATGATCAACCCTAGGTCTTTCACCCATCTGACCGGCAGGAAGTTTCTGCTCTACTTTATGCTGTGCACAAACAATACAATTTCTCATATAACGAGCAACATCTGACAACATTTTTGGCCAATAATACAGCTCGTGCAATTTCCAATAATAACACCCAAATGACCAGATGTGACGCTATCATGACAACCCAAAAGCAAAGACTTCCTTTTATTCTTAGGAACAACAATTTTCCACTCACAATTACCACCACGTAGTTCTGGAATTTTACACTTCACAAACTTAAACAATTTGCCGTCTTCAACACGCCAAGCGGGATATCGACCAGGTCTTTCCGAAACAAGTTGCAACATTTTGCGATACCATTTATCATCAACTTCACCCATATCCGAAGCTGCTATCGAATCTACTACAGGAACAGAACGCGACAGAAAATCTGGCACCACATGGTCCTTCCCCTTTCGATAAMCTATAACAAAATCAAAACCCTGCATTCTGACAGCCCAGCGAGCCAATCGGCCCGTAGGATTTTTCAGACGATCCAACCAAAGCAATGAATGATGGTCAGTGACTACCGTGAACTTGATACCATCCAAGTAGGGACGAAGTTTTTCCATTGCCCAAATTACAGCTAAACATTCGCGTTCGGTTGTAGTATACGGCCTCTCCTGACGAGTTAGAGATCTCGAAAGAAACGCAATAACCTTCTCACCATCGGCAAATTCCTGTGTTAGAACGGCTCCAATACCAAATGCCGAAGCATCAGTTTGCAAGGTGAAGGGTCTACTAAAATCAGGACAAGTTAGTATCGGTGCACTAACTAAATGCTGTTTAATAGCATTAAAAGCATGTTCACATTCCGGTGTAAAGTTGAATTTTCTATTTTTCTTTGTAAGGTCACAAAGAGGAGCAACAATAGTGGCAAAATTCGGAACAAATCTTCTGTACCAACTAGCCATACCGACAAAAGAACGAACCTCTCTCACATTTCTAGGTACCGGTACATTCAAAATGGCTTCCACCTTTTTAGGATCCACATGAAGGCCATTCTTATCGACAACATAACCAAGATAAGCAATTTCCGAACGGCAAAAATGACATTTTTCCCTATTCAAGGTAAAACCCGCATTAATCAAGTGATCAAAGACTTTACGCAACAATTCCAAATGAGTTTCAGTCACTTGAAATGAGAACAATGTCATCCAGATAAACAAAACAAGATCCTTCAAGATCAGCACCCAAAACCCTATCAATGAGCCTCTGAAATGTAGCAGGAGCATTAGTAAGTCCATAAGGCATTCGCTTGAATTGATATAAGCCTATACCAGGTACAGTAAACGCTGTCTTCTCACGAGAACTCTCCGCAATAGGCACCTGCCAGTAGGCACTCCTAACATCAAGTGAACTCAGATAACGTGCACCTCTCAAACGGTCTAGAACTGAAGAAATATATGGCAGTGGGTAAGCATCACGCTTGGTGACAGCATTAAGTTTTCGAAAATCAACACAGAAGCGTTGCGTACCATCTTTCTTGGGAACTAAGATCACGGGAGAAGACCAATGACTCATAGAAGGTTCAATCACATCATCTGCCAACATCTTCCTCACTTCACACTCCAATAACTGTTGTTTGACTGGAGATACAGGATAATATCGCTGCTTGATGGGTTTTGCATCAGTCAGTATCTCGTGCTGTACAAGGTTAGCAACACCCAAGGAGTCTCCCATACGCTTAAACTGTTCATCAAGAAATTTTCCCAAAGTCAATTGCTGCTCAACACTAAGGTCCCTAACATCACTTATACCACAAATCTGAGGGGCAACACAATCACTACCAAWATGCCATTCATTCCTTCGCAAATCAGGGACAATAGCCATTTCTCGAAAAAAATCCACACCCAAAATCAGTTGATGCGGCAATGAAGGGACAACAAGCAACTCCACCAATTTGACTCTCCCCATAAGCGATACTGGTACCATAAGAGTTCCAAGAGCCTGACAATGTTCACCATTGGCAACCGTACACGAAGTATCACTAAGTTTTAACTGCAACCCTAGCTTCTGCAAAATATTCCACCCAGGTCCACCCACAATTGTACTACTAACACCAGAATCTAAAAGGCCTAACAATCGACAGCCAAAAATATCTATTTCCAAATATGGCCTATGATCATTTTCTGCATGCTGCAATATATAATCCAATAAAATTTTAGAACTACAAGGGACCGAACTTTTACAATTATCAGAGGTGGCAAAGGCCTAACAATCGACAGCCAAAAATATCTATTTCCAAATATGGCCTATGATCATTTTCTGCATGCTGCAATATATAATCCAATAAAATTTTAGAACTACAAGGGACCGAACTTTTACAATTATCAGAGGTGGCAGGTCGGTCCTTCAGCACCTCTGTTGGAAGTTTTCCGAACTACGATTACATTGCGGGCAAGTTCGTACAGTTACTCCAGGCTTTTGACATCTATAACAATGTTTATTGAGGGGCGAACGACACTCACGAGCAAGGTGACCTGATTGTTTACAATTAAAGCAAGTTACATTAGCATTGGAAGAACACGGTGCTTCTACAACTACTTCATTAATTGGAACCTTAGGTATAAACGAGGCACAAGCCAATTCAGGTTCAACCGCAGCTACATTCGGTCTTCGTATAGGTGGTTGGTAACTCTCAGCGCGATACTTTTTGACTTCTAATTGCAAACATTCCCTCTCTAATTGTTCAAGAGACTCTACTACAGGCAAATCAAGGCTTTCCCTTCAAATAAATCAATGGCCGATGCAAACAATTCTTCCACTAATAATCCACGTGCAACACGCAGTTCCTCCACCCTTTCCAAGAAATGATTAACAGAAATTTTCTTAAGGTCACCTGAATATTTCAAATTCCATTTGTAAACTGGTTGAGACTGATGACCACTCCTATGCTGTACCACTGAAGTCTCCTCTACATGTTCTTCATTATCACTAGAGTCCTCTGCAACACTACTTAAGCGAGTACTATGTGCATGCAGTGAAACACTCAAGTCAGGTTCATTCTCCAAACGAGTTGAACGCTCTAAAGAATCCATCAAGGTCGTAATTTTTGCTAACCATTGACTTCGAGCTTTTAATACTTCTGCAGTGGCATTTTTTACAGGGAATCTATTAACTCGACCTAAAAGATGGGCTATTCGAGCACTCAACCGTTTGTAACCACTATCAGTTTTGTTACCAGAAAAATTTCTTATTTCTTCCTCAACAGGCACACAACAACTCTGCACACCCTCAACCTCAGTTTGCAAATTAAAAGTATAAGACGGATAAGTAATGGAAGATCGATCTATGCTCTCCATCCTTAACAAGGAACGCAAACAACCACGCATGCCCTGTACAGTCATATCAGTAGGGTCAGCGCCACGATAAAGAAGTTCATACTGCAATTCCTCCTTACGCAAATATTCAGGAACAATCTTACACTCCATAATGAATGACAAGGCAAATCAAAAATATCCAATAGTGCAAGAACAAACAATTTCAAAGTCAATAAAAAAAATTCAAGGCAATAATAGAACGTGACCTATAAGCAATATGTTAACAAAGCAATTCCAAAAAAATAGCATATAGCAAAGAAAAATGTCAATTGGAAGCTTGGAGAAGAGAGAAAAAAAATAGACAATAGCGATCACGAAAATATGAAAACAAGGCCCCACACGTTAGGGCGCCAATTTGCGACGCCGTTTTTCTACCAAACGATGTTACTAACCTATGGTGTCAACCCAGATGTTCCAATGTAGTCCGCGTCCCGCCGCTGCAGTCGGAGAGTAGGGGGGTTCCAATATTTTTAACGATAACTATAGGCGCCACAAAATTTTACAATTCCACAGCGGACTACTCAGACGAAAATTTTGAAAAGCTACGATGGAAAACAAACACCAAAGCTCGGGTAGAAGCGTAGTTTAATTAACGAAAACTATGAGAGGTACAAGTAATGATAAAGAAAGAATAAAGGTTGAACTTCAATTAGTTACTTAAGAATGATCGAACTTAAACGACTAATATGAGAGAATTTCGAACATATAACCAAAATGACACTTAACAATCAAAATTAACCCTTCCCAATGAGCACCACAACTATGTGCCCGGTCACCGAGTACCAGTAAATAACAAGAAAATCTGTGAATCGCCCCTGTTAATTTCCGCACTGGCCAGCGCTTCGCATTAACGAGTGACGCAACAAAAACGAACGACGAACGAAAAATCGTCACAAACGATCGACAATATCGGTGATACCCGCGAGCAATAGCCCTGTGGCGTTACAGATAATTTAAAATAATAAATGGAATCGAACTGAAGGTTCGATTGTGGAAAAAAAAGGTGATGGGACAAGCTATATACTCAAATTCACTAGCTGAAGGCTCCTACGGCAATGTATATATGAGCTGAAGGCTCGCACAAGTTAAACAACACAAATACAAGAGCTGACGGCTCATACAAGTTATTCAAAACAATTACAAGAGCTGAGGGCTCATACAAGTTATTCAAAACAATTACAAGAGCTGAGGGCTCATACAAGTTATTCAAAACAATTACAGGAGCGGAGGGCTCATACAACAAGTTTTTCTGTTGACGGACAGCTAAATAACCTCAAGGTCTACAACGTATAAAGCAATCACCACCGAGATGGAATCTACACCGCGGATTCTGCGCTCCGACTTAAGGGTCAACGACCTCCTACTTAAAATTTAAGCTTATCTGCGCTCTCCTGCTGGTTGGGGTCCCACATGTACGGTCCTCCACACCAAGGGTCGCCAGCTACTAGGGTTGAATCTTCCTAACCGGAAGGATGGCAGCGCAAAATCCCAAATCCAATCCCAAGTGATCAGTCCCAACTCTACGATTCTCAACTTCTCCAATCTTCAAAAGCTATCCAGACAGGAATAAGGCCCAGATGTCAATCACACGAACGAAGGCGAAGCGATAGCAATATCGATAAGTATACGATAAGATAAGGTGAGAACCGAAAAGGAAAGAAAATAAAAGAAAAGAAAAGAAAAGAGCCCTAAAATATTAAAGAGGGTATTAATACTCGTTCGATTAATTAGTATTTTACTCACTATAGTTGGTGTGCGGCTCTGATTGCAGAAATATTCGTGGCAAATCTTATCGATAACCCAAAATCCCAAAATGGTCACGTGTGGATGTTCAATAATGCAAAATCAACCATTCAGCCAATTCCAAAAGCCCAACTTACATCCACACGTTTAATTGAAGATTTTCCAAGCGGATCCCACTATGGTAACCAATCGATGGTCTACTTACTTAGAAAAATCTTCCCAAAAATCGACGATACCACGTTCTCACATTCAATTCGCAACAGGCCAAAATGCCAAAGGAAAGAGGAAATTCTTTCTGCTGTCAAGTGACTCGCTCAAAATCTACGCGCAAGCGTTAGGCTTAACGGCGGAAGTGTCTGCAGTACCGATGATCACACCCAAGCAAACAAGGACTAAGCAACAACTAAYAATGGTTTCAGATTCATTGTGTACAACGAGAAGCCTATGCGCCAGGCGTGAGCGACTGACAAAATATGAATGTTACACACGGTTGGTCAAGTTAACTGTTAGACGTTTGTTCAAAGCAATAATGCAGTCTCTTGTACCAGCTTGGTATAACTTCATTATAGCTATTGTAAACTGGAAAGGCAATTTAATGGAATGATTAGTCAAACTAACAATATTATACATTTGTTGAATACAATAATGCATTCTATGTACCTGCAGGGTATAATTTCGTCATTATAGTGTCGCATTTGGGCCTCAGCGAGAGTGACACCTGAAGCGGGACGGGATCAGGGATGGTCAAGTCAAATGCCGTATACAAGCCACTAGATTTAATAACACTAATTTTTACAAACAGTGGGCAGATCAGTTCAACAGGGACACAAAAAATAAAGAACAAGTTACTCTCTTCAAAAATAAAAATGTAAAAATTATCTACGTACACAAAAATCAACGATAGGGAATTATTAAAGCGAATAAAGGTTAATAAAATTTTACTACTTACGTGAGTTATTGTACTTACATCTTCTTTTCTTAACTAATGGGGATACCTGGTTGGCAGTGTCGCAACCTGTCGCTGATCAAGCCCGAACGTGACTCCTCGATCTTTTCGATTTCGGTATTTAGGTAAAATTCGCAGCTTTTGTTTTACGGGGTTGTCATGTTTCTTTTTTATTTTGAACAGATCTACTAAATGAAAAATTGCAACGATGTTGCGGGTGATTAGAGAGTATGCGACAATAGCATACCGTAAATKGGCGATTTAATGACACGGAAAGTCAAACTAACAATATAAGGTGATTGTTCAATTTAATAATCCATCCTCTTGTACCTGCTGGGTATATCTTCGTCATTATAGCAAATCGTAAACTAGAAAGTCAGCTTAATAACACGGTTAGTCAAACTAATATAAGACATTTGTTCAATTTAATAATATAACGATGTAGAAAGTGCAGTACCTTGAAGGAGTGGGCGTTATGAAAGGACTAATTCAAGAGATTATAATTTTACATTCGTTCTTTTAAATTTTATGACAATTCAACTTATATATTATAAATCAACCAATTCCCTTGGAGACTGCGGGCCCTGCACGTCGGTCGGTGGCGCAGGGCTCGTCCAAGCAGCAGGAATATCATAGCCTCCCTGGAACGGTACGTGTGGTGGCTGTCATTCTTCACCGCATTTAAAACTAGAGTTCATTCCTTAGGCTTGATACGATCACAAAGTTGAAAATGATGCTTTTTGTTTAGCAGGCTTGACCATACCACAAGTAGAAGACGTCCTCTTTTGATGAGTTTGAACTTAATGGCATATCGTTCTGATAGAATTTTCTGGGTATCAAAATGCCGGAAGCAAAACAAGATAAATGTTTAAAAAAGCATGAATTGACGATTCAACAACCGTACCCCTCAAGATAATTAAAAGTTTTGCGTTTCGAGGATTTTCGGCTTTCTATAAATTATTAATTGAATTATATTTTATTAATAATCCCTTATAAGTTCGCTCTTGTCTGTTGTCATCATCCACTGCTTCCATGGTATTCACGTATTCGAACTAACATTATACGAGTAAGTTGAGATTGAACAAATCTTTGTCAGCCTATATTAATATTTCTTACATTACTTGAAGGAGATACTGCTTTGTTACTGGCAATCCCCCAGGTTCTAAACTAGTGAGTACCCGAGATTTCTTCCAGAAACAGCAGCTGTCTTTTCTTCATGCCGCGTTCCTTATCCTCAGTGTCAATTTCTGTCATAACCTTGCAAGGAGCGCTACAATATGTAAGCTGGTGTCATTATTCACCGCATTTAAAACCTGAGTTCATTCCTTAGGCGCTTGATACAATCACAGACCAAGTTCACAATGATGCTCTTGGGGGAGTTGGGGGAGTTCATGCTTTGCGGCCTCTACAAGTCTGCATTCTTACAACGGCTTTATTACATTTATATAACGCATACAGGTTGTGTAAACTAAAATTATCACCTTGGAAACAAGCTGATTGCTTTGAGTGTGCTTTGTTTCACGACCATAATCAGATAGCTCTAATGATTTAAACGATTTTAAAGAAGTTTATGGTTGAAAACTTCTAACACGTGGAGCTACCGCTTCGGGCCAAGCCAAGCCAGATCTATGCCATGCTGTCTGCACTAGACCTAATCCGCACTGCTGAGCTATAATAGTAGCGAAATAGATCTGCCTGAAGACAGCACAGCAGAGGCATGCATTTTAATGAAAGTCCGTTCTTAATCAGACAGCAAAAAGTGCTTTGTGGGTCGCCTGTTCTAGACCTCGTTCAAATTTCAACTTCCTTGATGTTTTACAATTTTGTCTTGTCTGCTTAAGGGTACTTTCTGTTTACTACACTACGTCTAGCAGCTTTTGCAATTTGGGAGAGATGTTTCTCCATATTTAAACTTCGTTTCGTTCTGTTTCCACTTCCTTCAAAGATGGGGATTCCTCATTTTCGTTATCCAAAGGTTGCGTTTGTCTCCCAGAAATCCTTGGAAATAATCTTCCCATGACTTGAGGACTTGTTTTCATCTACGAATCATATAAAATTGTAAATTTGTCGACGAAAATAGAAAGTTCCACCGGCATGGTTTAGATCCCCACCATTTCGTTGGAGCTAATGTTTCTCAGCTTCGGGAGTATACTTTTTGGAACTCCTGTCGAGATTGAGAGGCGAGCCGCCGTGGCCCCGAACACAACAATTATACTGGCCCTCTATTGTCTGCCTGACGGGTTAATTTACTTTTGTATAGAAATACGACGGAGAAATGATTCGCCGGATCCTCCGAGGCTCAGTCATGTCGACGTTTTACACTAGGAAAATTACGGAATGCGTTTTAAGCAGCGGAATTAAATTCTCTTAGAGACCGTTTCCCCAATTAGACACAAAGGACCCCTCGACCAAACGAAGGGATTTACATCGAAACAGGTGACGCGGTATCTTTCTCCTTTTTGCTTTCGCCCTGGAGTTTTATATTCGACAGAGCGTTCAGGTGTGGTTTTAAAAGTAAATGCATTGGGGGAATTCAGGAAAAACAAAAAACGCGTGGATATTCGCCAGGTGATTCCGATAATGGCCCGACCAATTGGTTAAATAAAGGATTTGACGAATTAGGACGGATTGATGTTGATTTAGGCTTTCATGCATTATGGTATCGAAAACATTAGTATGACTGCGGCGAGCAAGAGTAACCGTAATTTTTACCACTCTTAACCGCGACCGTTATTAGATCTTTCGTTTTACTAAGTCACGAATTACACCTCTCAAAGGGTTTATGAATTCTTTAGATCCTTTTAATGTCAACACCTGATACCGCAATAATCTTTTATTACGCACGCTTGGTGACCCATTTTTAACTCAAAAGACTTAAGACTGTTAGATTTGCTCCTTCTCATCATTCGACACTTAGTGATGTCAGTATTTGAATCAGTCGTGTGAGAAAGGCCGTCCAAAAACATGAACTTCTAGGAAATTGATAAGCTGCGTTAAGAGTTATAATAATGTTTTTTATTAATAAAACAATTGTCAAACTGACGCAGGAAATTTAGCCGGACCGGCTATGTGTACGCTGTATTAGAGGGTGACACGCTTGTTGCCTACACCTACACTCAAAATTTGGCGAGAACATCTTCCGGTTAAATACAGCCTAATATTTCAAGAAGTCGCTGACTTACTGAAGGTGGAAGATTAGCCACCGTCGCTCATTGACCGGAATTTGAAACTACCAATAGAAAAGCCACTTCCTTGGTACCGCGCCGTATCTAGGAAGTGGAGTTATGAATTTTGGGTTGTATACGTAAGTTTGTTCTGAATAATTCCCCGCTATCACGTACACATCAGACCTATGTTTCTGGTCGTAACAAACACCTGCCGGTGAGTTATTCCACTGCAAACGGAACACAGCGGTTATCCCAGGTGTTTACGCAAAACGTTCGGTAGATTCAAATTAATTAGGGCCGTATTCAGGGTACAAAATATTGCAGGCCATTATCCTTAACAAACTAAACGCAAAAACATGACCGCCCTAAATTCGTAGTGGGGCGTGCTGAATTCAGCCAATACTTGAAATTGGCGCTGTATATTTCCAGAAGGCCGTCTTTGTAGATATTGTCGAATTCCAGCTCGTATACAGAGTATTTGAGTGAAAACGAGCCATTCTCAGTTAATTCCCATGGGAAGCTAATTTGAGTACATGTATCTAAATAATATTATAGAACAATAGCAACCATTTTAAAGCATTCGGCCCCAAGAATTCTGGATAAATATCATCAAAACTAGCAGCTTTCACAACGCAATTTTTGCTTTTCTTCACAAATAAAAAATCACTACAGCTGCGCATCGTCGCCTTCATATGAAAACTGCCGAAGTACTAAAAAATAAATTTTTTTGGAAGCTGGAAAAAAACGATGTAGAATAAAAACTTCTTACTTCGCAAGTTCGGTGTGATACTTTAAAGTGAACAACCCATATAAATAGGTACCTTACACAATATAATTTTTACTCGAAACATAGCCCATATTAGCGGGAAATATATTTTTACGGGTGTCGACCTAGAGCAATAATTTGGTATGCTACAATAAGTATAGAGTATTGCAGGCACATAATATATTGGCGCGTCGTTAAAGTCATGGTTATGAACAACAGAAATCAAATCAATCCTGCTTCGCACAATCAACAAATTCCAAACTCTGCTGGCTTTTCGTATAAGAACCGGACAGTACCGCAACCTTTCCAGCCGGAAAGCCCCCTTACTTTTATTCTGACGTTTAATTCCAGGTATAAATCGTATCTCCCGCTCAACGAATTTAATCCCGAAAAATATATTTCAGCTTTTAAATACAGATATTACAATTAATAAAACGAACAGTGGTACATAAAGTCGAGCCTTTTCACTAATGCTTCATCTTAATAAACGATAATGGTCGCATAAACCAGCGCAACCGCAGAAAGGTGTTCAGAGTGGGGCTTCGCGATGCACAAGCAAATTCATCTCCCCGTTTATTTATGATGGAGCTGTTTAGCAAGGATCCGCGACTACCATCATGGAGCACGTTATGGCCCACATTATTACAATCTGCAGCACGTCCATAGCAACCCTTGATCGGTCTATAATTGTATTCAGATGCTCACGTAGAAAATGTCCCATTTCTGGCTTGCGGAACGATTGTTCAACACGTGCTCTAATTAGGAGCAGTTATTGCTGCAGTGAAAATCTTGTCTCAATCCACAGCTGTGGATATTATCGCTCGACCTTATACACGCGGCGATATACAGGGTGTCTCTAAAACACATCCTTGAGGCAAAAAGTCGCTCGATCCAAAAGTGGATGATTTTCAATTTGCCTGAAACCTGAATGGTTCATCATCAAATCAGTTTCGTTTATAAACTTGCATCTGTTTATACATGTCATGTAAAAAAATTAAAATAACACTTGCTAATTATTATTTGCTTACCCAACATTTCATCCATTCTACTAAAGGTCTTCTTTATACATGCCTCTTTGTAAAATAGCGGCAGGTCACTTACTTCCGTAATGGACATTATAATGAAGTTCGATTAGATCGTCATATTTCAGCCGAATGAATTGGTTGCAGCATTTTTAGCACATCTTATAGAAACACCCTGTATATAGCCCGCCACTTCTTATCTTATTGCACAGAGTTGTACAAAAATTTATACCTTCCAGTTACGCATTAAGTTACTTACACCCGAAGTTACCATACTCTGCAGTTCTCAGTGAGCCTTTGGCAAGATTACTTCTAAGAGGATTACACCGCATTGTTTATAACTCAAGGCTTGTTATAATCGGAGCAGAAATGTAATTGTCTGTACGGAAGTTCTGTTTGGATTGTGGAAAACTTGGTCAGAGCGGTTTCGCGAATAATAAGAATCTGAAGATTTAAATCTTTGAAACTGTAGTAGGTGTTTAGTGAAGATGGCTAGTTACTTGATTCTCTTACCTCTTTTACTTTTAAAATACTAAATTCAAGTCTCAAATACTACTAGATTTGGTAAATATCTTTGGTTTTCAGGATCGTAACCTTCCGAATTTTGTTTCAAAAAAATAAATCAATGCTATTTAGTGTTATAAAGTAATTTGAAACTTGGTTATCTATTGTTTACTTTTTGTTGCAGTTGCTTTTTCATGGATATATTTCTCTCCACACACTTTTTTTATTAAGACATACTATATCGAAAATTAGATATTATAGATTTAAAAGCGTCATTTGAATTTTGCACTAATCATAATCCTTTTGCAATAATAGCTTCTACTCTCTGTGTTTTATTTCGCTTCTATAGAAGTTAGCAGACATGACGTTAATATTATTTAAAACTACTAGTTGTTTGAACTCTCCTGCTTCATGGAGTCTCCTTTAACACTAATCTCAAGCCCCTAAGAAGAAGAAGAAGTCTTCCAGCTAAGACAACAGTTTAGCAATGCAGTTCCCGACTGCATTACATTAGCTTGGGATGATTTCGGCACTTTTTGCGGACATTTTTGTGCCAAATTTGCCTAATTTGTGTCGTAGCAGCCTCCGGTCTAATCTTTGGCCTCTCATGTTCGCAGGCAGGCGGAGAACGGTCGCTTTTACTCTATACACTGCGTAAGCTGCAACAAAAGCTATTCATGGAACAATCAAAACCAAAGGTGTTTTTGCTTGAGGGGATCATCAGTTCGCCCTGAAAGAGCAAACTGGGTGTCATTAGCTGCGGGGGTGGGTCTGGCCTTTTGATGCCCTAAAAACTGCATTTGGAACGCAATAAGTATTTGCATTTGTTTATGTACCAAATATCATGAAGATGTTAGCAACTTATTGCTTTCATAGCCATCGGTGACATCCCCAGTGCTATTATAACTGAAAATAGAAAATGTAATCCTATCTGAGTTAACAATGACTTGGGTTTGCCAGATCTGAATATGCGGTGTGGAACGGCAAATGAAAAGGTAACAGCTGAAAAATTCCTTGCAAAAGCGCTTCTAATTGCTGTAATGTGGTCGGCAAGTTTTTCGCGCTGGTTTCCTCTTAATCTGATTATTTTCGTCCACTAGTCTGGCAAGTTACGTTTACAGGCGGTTTCATTATTAAAATTACTCCTTTATAAGAGGTGCACCAGGATCTATTTAAAAAAAATCGGCTGTATATAATGGATTTGTTGGGTAAAACTACTACCTCACAAGATGCAATGTGGATTCATTGAGCTGTTTTCAAATATGCTATAACTACAGTTTGTGAAAGCGGGAACTCCATAAATAATATCAGAAAGTATTCATGTTTTTTTTAATGAGAAATTAAAATAGGAATAATTCGTCTATAACATAAATACAACAATATATCTCTTACTTCTTGATTGCTTAGAATCTTGAATGCTGACATCGCTTTGTAATTGTTAAGTAGTTTAACTTTATTAGTTGAATTGTTATTTATAATTGTTTAGTATTTTTACCATTTATCATAAAAAAAACAGAGATTGCAATCATATATTGATCGAATAATATTACTAACATACTTTTATTATAGTGGAAATACTCAACCAGGGCTCATTTTTTTAAGAAACCGTTCTTCCTTATAGTGACCACCTTACATTTGAATTTCGGAATACGCTTTTCTTTTGGTCAGACTTTTCTTTATGATATCGCTTCGATCATGCAAGCTTTATTCAGCTTTATCTTATCAAATAATTCACGTCGAGTTCACTTTCAGTACTTGTCCTTCAATTGGGCCTGATTCACCATTTTTTTAATAAAAATATGAAAATACAGTTTCTGGCTCTGTCGGTGACACCTTGAACATAGACATAGACATAGTAAAGCAGTCTATCTATAATTTGGTGGGTTCGAGAATTAGTGTGGTAAAGATGACGATTTATTGTGGATTGTATCTCACTGCTATTATACCTGTTGTTGGCCAAACTGATGCGTAAGTGTTGCAATTCACTTCGAAGTTAGCCCATTTGATTGACTGTATACATCTGATTATTTCCTCGAAAGGAATTTTAATGGACGCCATAAAAAAAATTGAGGCCTTTGGCCAGCAAGGTGTTTTCTGACTCTTTGGGTTTGGCATCCAGGACTGTCTTCTAGGAGCAACTAGAGAGCGGAATTTGTGTATGTGTCTGAAAAGTGATCGCGTATATGCCTATTGTTCTTTATTTTAAACGCACGACAGTTGTAGGGTTTCGAATTAAATCGTTTGTTACACTTTACTATGAATGATAACATTTGATTTTAGGGGTTTTCTCCAAATATTTTCAATCCCAGCCCACTGTGCACGAATATGTTTCGAGTCTCCCAGTCTCGGCTGATAGCTGACTGCTGCGTGACGGCACTTTCTTAAAAAAAATGATATTTCGTTATTTATCAGCGACTTGATGTTTTTTTCGGTCTAGCACGATCATTAATAAACCTGGATTTGGCGTCCTTCCATTGTATTCATCTATGCGGGAGTCTCTATTATCTCTCGACTTGCTGGTAGCGATCTTGTCGGGCCCATTTAGCTTAACACGTTAAGGGCGGTCCGGCGGTATCAGGTGGCGCTAAACGCGCGGACCCAGTGCGAAATTCAGAAAACACCGCTAATCTATTTGTTTTGTTCATTCGGCCCCAGACCGTAATATATTTTTATTTAGTCGTAAACTCGGTCTGCTTTGCAAAATTGACAGGGCATATTTTATCCGGGGCTTTTACCGCCGCGCCGGCGGTAATTCTCGGCTCGGACGGCCGCGTCGATAAAAATATGTAAATCATTTTAAAGCAAACGGTTCGAACCTCCTTTGATACCGCCACCATTGATATTAAGCGATACCACCCGCGCTATCTCGGCCGCGAGAGCAAAAATTCAAATCCGCTGGAGATGCGAACTCATTAGCGGCTTCCCTTCCCACTTTTACGTAAGGACACTCCAAAACTATTTTTTGAAGTTGGGTATGCTTCTCGCTCTTGGCAATCATATACTCAGTCCCAAATGCAACATTTTGCATACCATTCATTGCTAAAATACCTTTTGATTGGACCTCCCACTTTAGAACTGTTGACACAATACAAGAATCTGGAAATTTTATTTGCTACTCTGTGCACAAACTCTAGATGCCGAGCACCAAAAAAAATTTAAATTTTGAATGATCGCTCCGAAGCATATTCGTCAAACTTCTACAACACAGCTATTTTGACCGAGGTAAAGGATTCTGTACCGCTACACGCCCATTTACTTGTAATTTTTTTTTAGATTTGCCTGTTTTGTGATTGACTAAAGTTATGGCAAGTTTTCAAGCGTAGTCAATTATTTTAGCTATTACTAGCAAACAAATTAATCAAACTTTGTAAAAAACTGAACAAGTGTAAAATCGATATGCTTTTTCTGACCAAACAACACTAAATGATACATTAATAAGGTAAATACCATTAGCCATCTAAGATAATACAAAATAATTAAAACAAATATTGCTTTTACACTGATTAGCACCAGCAAGTTTTGTTGTTATAAGGAGAAAAAAAAATATAGAATACACACGTACGAATAGGGATCAGCTTTCGAAGTCAGTCAGTCAGATGCAAGAAGTCATTAAAGAAGAAATGCTATGGATGAAACGGGTATACACAGCCGCATACACAATTAAATCTTTATCGTGATAATTATAATGTATTTCTTTGTTACGGGAGGCAAGTTATCAATGCAGTGAAATCGTAAAAATTTGTATTTTTCTATTTCTTTTTTATTTAGAAAGTAAAAAACTATAAATTATATGAGATTATGCGAAAATTCGGCTTGTAGTACATAGGAAATGCATTAAAATAAAGGGACTCTCAAAGTTCGCGCAGGCAGATATCCAACTATACCATTTTTTAGCAATTGTGTTTTTTTCTTTGCAGGCGGGAGAATTTTCAAAGCAGCAACGCAGTGAAATCGACGCAGATTGTTCTAGACATTTAAAAAAAGTTTTCCCTAGCGCAATAGATTATGTTTCATTAGGTGAAAATTTGTCTGTGTAATACTTAAGCAGGAAAATTAATTTATTGTATAACATTAACGTATTTCTTTCTTTACAGGTAAGCCCGGCATTAAGAAGTTAGCAAAAAGGCAACATGGTTTTAGAAAAGTGTCAATAATTCGTCTATGTTATACGTCGGAAAAGGATTGTATCCCGTACATACAATTCAAAAGGTGCATTGGGACAAAAAGGAATTAAAGTAAATTATATCTTTTTCTCCTAATAACTATGTTTTCTTTTTTTGCAGGTAACACCGTCGACGTCCGTGGAACATTCGTCTATAGAATACGTAGGAGAAGAGATCTACTCCGTACAGATGCCTTGAGACACAAAGGTATTAACATAAAGGCATTTGAATTTCTTAATAATTATAACGTGTTTTCTTTCTTTGCAGGTCGTATCGTAGAGGAGAAGTTTTCAAATCGGCAACGCAGTGAAATCGTATGTGGATTACGCCAGAAGGGAAGTGCACTCCTGCAAATGAAAAATGCCTTGGAAAATATGGGGATTAAAGTAAGAGAAAATTAACTTGCTACAGGCTTATACACAGCCATACCTTAAGCTTAAATATTACATTCTTGTGTCTTTTTACAGGTAAGACGGGCATATCATCGTCATTTACAACAAACTGAAATCGTGACTGAAGATGGCTTGTTTGTTTTTTCAGAACAGGAAAACTTCCGACTGCACTTCCAAATTCTAGATGAAGAGATGCTTTGAAATACACAATTATTTATTGTTCGTAATGATTACATTGCTTTTTACAGGTTTTTACAGGTCTGTCTAATAATTTAGAAGAGGAATGCACTCCAGATATCCAAATGAAGAGATGTCTAAGGACAAAACGGCATTAAAATAAAGGTAATATAAAACTGTATATTTACTTAAATAATAATGTATTTTTTCCTTTACAGGTGCCATCATAACATCGCTTTTGTTTTTTTAGGGGCAACGGATCTAGTGTTACGAGAAAATTCTAATGTGTAATACGCCGAAAGGGAAATGCACTGCTTAATTCCAAGTGCAAAGATGTCTTGGAAAATGAGAATTAAGGAAATAGGAGATAAACCTTCAGGCAGCTTCTTTATCTTGAATATTACATTGTTTTCTTTCTTTACAGGTAATACCGGCATATCACCGCGAAGAAGTTAGAAAAACGGCAACACGGTAGAATCATGGCAAAGAAGATACTTTTTTGTTAACATTCGTCTGTGTAATACGTCGGAGAAGAAATGTATTTCGTATATGCAAATAGAAAAAATCTTTGTGAAGAAAAGGTATTAAAATAAATTATATTTTTTTATTTAATAATACATCGGAAGGAAAATTTACTTCATATATCCCAATAAAGAAATGTCCTGGGAAAATGCATTAGGGTAAAAGGACATTTCCTGTGGATCGATATCCAATTATTCAAGGTGAGTTCTTTTTTCATGTTCTCTATAGGCATCTTAGTAATTAGCGAAACATACACACACATTTTCATTATATATGTACTGTCCCTTTGCATATTTGTCTTTCTTTTAGCGATTCTTTAGATAGCATTCTTTAATTTTCTGATTCCCGTGGTTGAAACGATATCGATGCTCTCATTTCGCTAATGATACTCATAGACTTGCACTGTTGCAAATGCCTAACTTTCCGGAATGTTAGCCGTAAGCGATAAGCTTTGGATTTCGATCACGATAGCCTTGCGAAAGTATCAGTGTACAAGGGAACCCGGACAACAGAGCAACCTCACGCACTTTGCATAACAATCACTGTTCGCCTCTGAGCACATATACAATAACTAACTTGAAAGCTACCCTGTATTTAGGCAACCTAGCTAATCCGTCGGGTAACTCCTTGCTGAAAATCGAATTGATGTAAGAACGGTAAATAACCTCCCTCGTGAGATATTTTGATATATCGTTCTTTAATTCTGCGGATTTTCCTTTAGCCACCGCTCTTTTAAACAAACAGCTTAATTCAATTATTCCAAACCGCGTTAACTGTCGTGGGTTTCTTAAAGGACTTTGCTGGATGTAAATTAAAAGCGTTATATTAAAAGGTGTACAAACGAAATACAGATTTAGTAAATTAGCTTTGCCTTTTTAAGATGAAAACACTTTCCCGATGAAGTAGGGCAACATTCGTACCGCATGTACAATGGCGGTTCGTATTATTTAGCATTTTGAGTTCATGTAATTCCGTTTAATCTCGGTGGTTTACCACGTGTTATTGATTTCACATAAGAATGCATCAGGGGAGCTGGGGACCTTTGTTGGCGGATGCAACATGCCGTTCGCTGTAACAAGTGCCCGTGATAGGAGGGCTCGTTATTAAATTGAAAGCTACTGCGTTACGAACTAAAACTAGTTTTATGTATATGGGATATTTCACGTGAAGCTGACACCCAAAAAAAAATAGTGTGTCGAGTTCGTTTTTATTTTGATATGTTGTACATTAGTTCTAAACACAGATTTTTGATGTTAAGTGTGGTTACCTAGCAACGAGCTGAAGTCTGCCTTTTCTATCTATCTATACCTATTTCTATCGTAAGTAGTGCTAAGGCTATCGCTTCGACTTAAATACGTTATTTTTGTCAAGATATTTCAGTAGTTGCAGGACTTTTATCATTCCAAGTCGGGAAATTGTCCTTTCCGCTGGAGGAACAGAACGAAATCTGTAGGACTCATGTCAGGGCTGCACGGGAGATGTGGAAGAATTTTACATCAGTTCTTCCCGCAAACTCGTTTGACTGACACCGCTGTCTTTCATCTCTCACTTACACTTTTGGAATCGTGCATTTAAATTTTCTACAAAGAAGACAATTACATTCGTCTTTTGGTATTTGTATAATATTGCTTGTTTGTCCATGCGTTCTTCCTCCATTATTGTAGCCAGAATAGCAGCAAAAGTGGTCGTCTTTAACAATAGTCCAACGCTCTGGAAGGCTTACTTCATCAAGTTACTGTTGAACGAGATTCCTGGGAAGCTTCTTGTAACGCACCGTGAATTTCGCCCAGTGTTTCAATTTTGATATCCGCTACAGTGACGCGTTCCATTGCATCAAACTACCCTGATTTGAGAATTTCTCACACATGAACTACCCGCACACTATATATAGCCAAGTGATGTTCCAATGATAGATTTTTATAATTTGACAGCACTTACACCATCGCCAGTGCAGCGCCAGCTTGATATGTGCAGGAATTATTACATGACCCTCGTATAGTGGAAATGTGTGTAGTAATATTTTTTAATGAATACTCATTATATTTTGTCCTCTAGCAGAAACGGGAAAATGCGGTAACCTCAATATATTACACGAAAGTGCGTTGACCACGCTCCACAAGTCCTAATTACCAAATTACAAGTTCGTATGAAATTTTCTATGAAATATTAAAATTACTTTTAATAAACGCATTCTTCCAAGGGAACCGGGTCTTATAAATTTGGATATGACTTGGATTTAGCTAATTTTAAAAGCTCGGTGACAAATGCCCTAATTTATGGCCTACCACCGCAAAAATGCGAAGGTCCCGCCATGTACTCCTCGTGCTTTGGTCTTCATGAACACCGTAAATTTATTAACATGCTTTGTTTCCTGGAGTGCTCACGGCCACAATTCAAATAAACTACTTGCGTTAGGTCGATTGAGGCGCTGCTTAAAAACGCATTACATAAAAGGAGACGTTGTGAATTCGATCTTGGTCCAAATCATCCCGTATGCTGAAAGCTGATCCAAAGCGTAATGTTCAAATATGGGATGTTCTCATATACGGCAGCTCCAAATTCACGGCGGTGATTCCCCTAGGCAAATGGGACTTACTTCGCGTACCACTTACTGCCACTTACTGATATATCGACCCTTGATCTTTGTCATTGCTGCTGATGGTGCCGAAAGTATCTACAGCTAACATATTTCATGAAGCACGTATAGCTAATTTAACATTTTCAATGAATTAGATGTTACCGTATCGCTGTAGAACCTTTCTTTGATATGAATTACTATGATATCTTCATTTGAGGTTTCATTTAACTCTATCTTCTATATAAATATTAAAAAACTCGTTAGGACTGCTAAAGGTAATTCTAGATGATTATATAACCCTATAAATTGTGTTATTCTTGAAGGACGCTGAAGAAGCATTTGTGTATGACAGCTAATTCAGCTGTTCCTTCAGATTTGTTGTTGAGAACGTTCGCACCTCCTGTGTATTTGTAGACCTCCTCAGATGGTAAATTAGAAACAAAACGGCTTTCTGGATATGAATTGCCATCATTGATTAACGTATCTATTAAAACTTGTTATTCCCACCACTAAAAGTAATTGTAAATGATTATAGAACTCCCTAAGTAGAGTTAGTCTTGAAGGAGAATGTATATGCTGCTTAAACTTTAATAATTCACAAAACRTCAGAAATTGATTTCCTTTGGGTAAAATTAACAATTAACAATTGGAGCGGTGGTCTGGTTGGGAAGTACTTAGTCGGATGGCGTTTGACTTATTTAAAGGTTTGCGGCCAATGGTGACGGAGAAAGCATTCCAGGTGCTGTTCCGGTAGTAAGAGCGGAGAAAAACACACATAACAGTTTAACACTGTTAAATTTTATGACTTCTATTCAGTGGAGAAGTACGATTTTCCAATATCACCTTCGCCACTAAAACAGAATGGACGCGGAATTTACAAGATAGGCGAAGACAGCTTCTTATTCGTGGGAGTCGAGATAACCTACGTCGGAACAACCTTGCGCGAAATTTAACGGTCGCAGCAACTCTGATGCAGGACCGGATGCTGATTTAGCCAGTTTACCGTATTGTTATCAAAGACGAATACTCCTCCTCAGTCATGCCGCTCCACCGCCAACCGGTATAAATAGTATGCCCTTAAGCTAATGACGGGAATAAGCCTGAGGACGCAGTTTCTTTTATTCCTTTATTATAATGAAATCCTCTGATTGCGACCGTCCAGTGTCACGTCTGTTGAGTTCCAGAGTGTTAGACACCGTCTTCGTTCCTCGTAGATTTGCTACTACCTAATCAAAAGGATTTTCTTCATCACTGATTAATTCCAAATCCTGAAAAAGTTTAATGATCCACTACACTATAAACTACATTAATTTACTAAGCATTTTCAAGCCAAACATTTATCAGAATTCTCCCATTCTCTAAGTATACAGGGTGATTCAGGAGGAAGTGACAATATTTTAGGCTTTGTTTCAGAGATTTTATTTGAATAACCACTTTTTCTGAAATACCTAAGTAACCTAGAAATATTCAAAATTTGAAATTCCGGAGATAATCTTAGCCATAGAAGGACCTGATTTCAGACACATTTTCATTTTCTTACATTCACTGAAGAAAAGAAGATTTAAGGGTAGTTACCCTTGTCTTTTCAATAACTTTTCAACCCTTGGTGATATCACGGTTCTAATATTTGAAATCTATCGTTATCTTGCACAAAAAAGTTACTCTTTTGTATGTCGATAAGATAAACGACATTTTACTCGAACATGCTTAAACACAAATGGGATATWCGAATCACATCAGCAAGGCTATGACAAATGAAACACACGATACTGTCACTATTAAGTAAAATTTATTAAGATTCCAGTTTACAGTCTTTCATGCCTACTGTGTTACACTAGGTTTTTATATGGCTTATTCAGCGTGTGTAATCTTAATAAATTTTACTTAATTGTGACAGTAATATCGTTTGTTAAAATATCTTTTATCTCGAAAACGGTTAATCTTATCGACATATAAAAGAGTATCTTTTTTGTGCCAAAGGTAAATTGCAAAAATTAAGTCAGAACCGTGAAACCATTAAGGAATGAAAAGTTATTGAAAACTAAAGGGTAACTACCCTTAAGTTTCCTGCCCTCAGTGAATGTAAGAAAATAAAAGTGTGTCTGAAATCAGGCCCTTCTAAAGCTAAACTGATCTGCGCAATTTTAAATTTGAATATTTCTAGATTACTTAGATATCTCAGAAAAAGTGGTTGTTTAATTACAGCTCTGAAACGCAGCGCTTTAGGGTTTTTGTTCAGAATTGTGAATACTATCATTTTTCAAAATATTGTCACTTCATCCTGAATCAGCCTGTATTTCCAAAGCTTTCTTCATTGTCGGTTTAGTTCCCATGTTTATATTCCATTCCGGACCGTGGTTGAACAGCCTCAAAAATGACGTTTGATACCTTGGCACTGCGAGTGGAAATCTAACATGTTCGATGACCGTGAGATGAATGAAATCCAGGTTTCTTTTTGTAATCCCTTTTAACTGTAGGAGTCACCATATGGCGTCGATTTTTTTGGAACACGAAGCATTTCAAAACTGCTAACTAGTGGAGATTCTTCTGACATTCTCGTAACTGTAGGCCTATTTCTATCCTGAGAAATTTTGCTAAGGTGTATAAATATCTATACGCTTTGGTTCGCTTCGCATATCTCCTGCTCAACACAACTTCATGAGCTATGGCAGTACCAGTAGTTATTTTGAGGGCAAGGATTCGCATAGTTTGCTCCTGAACGAGAACTGGCAAAAATATACATTTAATAACAGTTATAAAAAGTAAAACTTGTGGCGTTCCTCAAGTAACAAATTTAGACCCTTCGCTTTTCAGTGATTGTTCCAGTATTATTTGATGTGGCAATCTCCTTCCCTGTCGTCCAAGCATCCCCACCCTCCTGGTAATGCCCGGTACGTTATGCTTCTTACAAGAGCCCAAAAGGACTGCGATTTCAATAATTGATTTTGCTTGTATACAAAAAAAATTACCATTATATTCAGGACCTCAGGAAGTTTCACTAAATGGAGCAGTTTTGAGCCCGTTAACGCACAGATCTTGGAACAAGTCGCTTTAACATTAATTTGAAATGCGGGTTCTGAAAGGGCGACTAGGTATAAATTTAGCACTTAGCGCATAAATCACAGGGCAGTTATGGGCGGCTTGCTACACGGCAGTGAATCATTAGTTAATTGCTTTAAGCACATAAGTGCCCAATTACAATCTCTGTTCGTTTTGTTTTATCGTGGGCCCATGTTGGTATACTATCTACATATCAAGGAGCAATTACAGTGTCATTCTGTGTTGATTTTACTCTTGTGAGTGTGTGTAGCAAACGGTCTTAAGGGTAATGAGCTGTCGAGTAAAAAACCTCTTAGTGCCTGTGATGCATTCGATATCGATTACACTATTGTTTCTTTACAGTACACTGCTTCACTTGGATCTATGTAGTTGAAGGTTCCTTAAAAGCCAAATATGCTGCTTGGCTTACTGTATTCTTCACAACTTACACTTAAGCTTAGTTTTAATAATTTTATTGAATATAAATAAAATCTCGATAGAGCTGCGTCCTTTGGGACCATGCAGGCTGCCATCTACGCTCGGATTTAATCTTCAGTTATTTAGTTTGCATCTAAATGATGCACCGGAACATATAACACTTTGTACACTGTTTCTCAGATCCCTTATTTTTACATTTCCCACTGTCTTCATAAATAATAGTCCACTTACATTAGCTGTAAAAGTTAATTTCCGCCGCCAGAAGCGGTTTTTCCTTTCTGTATTTGGCTGATTAAATCTAGATTACGTGCTTAAGTACCAAATTAATTAAAATCGGATTGATCCCATCAGCAGCGTCGTTTTTACACTAATCGGCTTACCGTCAGAGTGACGGAAGTAATCTCCTATGCTTCGTTACGTCTATTTGTAACAGCTTCGTGCGAAAACCCAATATGTCTTTTGTGCGGAGCCATATATAACACGTTAGTGTGGTCTTTTCTTATATGAACGAGTAATTTTCGCCGGATCTTTTTTAACCGTTGCAAGGTTCGACATCGACATCTTCCAACTCAAAAATCAAACCCAGTTTGTGATAAATGAGGCGCATTCTCTCCATTCGTAGAGGTTATCTCTCGAATTTACGTCTGGGTGTTGTATAGGTGTGCGGGCCCAAACAGCTAGCGACAATGGTGCTTTACAGGAGAAACCCTGAAAGATTAGCAGTATTAAAGGAAATTATGTACACTCACATCTGCACCTGCTACAGCGGCGGGTCGATAGAGCTACAGGCGGCGCTATTTTCAGTTGTAAAACTGTTCTGTAAACGGTCAAAATTTGACAGAACCGTTGCAATCTGCGCTCAAATCTCGGCTTAAATTCCCCGTCTGCATGAAGATACTTGACGTCTTAGGAAATCGAGAATGAATGGTCAGTCTGTTTTACATGTATCTGAGCAACGAACGTGAAGGGTCAAAGATAAAGTTACAATCAGCTACATCTGCTTTTACAAAGTGTGTGGTTTTTAACTTCTACTTAAACTATGGAAAAATCCCTAAACGCAATGGTTTAGAAAGCCTAAATTCTTATTTCGGTAGCTAAGCTGTCATCCTCAGTAGAAGGAACGAGATCTTGAAATGTCTAGATGAACTAACCGGGGGATATTATCACCAGATTTTCAGATCGTTTTCGACGAGCTTGGATTTAATTATGTATATTGATTAATGACTATATTGGAACAATTATTTAATATTATACCACCCCTTGATTATTTGAAGAAGTAATGGAAAAAAACTTGAATTACATATACTTTGATGATTAAGCAGCTGTAGTACACTCTGTCATTCTCCATCAAGTTTCGAGGTCCAAAATTAAAATTTCTTCCTATACTGATTTAAAAAGTAAAAACTTGCTACTATAGATTCCAATAATAGATTGGCCCAGTGAGTTTTATAATTCTGCAACATTGCAAGTAAGAACTCGGAAGAGATCTCGGCGTTTTGGCAAGGTGAGCTAGCATTATCCGCGGTTTTGCCTATTCAGCTGGATGTCGCAGAAGATAAGTTCCCAAGTCCGGTTTTCATTACCTAATAAACTGGGCCACCATCCCTGAGGAGCGCCCTTAGTACGGCAATCATATTTCTCACGTTCAGCGAAATGTTGCATTTCATCTACACTCATTCTCGTAGTCATATCGAAGCTGCCCAGATCTCAATGCGAAACAATATCTTGCCGCTATGCAAAATTTTTATTTAGCAGCCAAAATGTCACACTAATAGAACATGTAAAATTTGAACTCTGTATTTTGTATTCCCAAATTATTTAGTGCAAAATGGCAGCCTCGCTACTACCTCGTTCGCAATTTGGTAAGTTTTGGATGCTTTTCGAGGTAATAGTTTCAACTGTTACCTCTTACTCCTTTAAAGTTTTATTTTTTTTTAATTTACAGCTAAAGTACACTAGCTTCAGTTACGAGATTTACGCAAAAAAGCAAGATCTCAAAGGTGTAAATAGAACAGTAACTAACAATTTTAGACATTTGTTCAATTTAATGACGCATTCCCTTGTAACTTCTGGGTATAACTTCATCTTTATAGCATATCATAAACTGGCAAAACAAATTAATAACAGGGTTTGTCATACTAACATTTTAAGTCATTTGTTCTATTTAATAATCCATTCTCTTGTACCTGCTGAGTATAGCTTTGTCATTATAGCCTATCGTAAACTTGAAAGGCAATTTAATGACACGGTTGGTCAAGTTATCTATTAGACATTTGTTCAAAGTAATAATGCATTCTCTTGTACCAGCCGGGTGTAACTTCATTATAGCTATGGTAAACTGGAAAGGCAATTTAATGGAACGCTTAGTCAAACTAACAATATAAGACATTTGCTCGATGTAATAATGCATTATACCTGCTTGGTATAACTTCAATATTTAGTCATTATAGCATATAGTACACTGGTAACACACGTTGATAACACGCTTAGTCAAACTAACAGTATGAGACATTTGTTTTATTTAATAATCCATTCTCATGTACCTGCAGGGTATAATTTCGTCATTATAGCTGGAAAGGCAATTTAATGACACGGTTAGTCAAACTGACATATTATACTTTCCTACAATTTAATTAAGGATTCTCTTGTACCTGCTGGGTATAATTTTGTTATTATAGCTTATCGTGAACTGGTAAAACAAACTAATACCGCCGTGAAAGCAGCAGCCAAAACGTAGCAGGCGGTTTTCCGATAATACCCGAGCCAACCAATGGAGTAACTAAAATAGAGTGCGGTTTGGCTGCTGGCTGCCTACGAAATGGCTGCTGGCTGCCCAAAAAATGGCTGCTAGCTATTAAATGGCCGCTAGCTGCAGACCAAGCGGCAGCCCTAAAAAGATTTGATATTAAGCAAACGCTTACTATCTCAATAAATCTCGAGAACGACGCACACTACCATTTTAATATTCGAACCTAAATTCGCCCCTAAATACCGAAAAAAATCATATCTCGGGAACGACACATAGTAGCATTTTTCATATTCGAACTGTGTCTTTTAAGTTAGGTCAGTAGTGATCTGTCAAAAGGGCATCATCTCTATTTGGGATCTTGGGAGTTAAATTCGCCCCTAAAGACCGAAAAAAATCATATCTCGGGAACGACACATAGTAGCATTTTCATATTCGAACTGTCTTTTAAGTTAGGTCAGTAGTGATCTCTCAAAAGGGCATCATCTCTATTTGGGATCTTGGGGGTTAAATTCGCCCTTAAAGGCCGAAAAAAATCATATCTCGGGAACGACACATAGTAGCCTTTTAATATTCGAACTGTGTCTTTTAAGTTAGGTCAGCAGTCATCTCTCAAGAGGGCATCATCTCTATTTGGGATCTTGGGGGATAAATTCGCCCCTAAAGACAVAAAAAAATCATATCTCGGGAACGACACATAGTAGCATTTTCGTATTCGAACGGTGTCTTTTAAGTTAGGTCAGTAGTCATCTCGCAAAAGGCCATCATCTCTATTTGGGCTCTTGGGGGTTAAATTTGCCCCTAAAAACCGAAAAAATCATATCTCGGGAAGAACTCATAGTAGCATTTTAATATTCGAACTGTGTCTTTTAAGTTAGGTCAGCAGTGATTTCTCAAAAGGGCATCATCTCTATTTGGGACCTTGGGGGTTAAATTAGCCCCTAAAGACCGAAAAAATCATATCTCGGGAACGACACATAATAGCATTTTCATATTCGAACTGTGTCTTTTAAGTTAGGTCAGTAGTCATCTCTCAAAAGGGCATCATCTCTATTTGGGATCTTGGGGGTTAAATTCGACCCTAAAGACCGAAAAAAATCATATCTCGGGAACGACACATAGTAGCACTTTCATATTAGAACTGTGTCTTTTAAGTTAGGTCAGTAGTCATCTCTCAAAAGGCCATCATATCTATTTGGGCTCTTGGGGGTTAAATTTGCCCCTAAAAACCGAAAAAATCATATCTCGGGAAGAACACATAGTAGCATTTTAATATTCGAACTGTGTCTTTTAAGTTAGGTCAGAAGTCATCTCTCAAAAGGGCATCATCTCTATTTGGGATCTTGGGGGCTAAATTCGCCACTAAAGACCGAAAAAAATCATATCTCGGGAACGACACATAGTAGCATTTTCATATTCGAACTGTGTCTTTTAAGTCAGGTCAGTAGTCATCTCTCAAAAGGGCATCATCTCTATTTGGGATCTTGGGGGTTAAATTCGACCCTAAACACGAAAAAAAATCATATCTCGGGAACGACACATAGTAGCACTTTCATATTCGAACTGTGTCTTTTAAGTTAGGTCAGTAGTCATCTCTCAAAAGGGCATCATCTCTATTTGGGATGCTTGGGGGTTAAATTCGCCCCTAAAGACCGAAAAAAATCATATCTTCGGGAACGACACATAGTAGCATTTTCATATTCGAACTGTGTCTTTTAAGTTAGGTCAATAGTCATCTCTCAAAAAGGGCATCATCTCTATTTGGTATCTTGGGGGTTAAATTCGACCCTAAAGACCGAAAAAAATCATATCTCGGGAACGACACATAGTAGGCACTTTCATATTCGAACTGTGTTTTTTAAGTTGGGTCCGTAGTCATCTCTCAAGAGGGCATCAATCTCTATTTGGGATCTTGGGGGTTAGATTCGCCCCTAAAGACAGAAAAAAAATMATATCTCGGGAACGACGCATAGTAGCATTTTCATATCMACAAGGTGTCTTTTAAGTTAGGTCAGTAGTCACCWTGCAAAATGGCATCATCTCTATTTGAGACCTTGGGGGTTAAATTAGCCCCTAAAGACCGAAAAAATCATATCTCGGGAACGACACAGTAGCATTTTCATATTCGAACTGTGTCTTTTAAGTTAGGTCAATAGTCATCTCTCAAATGGGCATCATCTCTATTTGGGCTCTTGGGGGTTAAAATTCGACCCTAAAGATAGAAAAAAATCATATATCGGGAACGACACATAGTAGCACTTTCATATTCGAACTGTGTCTTTTAAGTTAGGTCAGTAGTCATCTCTCAAAAGGGCATCATCTCTATTTGGGATCTTGGGGGTTAAATTCGCCCCTAAAGACCGAAAAAAAATCAATATCTCGGGAACGACATATAGTAGCATTTTCATATTCGAACTGTGTCATTTAAGTTAGGTCACTAGTCATCTCTCAAAAGGGCATCATCTCTATTTGGGATCTAGGGGGTTAAATTCGCCCTAAAAGACCGAAAAAAATCATATCTTTCGAAACGACACATAGTAGCATTTTAATATTCGAACAGTGGCTTTTAAGTTAGGTCAGTAGTCATCTCTCAAAAGGGCATCATCTCTATTTGGGATCTTGGGGGTTAAATTCGCCCTAAAGACCGAAAAAAATCATATCTCGGGAACGACACATATTAGCATTTTCATGTTCGAACTGTGTCTTTCAAAGTTAGGTCAGTAGTCATCTCTCAAAAGGGCATCATCTCTATTTGGCGATCTTGGGGGCTAAATTCGCCACTAAAGACCGAATAAAATCATCTCGCGAACGACACAGTAGCAATTTTAATATTCGAACAGTGTCTTTTAAGTTAGGTCAGTAGTCATCTCTTAAAAAGGGTATCATCTCTATTTGGGATCTTGGGGGTTAAATTCGCCCCTAAAGGCCGAAAAAATCATATCTCGGGAACGACACATAGTAGCATTTTCAATGTTCGATCTGTGTCTTTCAAGTTAGGTCAGTAGTCAATCTCTCAACAGGGCATCATCTCTATTTGGGATCTTGGGGGTTAAATTCGCCCCTAAAGACCGAAAAAAATCATATCTCGGGAACGACACATAAGTAGCATTTTCATATTCGAACTGTGTCTTTTAAGTTAGGTCAGTAGTCATCTCTCAAAAGGGGCATCATCTCTATTTGGGATCTTGGGGTTAAATTCGACCCTAAAGACCCGAAAAAATCATATCTCGGGAACGACACATAGTAGCACTTTCATATTCGAACTGTGTCTTTTAAGTTAGGTCAGTAGTGATCTCTCAAAAGGCCATCATCTCTATTTGGACTCTTGGGGGTTAAATTTGCCCCTAAAAACCGAAAATATCATACATGGGAAAGACACATAGTAGCATTTTTAATATTCGAACTGTGTCTTTTAAGTTAGGTCAGCAGTCATCTCTCAAAAGGGCATCAATCTCCGAAAAAAATCATATCTCGGGAACGACACATAGTAGCATTTTCCATATTCGAACTGTGTCTTTTAAGTTAGGTCAGTAGTCATCTCTCAAAAGGGCATCATCTCTATTTGGGATCATTGGGGGTTAAATTCGCCCCTAAAGACCGAAAAAAATCATATCTTTCGAACGACACATAGTAGCATTTTAATATTCGAACAGTGGCTTTTAAGTTAGGTCAGTAGTCATCTCTCAAAGGGCATCATCTCTATTTTGGGATCTTGGGGGTTAAATTCGCCCTAAAAAACCGAAAAAATCATATCTCGGGAACGACACATATTAGCATTTTCATGTTCGAACTGGTCTTTCAAGTTAGGTCAGTAGTCATCTCTCAAAAGGGCATCATCTCTGTTTGGGATCTTGGGGGTTAAATTCGACCCTAAACACCGAAAAAAATCATATCTCGGGAACGACACATAGTAGCACTTTCATAGTCGAACTGTGTCTTTTAAGTTAGGTCAGTAGTCATCTCTCAGAAGGGCATCATCTCTATTTGGGATCTTGGGGTTAAATTCGCCCCTAAAGACCGAAAAAATCATATCTCGGGAACGACACATAGTAGCCATTTCATATTCCGAACTGTGTCTTTTAAGTTAGGTCAATAGTCTCTCTCAAAAGGGCATCATCTCTATTTGGTATCTTGGGGGTTAAATTCGACCCTAAAGACCGAAAAAAATCATATCTCGGGAACGACACATAGTAGCACTTTCATATTCGAACTGTGTTTTTTAAGTTGGGTCCGTAGTCATCTCTCAAGAGGGCATCATCTCTATTTGGGATCTTGGGGGTTAATTCGCCCCTAAAGACAGAAAAAAATCATATCTCGGGAACGACACATAGTAGCATTTTAATATTCGAACAGTGGCTTATTAAGTTAGGTCAGTAGTCATCTCTCAAAAGGGCATCATCTCTATTTGGGATCTTGGGGTTAAATTCGCCCCTAAGACAGAACAAAATCATATCTCCCGAACGACACATAGTAGCATTTTAATATTCGAACAGTGGGTTTTAAGTTAGGTCAGTAGTCATCTCTCAAAAGGGGCATCATCTCTATTTGAGACCTTGGGGGTTAAATTAGCCCCTTAAAGACCGAAAAAAATCATATCTCGGGAACGACACATAGTAGCATTTCCATATTCGAACTGTGTCTTTTAAAGTTAGGTCAATAGTCATCTCTCAAAAGGGCATCATCTCTATTTGGGCTCTTGGGGGTTAAAATTCGACCCTAAAGATCGAAAAAAAAATCATATATCGGGAACGACACATAGTTAGCACTTTCATATTCGAACTGTGTCTTTTAAGTTAGGTCAGTAGTCATCTCTCAAAGGGCATCATCTCTATATTTGGGATCTTGGGGCTAAATATCGCCACTAAAGACCGAAAAAATCATCTCGCGAACGACACATAGTAGCATTTTCATATTCGAACAGTGTCTTTTAAGTTAGGTCAGTAGTCATCTCTCAAAAGGGCATCATCTCTATTTGGGATCTTGGGGGTTAAATTCGCCCCTAAAGACCGAAAAAAATCATATCTCGGGAACGACACATAGTAGCATTTTCATATTCGAACTGTGTCTTTTAAGTTAGGTCAGTAGTCATCTCTCAAAAGGGCATCATCTCTATTTGGGATCTTGGGGTTAAATTCGCCCCTAAAGACCGAAAAAAATCATATCTCGGGAACGACACATAGTAGCATTTTCATATTCGAACTGTGTCTTTTAAGTTAGGTCAGTAGTCATCTCTCAAAAGGGCATCATCTCTATTTGGGATCTTGGGGGTTAAATTCGCCCCTAAAGACCGAAAAAAATCATATCTCGGGAACGACACATAGTAGCATTTTCATATTCGAACTGTGTCTTTTAAGTTAGGTCAGTAGTCATCTCTCAAAAGGGCATCATCTCTATTTGGGATCTTGG
Source organism: Rhyzopertha dominica (assembly GCA_025024175.1). Lineage (NCBI taxonomy): Eukaryota > Metazoa > Arthropoda > Insecta > Coleoptera > Bostrichidae > Rhyzopertha > Rhyzopertha dominica. The sequence continues at coordinate 1,553 of QCXZ01000015.1, read as the reverse complement.
GGGTTAAATTCGCCCCTAAAGACCGAAAAAATCATATCTCGGGAACGACACATAGTAGCATTTTCATATTCGAACTGGTCTTTTAAGTTAGGTCAGTAGTCATCTCTCAAAAGGGCATCATCTCTATTTGGGATCTTGGGGGTTAAATTCGCCCCTAAAGACCGAAAAAAATCATATCTCGGGAACGACACATAGTAGCATTTTCATATTCGAACTGTGTCTTTTAAGTTAGGTCAGTAGTCATCTCTCAAAAGGGCATCATCTCTATTTGGGATCTTGGGGGTTAAATTCGCCCCTAAAGACCGAAAAAAATCATATCTCGGGAACGACACATAGTAGCATTTTCATATTCGAACTGTGTCTTTTAAGTTAGGTCAGTAGTCATCTCTCAAAAGGGCATCATCTCTATTTGGGATCTTGGGGGTTAAATTCGCCCCTAAAGACCGAAAAAAATCATATCTCGGGAACGACACATAGTAGCATTTTCATATTCGAACTGTGTCTTTTAAGTTAGGTCAGTAGTCATCTCTCAAAAGGGCATCATCTCTATTTGGGATCTTGGGGGTTAAATTCGCCCCTAAAGACCGAAAAAAATCATATCTCGGGAACGACACATAGTAGCATTTTCATATTCGAACTGTCTTTTAAGTTAGGTCAGTAGTCATCTCTCAAAAGGGCATCATCTCTATTTGGGATCTTGGGGGTTAAATTCGCCCCTAAAGACCGAAAAAAATCATATCTCGGGAACGACACATAGTAGCATTTTCATATTCGAACTGTGTCTTTTAAGTTAGGTCAGTAGTCATCTCTCAAAAGGGCATCATCTCTATTTGGGATCTTGGGGGTTAAATTCGCCCCTAAAGACCGAAAAAAATCATATCTCGGGAACGACACATAGTAGCATTTTCATATTCGAACTGTGTCTTTTAAGTTAGGTCAGTAGTCATCTCTCAAAAGGGCATCATCTCTATTTGGGATCTTGGGGGTTAAATTCGCCCCTAAAGACCGAAAAAAATCATATCTCGGGAACGACACATAGTAGCATTTTCATATTCGAACTGTGTCTTTTAAGTTAGGTCAGTAGTCATCTCTCAAAAGGGCATCATCTCTATTTGGGATCTTGGGGGTTAAATTCGCCCTAAAGACCGAAAAAAATCATATCTCGGGAACGACACATAGTAGCATTTCATATTCGAACTGTGTCTTTTAAGTTAGGTCAGTAGTCATCTCTCAAAAGGGCATCATCTCTATTTGGGATCTTGGGGGTTAAATTCGCCCTAAAGACCGAAAAAAATCATATCTCGGAACGACACATAGTAGCATTTTCATATTCGAACTGTGTCTTTTAAGTTAGGTCAGTAGTCATCTCTCAAAAGGGCATCATCTCTATTTGGGATCTTGGGGTTAAATTCGCCCCTAAAGACCGAAAAAAATCATATCTCGGGAACGACACATAGTAGCATTTTCATATTCGAACTGTGTTTTTAAGTTAGGTCAGTAGTCATCTCTCAAAAGGGCATCATCTCTATTTGGGATCTTGGGGGTTAAATTCG
>QCXZ01000014.1:0-59840 GCA_025024175.1 Rhyzopertha dominica | reverse complement strand
ACAGGAACCCTTTTGGTGGAGCACCTCCATACGGAATGTAAAAAGTCAGTTTGAGTGAGTTAAAGTAGGTATCTGTAATTGAATGTGAAGTGATTGCAATTGAACAAATTATCACAGAACTATATGAATTGGATTATCCTTTATTGTGTTGTATAATGTACAATACAGAATGTTAGGTGATAATAATAATAATAATAATAATAATAAATATAATTAAATCATTGATAGTACATATACATGGTAATAATAACAAACTGACATGTTCTGCTTACAAAAGCCCTGTTCGATATGGTACATGGGTACACCACGTCAGAAAAGTATGCAGATGTATTCGAAATGTGCTGCTCTAAAATATGTAGGTTCCCCGGAATATCTGTGAAGTATTCGTGTGATAAGTGGCAGCCACATGAGTGAGCAAGCTCGGACCTTACAACATAGCCCTCGATATTCTTAACGGTAAATGGACTCCCACCTGTAAAACAATTAAAGCAAAAATAAAATGCACTATTAAAATGCTCATAGACTAAACTATTTGATTTCTCCTCCCTCCAGGGACACCTCCGGTAGTTCAAGTTTTTTTATTCAAGCCCTGTATAAATAGTTATTATTACAAACAGCAAACAATTGTTCTCTAAGAAGTCAAACAATAGTATCAATTGGGTGAGCACAATAACTGGACCACCCTGTACATAAAGATCACAGAATCTCTAATAATAGCAAGTACCTTCTAGTACTGTGGGTTGCACTTACATATATAAAGGAAGTGAAGGCCAGCTTATAAAACATAAAGCTTTTTATTAGACAAACTGGGTTTTTAACGAACACCGCCACAACTGGCACTTGAAATGACAAATATTCAGTTTTTTGTTTTTCTTACTGTGAGTTTTCCTGTTGAAGTTGTTTGAATAAAAATATATAAAATATATTGTAAAACACAATGTAAGCATTTAACAGTAAAATTAGGGTGTCGGCCACTTTGCATTTGCACTATTAAAAAATAAAGAAAAATATTAATTTTCTCCCCTTAGGGACGCTGCCACTGGTAGTTCTAATGTAATCTATTTTAATTTCCCTCTATAACAGTTATCATTACAAACATTTTTCTCTAAGATACGACATAACCCTATCGATTAGGTGAGCAAGATGACTGGACCACCCCGTACATAACGATCAGGAAAAATGTAATAGTAAAATTTTGTTAGGTAATTTTGAATGACAGGCGGTGTCTCCATAAAACACTGCGTATAAATAAAAATATGGAAGAAACCTTTTATTGAAACACCCGCGAGTGTTCCAGAGGAGAATCAAGGTAGGTGGATCAGATACCCGTGGAACATGACTTGGCACTGTAAGGTGAACCGTCTGAAAAATGGGTGACGATAATAAAGGCTTTACAGAAGCTCACGGTTGAAAAAATGTGAAAAGTACTCACCTTCGAGTGCCACACTTCAACCCTCCTTCACCTGCGGGCCATCCCGGTGAACAACCCGGGTCGGTGGATCCGGCACCCGTGGCACGTGACTTGTTGTGGGCCGCTCGTGAAAGCACCGTACGGCAGGAGTTCACGGTGAAACAGTCTGAAAAAGGGGTAACGATGAGGAATGGCTTTCAGGAATCTCACGGTTCAAAAACGTGAAAAGTTACTCACCTTCGGTGCCTACTTCGCCCTCGTGGGGAGGGGTTTCCCTCCGCTTGCGGTGCACACGGGAGATGAGATCCAGCGACGGAGTTCCGTCGGTCGCTGCCGAAGATGGAAGACGATTTAACTAAAAGACCGTCCGGGGCCGACAACAGCTCCTGTAGCTCCGGTCGACGTGCGAAGTTCTAAGGGCGAAGACGACGTGCAACAGAAAAGGTCAAATAAACAGTTGTAAGTCATAGAAATGTGATGCAACAGGAAGTGAAGTGGCACCTGTTGTAGTGAAAAACGTGACCTCGTGACAAAAGGTCACGGAGGAAAAATTTAAGCAACAGCGAAAAAATGACCTCGTGACAAAAGATCACCGAAGAAAAATTTAAGCGACACCGGGATAGGAGCGGCCTCTCCGTAAAACACCGTGCATAAATAAAAATATGGAGCAAACCTTTCGTTGAAACTCCGGCGAGCATTCCAGCGGAGATTCGAGATAGGTGGATCAAACACCCGTGGAACACGGCTCGGCCCTGTACGGTGAACCGTCTGAAAAGGGGGTGACGATAATAAAGGCTTTACAGAAGCTGACGGTTGAAAAAACGTGAAAAGTACTCACCTTCGAGCGCCACACTTCAACCCGCCTTCACCTGCGGGCCATCCCGGTGAACAACCCGGGTCGTTGGATCCGGCACCCGTGGCACGTGACTTGTTGTGGGCCGCTCGTGAGAGCACCGAGAAGCTCGGTACGGCAGGAGATCACGGTGAACAGTCTGAAAAGAGGGTGACGATAAAGAAAGGCTTTCAGGAAGCTCACGGTTCAAAAACGTGAAAAGTACTCACCTTCCGGTGCCCTGCTTCGGCCCTCATGGGGGACAGCGGGATAAGCAAGTTGTTCGTGATGCAACGGGACGTGCGGTATTGAAGGCGGAGAAGTGGCGCATTTTGTTGTGAAAAAAACGACTTCGTGACGAAAGGTCACTCGGGAAAAATTTAAGCGACACCGGGGTAGGAAAGGTGTCGAAAAAATCGTCACGATGTCAAACGACCGYGGTCGGTKTYATGAAAGGAAATCGTAGTTTTACGATGAAACTACACCGAACTATATAAAATATGGAACATCAGAAGCCTCTCAAATCTGCTTCCAATCGAAATCTGCACGGTTTCTTGAGACGCTCGCCCTTTCCGTCGTTCGAGAACGGTCGATGTCCTTTGCGATGCTGGCTGTCAGTTTCCCAGCTGTTTTTTTCTAGGTTACGTCGCATCGTTTACGTTCTTGCACCTAACCGCGGCGTCAGCTGTTCGGCGTCGTCGCTCGACGCTGACATTTTGACATCGACAGGGCGACACGAACACCAAAATGAAACTACACCGAACTATATAAAATATGGAACATCAGAAGCCTCTCAAATCTGCTTCCAATCGAAATCTGCACGGTTTCTTGAGACGCTCGCCCTTTCCGTCGTTCGAGAACGGTCGATGTCCTTTGCGATGCTRGCTGTCAGTTTCCCAGCTGTTTTTTTCTAGGTTACGTCGCATCGTTTACGTTCTTGCACCTAACCGCGGCGTCAGCTGTTCGCGTCGTCGCTCGATGTGACATTTTGACATCGACAGGGCGACACGAACACCAAAATATCCGACACCACCACGAAGAAAAAAGAATCGCTCTAAAGGAAACATTTTTTATTTTAACGCCACACGCCCGTTCTCCGAGGTTCCATCTTTTATACGGTTCCGTGGGGAAAAAATGAGCTCGTGACGGAAGGTGACGGAGAAACGGGTGAATTTCAGCGAAAGACCCGGCGCCATCTGTCGACCCGTCGAAGCGACACGGAAGGAACGCGGAACAGGTGTTCGCGGACAGGTGCGACGAAGAACGTCGTGAGGGCAGGAACGGCGAGATCGCCGTCGAAAACGTCGTCACGACGCCGGGAGGGCGGCGAAATGGACACGCCGGGGCACCACGGACGAAGGAAAGCCGCGACCGCTAAAACAAAAAAAAAAAAAACATGGCCGTCGTTTCGCACGACGACACGCGGCCAAAGGGGGTGGGTTACTCACCTGCCGCGATCGGAGGCCTTGGGCGCCGCACGCACAAACGTTCCCCCGACGAAAGCACCGAACACAAAACGCGGTCCCAACACCGGAACCGTCGAGGGGCACGGGGAAAACGCCGGATTCTCCGCGAAAAACAGACGAACGCCGTACCGACGCCAACATGGCGGTCGTCGTTCTTCGTCGACGGCTTTCCCCGTCCGGTCGGCGGTCGGAGTCGGCGCGGCCGGCGGGGGACGCACGTGACCGGCCCGCGGTGCCACACCTCGCGCCGAAGGCGGCCGCGGATCGACCAGCCCGGCCTTCGGGCGGCGGGCGGAAAGTCCGGCGGGCGCCGACGGCCGGCGAGATCCGGCACCGCCGCCCTCCCCGCCCGACGGCGGCCCTGTCGCCGTCTCTGTCGCGCGATCCGACGGCGGAAAAGGGCGATTTTCGCGGAGGTTTTCCGGAAAAAACGGGAGCGCGCCGCGGGCGGCGGCGGCGACGGGGCGACGGGACGGACCTCCGCCGGGCCGCCCGGGGGCGGTCCGGCCCCCGGACGGCCGGCACGACCGCCGCTTTACGGTCCCGAACGGACCCCCATTTTGCCAGACGGAGACGGACCGTCGGCGTTTAGTATTATTAACAAGAAACTAAGCCGCCTTCGGCGGCACGTTTCTCGCAGGAACGCGGCGGTCGCGGGAGGGGGAGAGGATCGCATAGAGGAGGGCGACGTCCTGGTGGCGGTGGCGGTGGCAGAGGAACTATGATATTTAAAGGTCACACTACAGTGAACTACAATTATAGTAAATAAATTACTATAATTGTAGTTCACTTTGTAGGTGTGACCAGATAGTTTAAGTTTTGAAAGAACATTTATACTTTTTAATTACTTACTATTATTGTTTGTTTTATGTTTGTGTTTATTTTTTGTTCATTGTAAAATATTTTAAGTTTCTTTTTAGCAATATAGATTTCTGTTTGTTTTAACTTAAGCGTTTGTAAGAATTTTATTTTTTTTTGTTAATAAATATAATTTATGAATTGCGTGTTTGTTGGAGATAAGTGTAAAATGAGTCAATGTGGCATATGTCAGGGTGATGTTTACAGGGAATATTAATCGTGTTCAGTTGTGGTAGATTTGTGAAATGTCATTAGTGATAAGTAGGGATTGTATGGTTTGTGTTCGATGAATTTTGAAGATTGTATGATATTAGATGAAGTAAAGGTAAGTGCCTAGAAGTGATTAGGTATAGCGGAGAATATGCTTCCATGCGTAAATCGCTATGAACTGATAGTAACACACGTATCTAATAGTATGTGTACGTAGTAGTTACTAAAATAGTTGACTAATAGACAGTTATATCTGAATAGAATAACATCAGAATTATTTTAAATACTTGAATGTAAATTTTCGTATAATAAGTATATTACACATAATGTGAATATTAAATAATAAAGAGGAACGGTGTAAAAGGAAGAACACAATTTAGGAGAATGTGAAAAGTACGTATGAATAAAAAGGAATGTAATAAAAGTATAAAATAATTTGTCTTCTCGCCAGGTTGTGGTTGTCGATATTATTTGGGCTAGTGGAAATGTTTGCTGAATGATGACTTGGTGAATGTTATAAGGAATATTTGCATATTGTACAGATGACAGGTAAATAAAAATTATTTTTGGGAAGCGTACATGTTCAATAAAGTAAAGTAAGGTGTTCCTAATTGAATTGCAGTTCTTGTAACAGTAATGTGTTAGGATCAATTCCATTGGAATGTGTGAGAACAAATTTGCAATATATCGATGTTGTAGGAGATGATATGTAAATATTGTTATTGGGGATTATACGTGTTACAGTAGAAGGGATGAAAAAGTAGAACATAAAGTAATGGTAAAGATTTATTCTAAATATGTTTCGTTTGAATAAGGTGTTAGTCGTGCAAAGACATGTATTTGAAGTATTAAGAAATTAGTATGACTAAAATCTATTTAGGGGAAATATATCACATAAGTACATGCAAAAAGACTATTTATAATACACATTTTGGTGTGTAATATATATAGGAAGACATAGAAAAATAGTAAATATACAGATGTATAAACAATGCTTATGTATGTATATAAAATGAAAAATTAAATAATGAATTGACATGGAAAGGTTGGCAAGTATATAGGTAAAATAAAAAATGTACAGTATGATGTATTAATTGTGCTGCATCCAACATAAAAGTTATGCATGGAATGGAAAACACAACATTAGTATTTAGTAAAATAGTTAATGTAAAAGGTGGAAGTTTTTTTTATCTCTTATCTTAAATGCAGCATTACAATAGAGAATGTACTATAACGGTTAATGTATAAGAAATGCATAAATAAATAATGTAGTGTAAATGGTCCGTCCATGGCATGAACCTGAAAAGAAAACAACAATTAATAATAAAGTCAATGTGGTATATGAATGGTGTGTAAAACATAATTAGCACCGGGGACAATGAAGAATAATATGAAGGGAAGTAGTCTGTTGGAAATCATTGAAATATGATAAAAACACAACATATAAGTGGATGCTATATGTATTATGAAAAATGAGTATGTTACCTGTATGTAATGAGCAGGAGTTAAGACAAACAGAACGGTAACGTTACAGTGTTTGTGGTGATATATTCTTAGGTAACTGAAATATAGATGTGATTACCTTATTTGTTGCCAGGCAGTACGACATACCATGTATGGCAAGATATTCCCAAATCCCTTCACCTTCACCATTAGCACCATCTACACAAATTGTACACGTATCGTTGGGATGAGTGAGGATACAATGAAGCGCTTGTTGTGATTGTGTGTTGTGCTTGAGGCATGAGGTGTAAGTTAAATCATGTGGGGTATGGTAATAAATGTACTATTTCCGTAACCCTGTAAAGGATAGCAACATTAGTATGTATTGTTTGAGATTGACTCACTATATACATACGAATGAGAAATATGCAGTGGTAATGGTAAAATATTCCTTTGTAAGAAATAGATGTAAAAACGTTGAAGTATTTTTTGCAAGATGTAATGACAGGTAATGAGATGCACATGTTCATTGGAAGCCACGGTTCTATTAGTACCATGCACCTGAAAAAGAAATGTAATGATATGAATGAGATACTTGAAAGGTTTGTATAATTGTGCTTACATATAGGATGTATTCGTATGCTGGTAAATACATGTTAACAATTGGATCCTCCTTGTGGAATTTGTGAAGGAATACTTCTGTCAGTGCAATGTCATGAACAGTTGGTTCTGGGCATGTTATAAGGACGACATACTCCTCTTATTAATAAAATAATAACAGGTGGGAGCTCTTGTAATGTGATTTGGTGTAGGAAGCCTGTAATAATAGTAAAAGTATAAGTAGGAAATGTATGTGATTGCATTTCAGCAAATGACTTGCCTGTTTTTATTATACCATATAATATAAAATATTTGTAGCACATGCATGTGATGGCATCGAAGAAATTAACTCGCCAGGTGKTAGTTATGGTGGGCAGAAAATGTCATGATGGASCGACGGCAACTCCCCTTACATGTGGTGGTAAATGTATGTAAATAATGGAATCCTCCTCGTGGACTGTGTGAAGGTGTCATGGCAATGAAAAAACGTACTAACATCAAATGATTGTCGAAATGTAACCATGATGTATTTCTTTATTATTGATAATAACAGGTGCATGGGAATCCTTGTGATATGATTTGCTGTAGGGAGCCTGTAATAAAAAGTATAAGTAATAAATGAGTGTTATTGTACGCCAGTAAATAAATCACCTGTTCTTATTAATAAGAGGAGATTCACGGTAGTCATGCATTGTAGGTATTAGGTAAAGTAGGCGTTGCGATTTGATTCACCGTAAATAGCCTGTAATATAAAGTATTTGTAGGAAATGCATATTATTGCATTGAAGAGAGTAACTGGCCTGGTGGGAGTTACGTTGTACAGAAAATGTTATGATGGAGCAACTGTATGAAGGTAGTTTTCAGCAGGTGTCAATTTATGGATTCATCACTTTGTGCAATACATTTGGTAATATTTGCCTGCAACAGTAAGAATATGTGAAAATGGTTATGAACATGACAGATTTAATACCTTTAATTTTCCAGCAGCATATGGCGAAGTAGCGTGCGTTAGTTATATGTATAAAGTAATAAATCTGGTTACCAGCGAATTACTCTGTAAGGATGTAATGTTGACTTTCTCCTTCATAGCATATAACAACAGATATGAGAGGTGACCACCCATCATAACTGATAGTTGAATAGAGGTCTTAAAGTTTCCTTGACTGTTCGATAACTGAAAAAAGAATTCTATATAGGAAAAGTAATATGCTAAAAGATAAAAACTTACGTGGTAGTAATGGTGGAACAGAAAATGATGTAGTGGCAAGTGTATGAGGGTAGCTTTCAGCAGCTGTCCATTTATGGATGCATGTGCTGGTGGAATGCATTCGATAATATTTACCTGCAATCAGAACAACGTGWAAAAGCAGTTATGGCCGCCGCAAATATAATACCTTTCTCTTTGCAGCAGCATGTGACGATGTAACTTGCTCTATAAATGGAGTGAAGGATAAAGGGTAGCGCTAAGTACTGTCCGTCAGGACAGTACTTCCCTGCTGCGTCGCACAGCAGGCTCACCCTCCCCGAGTTATTAGGGAGGGGGGCGACAGACATCCGTCAAATAGGGACCTTATCGCCGAGCCATTCTCGAGTTATTAAGAATGGAGCGCTCTTATTTGGAAGATTTACAAAATCTCTTTGTACACCAAATTTTTAGTATACGTCTTACCGTCAGCTAAGAGCACACCTTGTGTTCTGTTTGTGCTTACGGTGAAACGAAGACCTCGTTTGCTGCGCACTCGTGATGCAGCGGCGTACAGTTGGCCATGAGAAAACACGGGATCCGGAAGATAAATCCCGGCAAACTGCAGGGTCTGCCATTGACTCTTCGTAATGGTCATTCCGTAGCTGGGCCTCAGCGGAAACTGCCTTCGTCGTAAAACGAACGGCAGTCGGGTGTCACCGGTGATGAAATCTATCCTAGGCAAAAAGACCCTTTGGTTAGTAAGTTCACCGTTAAGATTTATAACTTGTGCGTCTACGTAGCGGACGCCCAAATGATTTATTACCAGTCTGGTACCGTTGAAGAGGTTATTGCGAACATTGAAGTTTCGCAAAAGCATTACCACGCAACCTTCCTTAAGGGTTAATCGGTGCGTGGGATATCCCGGCGGATTGCAAGAATTAAGAAATTCAATAGGATATTGATCGATTTCCGTTTCGTCGTCAGATACGACAGAATCGATGCTGGTGTAGATCTTTTCGTGACCTTGTGGACGTCCCATGACTGCTTCATTGATCTCGTTAACATTCGCGTTCCAGGGTGTCAAGATAGCTGCATTAGTAACTACTTGTCCCTGCCGTACTTCAGCGAAGCAACTGTTGATCAAATCGTCAAGTTCGTGGACGATGCATTCATCCGGCAATGCTATCAGATCTGTAGCGTTACCTACAACTGTGGTTGGCAGTTCGCCTTTTCCCAGTCGTTCGAGCCACTGAACGAATTCGATTTCTTCTTGATTCACACGCATATTGGTCCTTAGCAGCTCGTGTCGAAATAGGTGCCACTGTCTGCTAGATTTGACACATTCGGCCACTATGGTGGCACGATCCGCGTTGAGTACAACCGGCAAACATTGCTTGAAATCACCTCCGATAACGACGCATTTGCCCCCGAAGGGTTTGTCGTTTCTGCAAATGTCACGTAGGGTGTGATCTATGAGGTTAAACACGGTGCCAGTTATCATACTGACTTCATCGCATATAATAAGCTTCGCTTCCCTTAAGAAGCGGGCTTGCTTCGATCCGGGACGCATGGAAGAAGTAGAATCCGGCAAAACAGGCACCGGCAAAAGGAATCTACTGTGGATAGTTCTTCCGGTCTTAAGCAAGGCTGCCGCGAGACCCGTCCATGCCACGGCCACGGCTCGTTGCCCCTTTCCATGGTGGTGGTGATGAGTGTGTTGTATAGGAAAGTCTTTCCGCTACCGGCCTGGCCGGTCACATAGAAATATCTGTCTGCTTCATCGTCGTTTTCGACCGCACTCATAACGATATCGAATACTCGACGTTGGTCATTATTGAGACGTGCCTGCATCTCTAGTGCAAGGCGGGCCTCTTCTGCGACGTCGATGTTTTCGTCATCCACGGGAGGATCTACATCGGCAGCAGGTGGCGGCTCAGGCAAGTGATAGTCGGCGAGATGTTTGCCGTTCACAGCGAGAATACGATCAATATGTCTAAGAGCCATTCCTGTAGCTGCACTATCCGCCATACCACGACGGCGAGTGAAGTCCTCAATGAAGTGATCGTGAAAGGTTTCCCACAAACGTAGCGGGTCGCTGACTTCACCAAAGAGTAAGATATAAGCAAACATTTGTCTCAGCTGAGAAGGCATGTCACGTTCGCTTGCCTCACGCAATGCCCTGAACCATTCTTGATCGTCGGCGAGCAAATTACGCCGGCGGCATGCCTCTTCCAAGGTGTCGCAAAGGTGATCATCCACCGTCCTCATCATTTCGAATGACTGAGCTCCGCGGACATGCAACAGCAAGAGACGTAAACAATACAGTTCTCTGTGTGTGATGGACACGTTGTACATCCTACAGACCATTTTCTCATGGCCCCTTTGTCGACGTACCCAACCTTCGTTGGGTTTCCAACGGTAAGTTTTGGGAACTTCCGTGTATAGAAGTGTTCTGGCCTCGGGAACGGCCACGTTCAGCTGGAACCATTTAGTAAGCTTGGTGCTCCGCGGTTCCTGAAACCTTTGGGGATCATCTAGGACGTCCCTCTCTCTGAAAAGAACCTGTTGCCTGTCGGGCAGGTGAACGGGCAGTCTTTCTACCGTGTGTGACAGGTGATTCATGTAAAAGCGGAGAATGTGCCAGGCGCTTTCAAACGGAGTCAAGTATCCTCCAGACACGAAAGCTTCGATCTCATCATAATTAAGCGTCCCTTGCTGGTTTGCTTGGACGATTTGCGCGGTTGCCATGTTGGGTTTTTTGAAGAAGTATTTGAATAAATACTTTACAGTCTGCAATGATGAACATGCCTCTACGTTTATGTGGGTTCTGTATTTCTTCAACAGATAGGGATTATAGGGCACTATAAATTGGCTGTTGACCCGATAGAGGACGTTGTTTCGGCGTATCTCGATAACACGGCCGTTGTTGCGGCGACGATAGTGTACCCCATCGCCGTCTATTCTAGTTTCATTGTACCAATATTTAGGAAACTGTTTATTGCAATGACCATCATCCAGCATGCAGACAGCATATCGATTCATCGGTCCGCAAGGACCGTGGACCATGTATTTGGCCACCAATTCGTATAATTCCTCATCGATTTCGTCCGGTACCTCTGCCGAAATTAATTGATCGATCGCAGATGGATCGTTAAGGCGATCTTCGTTGCAGAGAGTCAATAATATGTGAGCATGCGGCAGGCCGCGTTTCTGAAATTCTATTACATGTATATGCGAGATGGCTCTTCCCATCACATGAAATTTAGTGAGGTCATCAATCAGCTGTTGTAACTTAAGCTTGAACACTCTGTTTACCAAGAAAGGATGGTCGCTGGGCTGTTCACCAGGCATTAGATTATTTTGTATTATTTTGTGGCGAGCAGGTAAATGTGATGAAGAGATTTGGCGGTCCCGTTTCTCTAGCGATGGCGATAGCATCTTGGAACCTCTCCAGCTGGTACCTGGGGGACATTACGTGGCTTCTGGGCAGAATGACTCTGCGACCGACACCTAAATTATCATTGGCCGCTCTTGTGGCGAGATAATCCCTGACACCCACGTACTCTTCGGCCCTGAGGCTGTTCTGATTGAACCTCAGATAGATGAGGCGTTCCTCCTCGACTTTGACGTATGCATAGGTTATGTATTGCTGCAGTAACTTTCCACCACTGTTGAGGATGTTAAATCCGTCGGCGTGTTCGCGATAAGCAAATCTGTATCAATAGAACTCGCAGGGCGAAACGTGGGACCTTACTGCGTTGGGTCCCATTTGTCGGTATGGTATGTCCTTGTTCCATCCAATCGTTCCGTGAGGCAACAGAAGAGGGAACGTCAACGGATCTGTTAGTTCACTAACGTGGACGATTTCCCTCAGACCCATGTCTCGATCTGTGAGGTGCACCCAGATTTGTGTCCGTGGTGGATTGCCCGGGTTGTAATCCACGATGGTAGCAAKCTCATTCGCTTGGGGAACGTCATCTTCTCGATTCAATCTGTCATGATGCCTGCCTATGAACTGAATGGTGTAATTCGGCATGGGCTCGTTGCGTGCTGCACATGCCAGTCGCTGTTCTTCGTATATGTCCTTGGCGTGACGGTACACGTGAGCGAAGGCGTTAGCTTGTCGCAGACAGTCTGTAATTTGACTAATGATGTCAGGATCGACTTGAAAACGTCCAGCGTTGTGAAGACGATGACGAACCGCTTCATGCGGGTCCACAAAGTACAGTGACCCGTAGGTCTGCTGCTGGCGCTGAACATTGACATCGGAATAACTGACGTAGGCCTTTCCCTGTATAGCGAAAACATACGGACCTCGTCCCGGTATATCCCTACGTTTAACTGTGAAACTTGAAAACTGGAAGAGATTGTTGTAAACAATGATGTTGTTTATGAAGTGACGCGATCGCACGTCAGTGCCGTCTATGAGTTGCCTTATGTACAGAGGATAAGCAGGCATAGGGGGTAAGACAACTTTACCATTCTTACAGCATGTTGTGTGGTCACCTCTGATGGTCATCTCTCCCGCGAAGAACTTGGCCTGACAGTAAGTACAGACTCTGTCCATTTGACCCGCAGAGAATTCTTGGACACCGACTGGATCGGTCGCGGCGAGATAAAAGGGCAAACCATGTGCCTCGCGTATGTTCCGGATATGCCGCCGTATGTTCTCCCGCTCTGCAATGTCTGCGACACGATCTTGAACTATTCTGTCATTGTGGATGTGCAAAAAGTGTGGTTCCACCAAATCGAACTCGTCCTGATGAGCGTCGGGAGTTCGATCGGGATAGTCAATGTATACCTGAGGTTGCGGCACAGGTGTCAATATTCCTTGAAACAGGGAGTCTTGTTCGTCTCCGGAGAGTCCTGCAAAAAGAAAATGTAAGATTCTTGTCTATAAGCGAAATGATACATCAATTTCGTAAAGAATGTTTGCTTAAATGAAAGTAATAATGAGTACGCTTATAATTATCCTTTAAAGTGGAATACCACCAACATCCGCCGTACTATAATATTGCTGCATGAATGTTGCAATGAATTATACGTAACACAAATGGAAAATGAAGAATTAGTGTTTGTTCATATAACAGTTGGATAAGCTTTGTGATAATAATATCGAACGATGCGGAGAAGGCCTGCGAGTTTAATTGGACAAATGTAATTGTTACTTAAAGGATACTTAAAAACGGTCAAAAAAACATTATTATTATTATTATCATTATAAGCAGTTAACAGTTCTTCAGTTCTGAATATCTGGATGGGGTATGGAAATGGAAAAAACTAACTGTGAACCATGTTCTATAAATATATCCCTTTTCAATACAGTGGCATATTCAGAATGTCTTTTAGGGGTCATAATTTAATGGTGTAATGCAAACTTACATGTTTAAAATGGCAACCATAGGGTGGTTTTGCTATGCTTGTAAAGATCTATTTTTAGCGATTAAAGAAATGTATAGATTGTTAAATTTATTTTTACTAATGTTGGCATAAATGCAGAGTTTGTAATAATGGAATGAAAGTGTAAGGTTTTTTGTGCAAATGAATGTAAACGATAATGTGAGGCCAAACAGTGCACAGGTACTTATTTCCAAACACACAATGTTGTTCGCGAGTTACGTGGCATCGTAGATAATCGAAATTTGCATATATCGTTTTTAATGGATTAAGATTGTCACGCAACAATATAACTGGTTTCGCGTGTTTTCCTGTTCCATACCCTCCTAGATATAAACGTAAAGTAAAAAAATGTTTTCACATTTCTTTTTGTGCCTGCATACCCAATGGAGACAGATATTCAGAAGTGAAAACATGTTAGATTATTGTAAAGTTGGCCGAGGCTGTAAAAGGAAAAACACTATAAAAATGGCTGCGGTTGAACTCATTGCAGGTTTGTGTTGTATGCCTAAAAGAATCCTAATTATGGCAGTGAATTGAAAATAAAAATGTGTATAAAAGACGACTTCCCATTTTTTGTTTTGCCTACACACTCAATGGATATTGAGAAGTGAAATATGTTACGATTATTCAAAAAGTGGCTGCGGCTTTAAAAGAACAGGCGATATAAAAATGGGTACGGTTAAGGTCAGCTCAAAACAAAAAAGTAATAGGGTAACACGGAAACCCCTACCTTCTAACGTTCACAGTTACCGAAATAGCCCAACACTGACACGAAAATGGAAAACCATTTACATAAAAAAAATATTAAGTTGTAGTATTGTGGCTGTGCATAACATATGAGGAAATATTAAATGGTGAAAAAAAGAAAATACGATATAAAAATGGCTACGGATCAGCTCAGAACAAAAAAGGTAACACGGTAATGTTCAAACGGCAACCCTCTAGAATTAATGGTTACCAACATACCACACCCCTACAGCGCCATCAAAAATGGGACATCCTGTGCATAAAATTTTTTTAACGTTGAAGTATTTTATGTGTATGTATGGAAATATTGAGAGGTCAAAAAGTGTCGGATTACTCAAAAGGTGGCCATATAAAGATGGCCGCGATTAATGTTAGCTCAGAACTAAAAAGCAATACAGTAATGTGGAAACCGCAACCCTCCTTACGTTGAAGTATTGCAACATGCGTGCAAGGTGTTAAAGAGGTGGACGACCTCAAAGCAGTTTATGGAGGTACTGTAAAAAATACGAAGAAAATAAAACAGAAAAAACAATTGTAAATCCAGTATGCACAATAGCAAGCGCACGTTAAGAATTATAAACCTGAATGTAATGCTTGCGACAGGAGACGCGATGATGACAAAAGCGGGGTTGTATTTCGTTCTCTGCAGAAGGCGTTCAGAAATAATGACGACCCGTGAAATGTTTTAGGAACTGTGGGCTTCGGTAATTGCCCGTTAATAACATCTCCCATTGCTTATGACACGCGTTCTGGAAGTGAACCTTCGAAAGTCATTCGGGATACACGGCAAGGCCGAAATAAAAGGTGTTACAGCGGTAGCAGGTGAAGCAAGCCATTAACAATTACTGTAATGCTCACCTTCAGGTTGGAAGTCTTGCATTGATGGACCTGCATCGATGATCCTCGTCCCCTGTGTCCCACGCCAAGAGGGTCCCGCTTCCTGGGACGAAGCCACCTCGGCTCGTGGACGGGAAGGTCGAGGCAGGTTAGGAATCCCCGTCGTGACGACAGAATCTGTCGCCGAAGCAATTCCACGACCTCCGGCCTCGGGCTGCTGGAACGACAGACCGTCGTGCGTCGCGTCTTCCGTTGGCGACGGGGAAACATCGACGGAAGGCAAAGGTGAGGTACTTGTAAGAGAGTCCGACGGCACGGACGATGCGGCATCCACGTCGGTCTCTTTCCGAGTTCGCTTGCGACCCTTCGCGTCGCAGCCCTTCCTGTAGCTGAGGACTCGCTTCCTCCTGCGGGGCATGGCAAACCTCAAGGACTGCTGTCGAGGATCCGGTGGCGGAGCTGGATCGGTCGCTGCCGAAGCTAGAAGACGATTCACCTAAAAGGCGGTCCGACAACAGGTCCTGTAACTGCGGACGACGTGCGAAATTCTAACGTGCAACGGGAAAGGACAAATAAACACGTGCGAGCCATACGCACGTGATGCATGAGGACGTGTGATACGGGAGGCGGAGAAGTGGTACCTTTTGTTGTGAAAAAGATGACCTCGTGACCAAAGGTCGCTGAGGAAAAATTCAAGCGACACCAGGACAGTAAAGGTGTCGAAAAAAACGTCACGATGGCAAACGACTGCAGTCGGTTTTATGAAAGGAAATCGTAGTTTTGCGACGAAAAAACGCCGAACTATATAAAATATGGAACAACAGAAGCCTCTCAAACCTGCTTCCAATAGAAATCTGCACGCTCGCCCTATCCGTTGTTTGGGAACGGTCGAAGGTCGATGTCCTTTGCGATGGCAGGTGTCAGTTTCCTAGCTGTGTTTTTTTTTCTAGGTTGCGTCGTATCGTTTACGTTCCTGCACCTAACCGCAGCGTCAGCTGTTCGCGTCTTTGATCGATGTGACATTTTGACATCGACAGAGCGACACGAACATCAAAATATCCGACACCGCTACGAAGAAAAAAGAATCGTTCTAAAGGAAACATTTTTTATTTTAACGCCACACGCCCGTTCTCTGAGGTTCCATATTTTATACGGTTCCGTGAGGAAAAAATATGAGCTCGTGACGAAAGGTGACGGAGAAACGGGTAAATTTCCGCGAAAGACGCGGCGCCATCTGTCGACCTGTCGAAGCGACACGGAAGGAACGCGGACAGGTGAAGAAGTGAAGAAGAACGTCGTGACGGTAGGAACGGCGAGATCGCCGTCGAAAACATCGTCACGACGCCGGGAGGGCGGCGAAAAAGACACGCCGGGGCACGACGGACAAAGGAAAGCGCGACCGCTAAAAAAAAACAAAAAAAAACATGGCCGTCGTTTCGCACGACGACACGCAGCCGGCGGGGGTACTCACCTGCCGCGATCGGGAGGCTCTCGGCGCCGCACGCACAAACGTTCCCCCGACGAAAGCACTGAACACAAAACGCGGTCACAACACCAGAACTGTCGAGGGGCACGGGAGAACGCCGGATTCTCCGCGAAAAACAGACGAACGCCGTACCGAACTACCGACAACAACACACCAATATGGCGGTCGTCGTGGCTTCCCCGACCGGTCGGCGGTCGGAGTCGGCGCGGCCGGCGGGGGAGGCACGTGACGGGGCCGCGGTGCCGGACTTCGCGCCGAAGGCGGCCGCGGATCGACCCACCGGGCCGTCGGGCGGCGGCCGGAAAGTCCGGCGGGCACCGACGGCCGGCGAGATCCGGCACCGCCGCCCTCCCCGCCCGACGGCGGCCCTGTCGCCGTCTCTGTCGCGCGATCCGACGGCGAAAAAGGCGATTTTCGCGGAGGTTTTCCGGAAAAACGGGGGCGCGCCGCGGGGAGCGGCGGCGACGGGCGACGGGACGGACCTTCCGCCGGGCCGCCGGGGACGGTCCGGCCCCCGGACGGCCGGCCCGACCGCCGCCTTACGGTCCCGAGCGGACCCCCGTTTCGTCAGACGGAGACGGACCGTCGGCGTTTAGTATTATTAACCCGGACGGCCGGCCCGACCGCCGCCTTACGGTCCCGACCGGACCCCCGTTTCGTCAGACGGAGACGGACCGTCGGCGTTTAGTATTATTAATTCTCCGATATATAGAGCTATATTGCACAATCTCAGATTGACTTGTATTTGAGGACACCAGTGCGCACTCGTTAGGGGTAATAATAATTCACTTGTCATAGTCACCATCTCACCATCACTTTATTTATAGTCACAATCACTTGTAGAGAGTTGTTTTAATATAAAAGTGATGACGTTCTACATCTTGAGTTTTTCTTTTCGATGTGTAATGTTAGAAGCTTATCACTCACTATCGTATCACTGAACCCCACCGTCTCCACTGAGTTAGCAGTGTCTCAGACGGGAGGCACTTTAAAAATTTGTGTGACGGTTCGCGTTGCTGACTCCCCGTCTAAACGTTGTAATAATAAAGTTGACATTTAGAGTAAACCCGTTACAAACTGGCAAAACACTACTAACCACTAACAATATTAGACATTTGTTCAATTTAGTAACGCATTCTCTTGCACCTGCTGGTTATAACTTCGTCATTATAGCATATCGAAAACTGGTATCACACGAAGAAAAGGCATTTTAATAATACGGTTAGTCAAACTTACAATACAAGACATCTGTTCAATTTAATAATCTATTCTCTTGTACCTGCAGGGTAAAACTTCGTCATTATAGCATATCGTAATCTGGTAAAACGCATTGATAACACGGTTAGTCAAACTAACATATTATACGTTTGTTCAATTTAATAAAGCATTCTCATTTACCTGCTGGGTATAACTTTGTCATTATAGCCTATCGTAAACTGGAAAGGCAATTTAATGACACGGTTGGTCAAGTTAACTATTAGACACGTGTTCAAATTTATAATGCATTCTCTTGTACCAGCCGGGTGTAACTTCATTATAGCTATGGTAAACTGGAAAGGCAACTTGATGGAACTGTTAGTCAAACAAACAATATAAGACATTTGTTCAATTTAATATAACTTGTTTAATATAACTTGTACCGGCTGGGTATAATTTCGTCACTATAGCATATCGTAAACTAGTAAGACAATTTCATGAGACGGTTAGTCAAACTGACAATATTAGACATTTGTTCAATTTAATATTCCTTCAGGTAGTTCTGTATTAGACRTGTTAACTAACCATTTATCTTGTGTGTTTAATTTCCGTTTTTGTAATTGTTTAGGTTTATCTAGTTTTTTTTTGTAATTAATTGATTGCCTGCTTCTATATGCACCAATTCTGATTGAATTTTTTTCAAGTAATTTTGAGTTTTGATAGATAAGTAAATTTACATGACTAATATCTATATTCATGATTTGAAACATTAACCTTCTATTGAAATTTGTGATTTTTCTTTCAAGCTGTTGGTTTCCATCTCCAAAAAGTCCATACAGATTTCTTATCTTGTTAGACACATGATTAGGTACTATATTGTTGTCTTTGCATTGATGAAGGAAAACTCTTCGATTCATTAGGTTCGCTGCCTTGTGTTTAATTTGGTCCATTGTTTTAACAAGTACGTTGCTCGTACCCCACAAGTTGCTGCTGTATTCCGATAGAACCCCATCTTTATTGATATTTGTTGAAAATAGCGGTCGTACAATTGTTTATCTACAAAATCTTCAATTCGGCGGATTTCGACCTAATATTATATTAAAAAACGTGTACTCTTTGTCCCTTTGGCCAAGCCTTCGGCTGTATTTCAACATTCGTCAGGGCTCTTCTACAAGTTTATTAATGAACCAATTATTTAGTACAAAATTTGTTTATTTACTTACAAAACTTTGGGATTATTTTAAGACAGCTGTTAACCCTTGAATCTTCCATTATTTCTCATCAATCAATTCTTCAATTTTAAAATGCTTTTATAATTGACAAGGATAACATGAAATTCATTAAAGTCATTTTGTCATCTCTCAGCCTTGGTACAGCCTGCTATTTTAATACATAGGTAAATCCGTAATTTTCTCCCTAAATATGTTATTTTCAAGTTCAGCCTATAAGTATCTCCTGTGATAATAGGTAAGTATATATGTTACTCAAATTTCTAGTGTCTGATTTTTTGTTTATTGTGTTTAAATTTTTTTGAATGTCGTACATTTCCAAAAAGAGTCGTTTATTGTTATTTTGTACTTTATTTAAAATTTTTACATTTTCCCAGTCTATGTTATGACCTTCGGTTACAGCATGTTCAGTTAGCATTCATCCATGTATCTTTTTTGTTTTTATGTAACTTTTATGAAGTGTTATTCTATTCCCTAGCCATTGGGATGTTTGTCCTACGTATTCCATTCCACAGGTCTCACACTTTAAATTGTAAATAACGTTAGGTTGGAATTTTATTGGAATTTTTGACTTTAGCGCACTAAACAATCGTGAACCTTTTTTACGTTCCTAGCAGCTATTTTTATCTTTTATTTATGAAAAGTGCGTATAATCCTAGTTGTTAACCCTGTGATGTTGCTGATCGACCCAAAACGACATACTTCATTATTTTGGTTTGTGTCCCGTTGTTCAGTGTCCTCGTATTGAATATTTTGAGATGGTTCTCTTTCTTCATCAATTACAACAGGATGGTCTGGAGTTGAATACAGTATTTTATTTGCTAATGTTGCTGGGTATGAGTTTTGTAACAAAATAGTCTTTAGTTTTTTTAGATTTTTTGCTCTGAATTGCTGATGTGAAATTTTAATTATTTAGAACAAAAAATCTAAAAAAGGAACATAAAAAGAGGTTTACGATTGTATAGTGCGCTAAAATCAAAAATTCCAATAAAATTCCAATCTAACGTTATTTACAATTTAAAGTGTCAGACCTGTGGAAAGGAATACGCAGGACAGACATTCCAGTGCTTAGGGAATAGAATAACATTGCACAAAAGTGACATAAAAATAAAAAAGATAGATGTATGCTAGCTGAACATGCATTACCTGAAGGTCATAACATAGGCTGGTAAAATGTAAAAATTTAAATAAAGAAAAAAATAACCATAAACGTCTCTTTATGGAAATGTACGAAATTAAAAAAAATGTAAACACAATAAACAAAAAATCAGACGGTAGAAATTTGAGTAATATATATACTTACCTATTATCACAGGAGATACTTAAAGGCTGAACTTGAAAATAACATATTTAGGGAGCGAATTTACGGATGTACCTTTGTATAGCAGGCTGTACCAAGGCTGAAAGATGACAAAATGACTAATGAATTTCATGTTATCCTTGTCAATTATAAAAACATTTTAAAATTGAAGAATTGATTGATGAGAAATAATGGACGATTCAAGGGTTAACAGCTGTCTTAMAATAATCTCAGTTTTGTAAGTAAACAAATTTTGTACTAAATAATTGGTTCCTTAATAAACTTATAGAAGAGCCCTGACGAGGGCTGAAATACAGCCAAAAGCTTGGCCAAAGGGACAAAGAGTGCACGTGTTTTAATATAATATTAGGTCGAAATACCCCGAATTGAAGCTTTTGTAGATAATCAATTGCACGACCGCTATTTTCAACAAATATATATATATATATATATATATAAAATTAATGGAGATACTCGCCGGACGATATTGTATATAATATGATTCAATAATTGGGTGACCCGGCTGGCTTGGGCATTAAAATATAGCGAAGCTAGTCGTGCTAATTGTTTATATTTCGGGTCTCTTGTGACCCTTTATCAAAACAACTACAAATTAACAAAACCAGTATTATACAAAAACATAACAAATTCTTGTAAAAAAACTTACAGCACAAAGCCAACAATAAGAAAGCAAAACTCGATATTCTCGCACAACGTTCTTTTACTGTATATCTGTGGCAACTTCACTAAAAGGAAATATAAACCAAAAATCCAAAAAAACCTTTTATAATTTTGTGATATGACATAATTTCAAATTTTTGACAAAAGTATTGACAACTATTACAAACAAAACGCGACATCCACCAAACTGCATATAGAATGGAAATACCAAAAAAAAATATTTAATAATAACGACAAGAAACCCACAGTATCGCGTGTTACAATGTTAAAACTAACTTATCTCTCTTTTCTAAATTAAAAGACAGTATAGATAGACTGGATCTTCATAATATCGTTTATCTTATAAATTGCTTTGATTGCCAACAAGTATATATTGGTCAATCAAAACAATCGCTTAGGCAAAGGATAACTGGACACAAAAGTGACACAAAACTTAGACCCCAGAGATGTGCTCTTGCTCAACACGCAGTGGACCTAGGTCACAATTTTGATTTTAACAATCCCAAAGTATTAACTATTGAAAAAAACTACAAAAAAAGACTTTTTATGGAGATGTGTTGTGTATATGAGCGTGATAATACTGTTAATAAAAAATCAGACGTAGACAATTTAAGTATTATATATAAATATTTGTTTCAATTAGACTCGTGTCGAAAACCACAGTTACATCCTGATTAGGTGTGGATTCTTTTCATGATTAGTTATGCTTGCTTTTCTTTCAATTATAATCATTATTTTTATTATATTTTTTTCTCTCATACTGTGGGTTTCTTGTCGTTATTATTAAATATTTTTTTTGGTATTTCCCATTATATATGCAGTTTGGTGGATGTCGCGTTTTGTTTGTAATAGTTGTCAATACTTTTGTCAAAAATTTGAAATTATGTCATCACAAAATTATAAAAGGTTTTTTTGGATTTTTGGTTTATATTTCCTTTTAGTGAAGTTGCCACCAGATATACAGTAAAAGAACGTTGTGCGAGAATATCGAGTTTTGCATTCTTATTGTTGGCTTTGTGCTGTAAGTTTTTTTTACAAGAATTTGTTATGTTTTTGTATAATACTGGTTTTGTTAATTTGTAGTTGTTTTGATAAAGGGTCACAAGAGACCCGAAATATAAACAATTAGCACGACTAGCTTCGCTATATTTTAATGCCCAAGCCAGCCGGGTCACCCAATTATTGAATTATATATATATAATGTTAAATGTCAATTTTTGTATCTGCGTTATTATTAAAATAAAAGGTGTTTTTGTACGTTTATTAATTTCTTGCTATGTTTAGAATCGCTGTTAATAAGATAAAAACTAAAATCGAAGCGAATGCGTATGCGTGCGATTAATTGTTTTGGCGAGAAATATCAGCGTCGCGAGGAGATGCAAAAGTAGGCAATGAGTATGGATGTGTCATTTTTGACAGAGAGAAATGTTCTTGATTTTGGCTAAGTGAGAGCGAGGTCTTTGGCCATAATGTGCCTCAGGCAGTGAGAGTAAGGTCTTTGGCCATAATGTGCCTCAGGCAGTGAGAGTAAGGTCTTTGGCCATGATGTGCCTCAGGCAGTGAGAGTAAGGTCTTTGGCCATGATGTGCCTCAGGCAGTTTTAAACCCCTAGCGCAGAGTGCCCGGTTAACAGCCGTGGTTCCTTCGAGTGGGTGACTTGCATTCCGGGGGGTAATGCGGGCTGCTCGAATGACATAGTTCTGGTGGAGAGGGTAGCCTTATTAGGTGCCCCCGATCCGGGCTATTGGAATGCGACCCTATAGGCCTTAGGGTGAGCGTTCGGGGAAGCCTCTACTATTTCAGGTTGACACTAGCTAGTTGTTGAAGAGAGAAAACTAACAAGGTATTCACAACCACCATTGATAAAGATGTAATCTCAGGGATGAAGCCATAGACAGGACAAGGATGAGGCCCTGGGGTGAAAACCCCTCTGTGAGTTTTAACTGTATCTGTTTGAGTTTAACGGATGAGTAACTTATGTTTTGTTTTTGCATCTCCCGCGCGTATGTGGAACCGCCTTGTCTGTCCACCGGAGTGACCGCACTGTTATGACCCACGGATGAAGGCGGCGATAATGTAAGTTTTTCTTGATTATTCCCGCATCAGTTTTTCTATGTTTTTCATTCAGGTGTGGGATCAAACAATCGGTTCACAGATTCGGTGAGATGAATTCAAAAAGTTTAAGCACGTTTTATCGCAACGCAGTGGTTTGACAAATTATAGTTTGTCGTAATTATAATTGGTGGTCAAACAATCGGTTCACTGATTCGGTGAGATGAATTAAAAAAGTTTAAGCACGTTTTATCGCAGTGCAGTGGTTTGACAAATTATCGTTTGTCGTAATTATAAGTGGCTGACAGTTTTTGTGCAAAAGACGTTTATTCAGCAAAGTTCTTGGCCTTAACAGGATCTCTTTTGTTTCGGCCTGATTATTGGTAGGTCTAATGCCTCTATCATACATGTTTTGCGTATTCTTCATGTTCATGCAAATATGGGTACCCATCATCATCATCATCATCACCATCATTTTCCTTCATTTCTTGATGTTTAATAACATCATATGATGACATCATACAGGCAGTTGCTCGATCGAGTAACTATCAAGCCCTTGAAGCGCTGTTGACCTTTCTGAAATCTTGCGATGAGAATCAACCAAATACATTTCCTATTTTCTATTTGAAAATAAGGTAATGCACAGCGAGTAGACGTGATCCAGCGATGCTCCGGTTATTTGTGTTTAAAGTGCCCAGTTTATGTGATTTAAATTTGTATTTTGAAGCCATAGATGACTGTCATCGGGTGGTAAGTGTGAATACTAGAAGTGATCGATCTAGAATCGTCAGATTCTGCTCAAGGAAGCATAGGCAGTTCATATTTCGCTACAAGAAGTTGTTGAGAGGAACCAATATTTCCATAAAAGGAGATCTCACCAGGAAGCGTCTAGAATTACTATAACTCTGGAGCTCTGAAGTTGGTGCTCGTAGAGTATGAACTTAACAGGGTTACGTCAAAGTAATAGTAAATGGTCGTAAATACTATGTAAATTCTGTTGACGATATAGTCAATATACAGAACAGTACCTATCGGTAGCAGTTAATTGGCAACGTTATCTTTTTATTATGAGTGGCGCGGATTTGTTGCTATCGTAAAATGTAATGCTTTTCCAGAAGCTACCGCCGGTTGCCAAGTATTAATTTTGTTTTTCTTTAATTTAACAATCAAACAGACTTCAGTACAATTTAGTTTAAATAAGTCAGGTTGTATTTGTTCTCATTTAGAGCTAATAGATCCTGTATTGTGTATTAGTTTAGCTTATAATTTTTATGAAGGTTGCGCATCGTGCTGACGGTCGAGATGGCGAAGTGGCGGCATATTTCAAGTCGACTTTTTGTAACTCGTTAATAGAGTTCGAATTTGAGATTAATTCCTTTATTGACTTTTTTTAGCATCCGCGTAGGGACTGTAAATTATGCATTCGGCGTATGCTATCGTCTGCCTAACTCCAACTTGGGCAATTTTGTTGAAACCCTTGATAATATATTTGGTTTTGTTTGCGGTATGTATGATTAATTTGTCTGTCTGGGTGATTTCAACATTAATTTCCTAAATATTTCTAACCCTGTGTGTGCATGTTTGGAGGCATACAACTTGGTGTAAGTCTTGGATGAACCGAATAGAGTGACTGGCAACTCAAGCTTACTGATTGATCCTTTATTCGTATCCCATTCTCTGAATGTTACAAGATAAGGTACGAAGAACTGTGACGATATTTCTGACCACAGATTGGTTTATTGTGAATTTAGTTCACCTAAGATTAAATGTGAGCCCAAATATGTTGCTCGTAGGTCTTTCAGACGCTTTGATGTCAGTGAGTTTCGGGAAAGATTGCAATCTATTGAATGGACTGATGTGATACGTGAAACCAATATTGATAAGAAACTTGAAAATTTCAACACCCTAATTATTTCTCTCTGATTGGCATGCCCTGGTGGTAACGTCTAGAGTAACAAAGCCCAATGCAATGTGGAAGAAAGTTATCGCAATACCTCTACTTAAAAAGTCTAACCCTGAAAACTAGTCGGATTTACCTTCGATTAACATCTTACCTGCAGCTTCAAAACTGTTTGAATCTCTAGTCTACGAACAGATATCTGACTTTGTCTTTTCTAGGAAAATCATTCCGATGATCAGTGCGGATTCAAGCGCGGTCGAAGCATTCCTTCTGCACTAGTTTCAGTCACAGATGATCTCATTTCAACTTATGATAAAGGAATAGTCAGTGCTTTGGTTTTGCTCGATTTTTCAAAAACGTTCGATACTATTAATCATGGTATGTTACGCGCCAAACTAAAGTCTTACTGTTTCAGCAGTTTGTCGGTACAGTTTATTAGATCTTATTTGAGCGATAGAACCCAAGTGGTAAAATAAGTATAGTGTCTCCTCTGAATTGTCAGTTAGATCTGGTGTTTTGCAAGGCTCCACATTAGGATCTCTGCTTTTCATAATATGTACGTCTGATATGGTGAACTTAGTTCTACATTGTAAAGTAATAACTTACGCCGACGATAAACAGTTGTATTTTAGTTTCGGTAAGCATGATTTCGCAAGGGCTGGAAAAATTCTAAATGAAGAACTTAAAAAATTAAGAAAATTGTCTGCTGAACATGACCTCAATTGAATTTGTCTAAGTCGTAGCTGATGGTCTTTGGTAATAAAAGTAGTCCGAAATTTCTTAAATAATATTTCAATATTTTTATAGATGGCATAAGATTAAACTTTGTTGGTCATACTTTGATCTCATTATGGACACTCAGATCCGATTTAAGCCTCATGTAACTAAGTCAATACAAAAATCATTTTTAACCTTAAGCTTTTTTATGCTTGTAGGCATTTTTAACTGTTAATTTGAAAAGGCAATTATGTGATTCACGTCCTCGTTAATTATTGCAATTTTCTATATGGCCCCTCTTTGGATTGTGTTTATAGAAGCAGGGTTTAGACGGTTCAGAATGCACGCTGTCGCTTGGTTTTTGGCTTGCAACGCGGGAACCACGTATCTTACAGAATTAACTCTTTGAATTGGAATCTTCATTTGAGTTGTTTCGTCCATGCTGTACTAAATTCTTCTCATGCATGTGAAAACTTGAGGTCTAAGTTTGCCCCTCATTCATCTACGCACTCACGTGATACACGAGATAAAGCTAAGTATTTGTTGCCTCGCCATCGCTCTGTTACGTTTGTTCGCTGCTTCACATACAACGCTGTAAGGCGGTAAGGCTGTAAGGCTGTAAGGCTCGCCCTTCCGAGCAAGTTTAAAAAAAAACTAAATATTAACAAATTTTTTGATCGCCAGATTTCATGATAACCATGATTCCCTTAGCTTGTTCGGACTCAATGAGGTTCGTTGACTGCTATTCAACTAATAGGTTGTTTAATATCGCTTTTGAACTTGTGCTCTATTTTGTTTATTATTGATTCTAACCTAAGGAGATAAGWCACCTGTTGATAATAATAACTGAAGCGTAAGACGCATAATCAATTAACAATAGGGGTATTCATAAATTATAACATAATATATATAGTTTAAGTTCCTTTTCGAAGGTTAAGTAGAATAGCTTCTGCTAGACTTTGCCTTTATTGATTATGTATTACTCTCAGTATCTGCTCCTGTTTTAATAAAATCTATTTATTATTATCAAATCCATTTATTACATCAGATACCATCGATGAGGACAGTGGCTCAGATGAAGTACCATTGCCTAATTTATCCAAATCAAGTAGGGATACCGAATAATTCTGTCGTGAGGACACGACCCTGTTAGGTTGGCCGAATGTTAAATGTCAATTTTTGTATCTGCGTTATTATTAAAATAAAAGTTGTTTTTGTACGTTTATTAATTTCTTGCTATGTTTAGAATCGCTGTTAATAAGATAAAAACTAAAATCGAAGCGAATGCGTATGCGTGCGATTAATTGTTTTGGCGAGAAATATCAGCGTCGCGAGGAGATGCAAAAGTAGGCAATGAGTATGGATGTGTCATTTTTGACAGAGAGAAATGTTCTTGATTTTGGCTAAGTGAGAGCGAGGTCTTTGGCCATAATGTGCCTCAGGCAGTGAGAGTAAGGTCTTTGGCCATAATGTGCCTCAGGCAGTGAGAGTAAGGTCTTTGGCCATGATGTGCCTCAGGCAGTGAGAGTAAGGTCTTTGGCCATGATGTGCCTCAGGCAGTTTTAAACCCCTAGCGYAGAGTGCCCGGTTAACAGCCGTGGTTCCTTCGAGTGGGTGACTTGCATACCGGGGGGTAATGCGGGCTACTCGAATGACATAGTTCTGGTGGAGAGGGTAGCCTTATTAGGTGCCCCCGATCCGGGCTATTGGAATGCGACCCTATAGGCCTTAGGGTGAGCGTTCGGGGAAGCCTCTACTATTTCAGGTTGACACTAGCTAGTTGTTGAAGAGAGAAAACTAACAAGGTATTCACAACCACCATTGATAAAGATGTAATCTCAGGGATGAAGCCATAGACAGGACAAGGATGAGGCCCTGGGGTGAAAACCCCTCTGTGAGTTTTAACTGTATCTGTTTGAGTTTAACGGATGAGTAACTTATGTTTTGTTTTTGCATCTCCCGCGCGTAAATGAAACCGCCTTGTCTGTCCACCGGAGAGACCGCATTGTTATGACCCACGGATGAAGGCGGCGATAATGTAAGTTTTTCTTGATTATTCCCGCATCAGTTTTTCTATGTTTTTCAATATATAATGTCAAACAGAATATTTTCCAAATTTATTTCTATTCAATCCAATTATAATTCTAAATGCATTTCATTGTGAACGTTAGTATCAGCATTTTTATGTCCATTGCACTTCCCGTGAACGGCGGATTATGTGCTAGTTCAGCAGCTGACCCTCAACCAACAATGTAAGTTCCGACAATGTTTGTTTAATTACTTTTGTCTTTATTAATGTTTTATTACTTACTTTATTTTACAGATGTAGTTTTATGTTGTTAATAAATGTTTATGTTAAAACGACCTAAGTCGTATCACTCCTGTCCTTGTCCCAAGTTCTGTTACAGGTTCCAATCTTCGGCAACGCAAACAGCGCGCACTCTAAACCCCAGGGTGCGACATTGTGGTGGAGGCGCCTGAGGCGTTCTGATCCCGATGTATCCAGAGCGAGAGGCCCTTTCAATCCTAAGGTACCCATTGCGACATTGTGGTGGAAGCCCTTTCGATCCCGAAGTACGCAACGCGACACTGGTGGAAGTCCTTTTGATCCTGAGGTACACAGCGCGACATTATGGTGGAGGCCCATTAGCGTTCAACCCATCAACCTAAAAAATACATTTCCTTAATTTTCATTTTTACCTTGCTTTGATAAAGAAAGGCATCGGAGGGCCAACCATTGCCAGTTGGAACTTAAAAAGGGACTTAGTTATGGCGACAAGGCAAGCCTAATGTCGATGGTGTCCGAGGGGTGAATTAATTTCGGTGTTACTGACGGTAGCTTGCCACTCGAGACATGTGGTGCCCGAGGAGTCAACCAATTCCGTTAACATAACATGGCTTTCTGCGTTGCCTAAACAGAGACTCTGCAAGTTTTTCAGTCTGGTGCCAAAAATGCCAATCAATTTTATAGCAAAATTTCCCCGTAGCTATCCATTTACAGGCACCATGACGACATGCAGCGCAGAGTACGCCATCAGAAAGCCACACGGGATACCATAGAAGAGGAAAAAGTAAGTTTGATCCCCCATCCCAAAGATCCCCTACCGCCCACCCTCATAGACGGCTTAGGTCAATAATGCATTATTAATACAGATTAGCGACCAAGGAAGGAGTATCATGCACTTATTAAGAATTTAGTCCATTATCCAGGTTTTATAGGTAACAAGGAAGAAGATTCAAGAAGCCCAGTATGGTAACTATTCAGGAAGCTCTGAAAAATGGTAAAAATCCTGTATTTCCAGATTTTGTAGCCCCGCCAATTTTTAACCCAATTACAGATATACCATCTATATTTATTAGACAATACGATCAAATTTCTACTTACAATGGTTGGAATAATAGTTTCAAAATTCGTTATTTAGGAAATTTTTTACATGAATCTGCTAAGATTGGTACTATAACTATATAGAAAATCCTAATAATAGCAGTAAGAATTGGCCACAAATTAAAGATGATTATGTAAATGAATTTAGTAGTCGACAAACAGTAAGAAAATTAAAAGAGAAAATAAATTCTAGGAAACAATCGGAAACAGAAGATATCAAAGAATACTTTTACGATTTGTTTTGGCACATGATGTAGATCCCAACATTTTATGTTTTTATATTATGTTTTTATGAATTGATTTTATGAATCGTATTATTTGTTAAGCCACAATGTAAATAACAAAGATACACCTAAGAGTTTAGTTTTACATTTAAGTGATGTAAGAAAAAGGATATTATCAGTTGAAATCCAAAAAACGTATTTTCCAAATTCAAAAGAAGATCTTAATTTAATTACTGACAAGCCTCAATTTTCAAAACAACCTTTAGAACATAATGTACAAAATGCTTACAAAGCGTCCAAACAATATAACAGTCCAAATAATTTCAAGAATTTTTACAAAAAGCAAAAAGGAAATAATATTTATAACCTAATAACCAAAGATAATTTTAAACTTATTGTTGCTAAAAATTATATTATAAGGTCTAACGTTGAAATTAAAGTAAAACTGCTAAATTTGTATTCCGGCGTAACATTAAATAATTCTGAAAATTTCCAATTTCGAATTATGTATGTACACTAACTTGGTCTTATTTATATGGGTACTAATCAACACAAATAACACTAACCAACGGTACTAACCACTAATCCTGCGATCACGAAATTAATGAGTTAACTGTATTTTTTTTTAAGTAGGTACCTACACAAAATTATTTAATAAGGTTTAATTTGTTTAAATTTAGAACACTTAAACAACGTCATTATTATAGACGAAAAAACATAATTATACTAGTAATTACAAGGTTTAGGATGTTTATACGATATATAATAGAATTATTTCTATAGGAAAATAATTAAGAGAGGTTAAGAACATTAAGCAGATTAAAATTTTGTACAATATATTTAAGAAAGGTAAAATAATTTAAATAGAAACAAAATGTAGATGCATTTACAAATCAGTAAATGTATGTAAGATTTTAGGAATCTTTAATAGATAGATAAACGGATTATTAAGTAGGCACAAACACTAAAGTACAACTAAAATGTTAAAATCGAAATTCATATATAAAGTGTATATTATAATAGAAATTTACTTACCATTTTTTGTTTATTTTTCATGATATGGCCCGCACACGCGCCCACGCATCACACGAACAGGCACGATACACTGGCAGCAAGATGAAGATGACCGCCAAAATTTTTGAAGTACTGGCTTCACGTTTGGCTCCAAAGGCGAGTATGACGACATAGCATATACCAACACCATAATCAATTCCAGAGAAGCAAAGCGAGACTGGGCCGCCTACACAAGAATCCAAAAATCACACCTTCCCATTCCTAAATTCTTCAAAAAATTACCACTATCAAAGAAGATTCCATAAGAAAACCGAAGAAGTCGCCCATTCACCCACACAAAAGAGCTTCAGGGTGAAGTATTCACTCAACAAGCTGAAGAACCACCAGCAGCATCCAACCAGTACATTAAGAAAGGCATACAACGGAGTTGGAAAAGAACGTCAAATTTGCTGAATCTACAGAAATCTCAGCCGGCTGTGATGAAGGTCATCCCAAGCTACAACCACAATCGCCTACTCATTGCAAGTGCAACTTGATACCAAAGACTGCAATTAGTGAAAACATGAACAGAACCGTATCCAGTGCGAAGTGAACAGTGCCGTACTCAAAATTTGTGTGACCGCAAGTGTGTGTGAGAAAGGCATTAATTACGACATTGTAGACTTTGAAATGGGCCAATGATGTACGTTAATTTTTTTTCGCCAATCAGTTTGTAGATCTGCTCAAAATGTAATTTTTCATTGCCATTCTTGTTCAGTTTGTGATAGTTAACATTTGTAGTATTTTTAAAACTCCAGTGAAAGCTGGAGGGMAAGCTTTTTCAAGAAGGGGGCAAATGTCAAACAGAATATTTTCCAAATTTATTTCTATTTAATTCAATTATCATTCTAAATGCATTTCATTGTGAACGTTAGTATCAGCATTTTTATGTCCACTGCACTTCCCGTGAACGGCGGATTATGCGCTAGTTCAGCAGTTTACGCGTCGTACGATGTATGTGACGTATGCGCTTATTCTAGTATAAATAGTGCAAATAATCAATCATAAACCAGTCTAATACTTGGACTCGAAGACCCCCAGACGGAGCTGACCCTCAAGCAACAATGTAAATTCCGACGTTTGTTTGATTACTTTTGTCTTTATTAATGTTTTACTACTTACTTTATGTACCTGTGTTTATTTTACAGATTTAGTTTTATGTTGTTAATAAATATTTATGTTAAAACGACCTAAGTCGTATCACTCCTGTCCTTGTCCCAAGTTCTGTTACAGGTTCCAATCTTCGGCAACGCAAACAGCGCGCACCCTAAACCCCAGGGTGCGACAAAATAGTAATATAATAAGTTGTTATATATACATCAAAACGATAATAAAACATAACTTACAACAAAAAGCCGATCATAAGATGCAAAGGTTTCTAAATTCATTAGGCAGGATGGCTACTTCAATTACATTAAAGTCAGCAAACTATGCCGCCACAAACATCAGGTAAAAAGGTATGTAGTCCATCAAGAAAACACACAAGTGTAAGTAAATTTTTTGCCAGGCGTCAATAATGGCATAAAAAGGTGACAAAATATTGATGAAAGATAAATTAATTTTACAAAAACAAGCTACCTGGAAACGAGACTGTGGTCATATATGGAGTCTAAATGAAAGACGTATTTATAGATGTTGCTAAGATTATTAATATTATAAAAAGTCTTTTTTTTGTTATTGTTCACCTTTGCCAAGATTTTAGGATTATTAAAATCAAAAGTATGTCCACAATCTGCAACATGTTAAGCCAAAGCACATCTTTGCGGTCTAAGCTTAACATCACTTTTATGTAAAGTAATTCCTTTGTTTAAGAGCTTGTTTAGTTTGGCCTACATATACTCTTTGGCAATCAATACAACTTATAAGGTAAACAATATCATGACAATCGAATTTATCTATCCTATCTTTTAATTTAGAGAAAAGCGAAAAATTAGTTTTGAGATTGTAACAAGCTAATTTTATATTCAACTGTTATAATTTTTTTTTTATTTTAGGAGTCAAAGATGACAAAAGGAAAAGAAGCGAAAACCAATTCAGATTCATTAGATTCCAGGTCGGGGGCATTATTTGTGTTTCCCGTTTGAAAATTTGAACTAAAAATAAGATTTTTAAGAAAAGTTTTGGATAACCGTTAACCAAAAGAATTTTGAACAAACAAAAAATACTTATAATTCTTTTTTTAAGCCAAAATGACATTTGTCTTAACCTACATATCATGCTGAGAAAGAAAACGAATGAACTTGTAGGCTTCTGATGCCAATCTAAAATTATCTTGTTCGTTTGGTTTCTAATAACTTTGCAATCCAAAAAGGGTACAGAGTTATTATTTTCATTTTCAATCGTGAAGGACAAATGTGGATTGTAATTATTAAAAACTTGTAACATAAAAATTTGAGAATAGTAAATGCCCTGGAAACAAAAATAGTTAGATTCTTAAATAAATGTGATGATCTTAATAAAAAAGGCTAATAAAATATTAGTATTGGGAGTTATCATAACCCAGTGTTCTATAATGATAAAGATTACTAATTGCAAAGAGATATTAGTAAACAAACTGACTGCATCAAGTGAAGCTATAACATAGTCATGTGGAAGTTGAAAGTCGTTAATTGATTGCCAAAACGTATTGTAGGCCAAACTATACAAACTCTTAAACAAAGAACTACTTTACATAAAAGTGATGTTAAGCTTAGACCGCAAAGATGTGCTTTGGCTCAACATGTTGCAGATTGTGGACATACTTTTGATTTTAATAATCCTAAAATAGTGGCAAAGGTAAACAATTACAAAAAAAGACTTTTTATGGAGACGAGCCATATCGATGTCCGGAATGATACTGTTAATAAAAAGTCAGATATTAATAATCTTAGCAACATCTATAAATACCTCTTTCATTTAGACTCCATATATGACCACAGTCTCGTTTCCCGGTAGCTTGTTTTTGTAAAATTAATTTATCTTTCATCAATTTTTGTCACCTTTTTATACCATTTTTGACGCCTGGCAAAAAATTTTTTCTTACTTACACTTGTGTTTTTTTTATGGACCACATACCTTTTTACCTGATGCTTGTGACGGAATAGTTTGCTGCCTTTAATGTAACTGAAGAAGCCATCCTGCCTACTGAATTTAAAAACCTTTGCATCTTATGATCGGCTTTTTGCTGTAAGTTGTGCTTTATTATCATTTTGATGTATTGTATCACACTGGTTTTTCTTTGTTCCTTAGTTGTTCTGATGAAGGGCCACTAATATAGGCCCGAAATATAAACATTAGCAATATTGGCCTCGCCTATTATTGCCCGTATAGCCGAATACCCGACTAGTTTCGCCCTGTTGGGGCTCATCAGGCAGGGGTAGAGAGCAAACTGACCATGGCAGACCGTCGCCTATAACCGCGGCGGGCGGACTGGTATGAAGGAGAATAGGAGGGCAGATGCCCTCAGTCCCATCTATGCGGAACTTTGCTAGCTAGGCGGTCTATAACTCTGACAGACACCGGCCTAGTGCAGGTTCCTAGCGATGACTCCGGGAAGGCTCCCCGTATAGCATTGATTAAATAAATAATCTGCCCTGTTCAGTTCGCTCTCACCCTGCGACTAGTTTCGCCCTTTTGGGGCTCATCAGGCAGGGGTAGAGAGCAAACTGACCATGGCAGACCGTCGCCTATAACCGCGGCGGGCGGACTGGTATGAAGGAGAATTGGAGGGCAGATGCCCTCAGTGCCATCTATGCGGAACTCTGCGAGCTAGGCGGTCTATAACTCTGATAGACACCGGCCTAGTGCAGGTTCCTAGTTCCTAGGTTCCCCGGAGTCATCGCTAGGGTGAGAGCGAACTGAACAGGGCAGATTATTTATTTAATAAATGCTATACGGGGAGTCTTCCCGGAGTCATCGCTAGGAACCTGCACTAGGCCGGTGTCTATCAGAGTTATAGACAGCCTAGCTAGCAAAGTTCCGCATAGATGGCACTGAGGGCATCTGCCCTCCTATTCTCCTTCATACCAGTCCGCCCGCCGCGGTTATAGGCGACGGTCTGACATGGTTAGTTTGCTCTCTACCCCTGCCTGATGAGCCCCAACAGGGCGAAACTAGTCGGGTATCCGGCTATAGGGGCAATAATAGGCGAGGCCAATATTGCTAATGTTTATATTTCGGGCCTATATTAGTGGCCCTTCATCAGAACAACTAAGGAACAAAGAAAAACCAGTGTGATACAATACATCAAAATGATAATAAAGCACAACTTACAGCAAAAAGCCGATCATAAGATGCAAAGGTTTTTAAATTCAGTAGGCAGGATGGCTTCTTCAGTTACATTAAAGGCAGCAAACTATTCCGTCACAAGCATCAGGTAAAAAGGTATGTGGTCCATCAAAAAATGCATTTCATTGTGAACGTTAGTATCAGCATTTTTATGTCCACTGCACTTCCCGTGAACGGCGGATTATGCGCTAGTTCAGCAGTTTACGCGTCGTACGATGTATGTGACGTATGCGCTTATTATAGTATAAATAGTGCAAATAATCAATCATAAACCAGTCTAATACTTAGACTCGAAGACCCCCAGACAGGAGCTGACCCTCAAGCAACAATGTAAGTTCAGACAATGTTTGTTTGATTACTTTTGTCTTTATTAATGTTTTACTACTTACTTTATGTACCTGTTTTTATTTTACAGATTTAGTCCTTGTCCCAAGTTCTGTTACAGGTTCCAATCTTCGGCAACGCAAACAACGCGCACCCTAAACCCCAGAGTGCGACAATATGGTAATATAATTCTTCAAAAGAAAATATTCTTAAAGTGAACTTCCACTTTATTTTTCAATTGTAAAGCGCTTTCGGCTACATGTTAGCCATCGTCAGTACAAAAGATAAAAGGAAACTAACAGTTTGACAAAGTCAAAAATCAGAAACAAGCAAACTTGACTACAAACTGAAATGCAACCCACATGCCAGTAACTCAAACGAAACATTAATTTAGATCAAACAAAGAATTTAGAATAGGACAATTGAAATTACAAAAATCATTTAGAATAGTAAAATTTTGTTAGTTAATAATTTTATAAATCTTTAAAATTTCCAAATAATTTAATTTGGATGATCTAGTACACAAATGTAATGAACTTAGATTGTCTAGCGTGGCAGTGTGTTTATTTACTAATAAATGGTTAGCTAACGAAGAATTTGTTGTAACAATATCTGTATTTTTATACTTTTCAAATTGTTTCAAATGTTCTTTACCTCTAGTTAAAAAGGATCTTCCGGTTTGTCCAATATAAACTGAATTGCAATCATTACATGAAAACTATAAACGCCTGAATTATTTAAAACTGAAATTTGGTCTTTATTACGGACAAAACGGGAAAACACACTGCCTACGGTAGAAAAAGCAATATTTATTCCATTAGAAGAAAATAATTTAGATAGGCTAACTGAGACTTGACCAGCAAACTTAAGAGGAAACCAAACCTTAACTTTTTCATCCAAATAAGTGGTACAGAAAGAAAATTTAAATTTTGTCAAATACTTGAAATAAAGTTTTTCTATGAAATAATTAGGAAAATTGTTATTGAAAGCAATTTATAGTATTACACCCAATTCTTTTTCGAAAGCATTTAATGACAGAGGTAATTTAAAAAGTCGATTAAAAAGTGAAGAAATGTTATTGATTGATTTTTGTAATAATGAATTAATACGTGGAATCGATGGTCTTTTAATTTCAGGGCTTAAGTTATCCAAAATAGTCTCACAGTCAACTGCTAGTAGATGTATATCTTTGATATCTGTTTTTCTGGAAGGAATAAATTTTAATCCTTGTTGAAGGAATTGAAGTTGTTTTTCAGAAAAACTAGCTTTTGATAAATTTAGAATTAACGAACAAAATTTTACTATTCTAAATGATTTTTGTAATTTCAATTGTCCTATTCTAAATTCTTTGTTTGATCTAAATTAATGTTTCGTTTGAGTTACTGGCATGTGGGTTGCATTTCAGTTTGTAGTCAAGTTTGCTTGTTTCTGATATTTGACTTTATCAAACTATTAGTTTCTCTTTTAACTTTTGTACTGACGATGGCTAACATGTAGCCGAAAGCGCTTTACAATTGAAAAATAGAGTGGAAGTTCACTTTAAGAATATTTTCTTTTGAAGAATTAATTAATAACTCCACTTAGAGAAGATGGATCAGTTTTCAATTTTTAATATGGTAATATAATAAGTTGTTATATTTTTGGGTATCCGGCTATAGGAGCAATAATAGGCGAGGCGAATATTGCTAATGTTTATGTTTCGGCCCTAAATTAGTGGCCCTTCATCAGAACAACTAAGGAACAAAGAAAAACCAGTGTGATACAATACATCAAAATGATAATAAAGCACAACTTACAGCAAAAAGCCGATCATAAGATGCAAAGGTTTTTAAATTCATTAGGCAGGATGGCTTCTTGAGTTACATTAAAGGCAGTAAACTATTCCGTCACAAGCATCAGGTAAAAAGGTATGTGGTCCATAAAAAAAAACACAAGTGTAAATAAGAAAAAATTTTTTGCCAGGCGTCAAGAATGKTATAAAAAGKTKACAAAAATTGATGAAAGATAAATTAATTTTACAAAAACAAGCTACCGGGAAACGAGACTGTGGTCATATATGGAGTCTAAATGAAAGAGGTATTTATAGATGTTGCTAAGATTATTAATATCTGACTTTTTATTAACAGTATCATTCCGGACATAGATATGGCTCGTCTCCATAAAAAGTCTTTTTTTGTAATTGTTTACCTTTGCCACTATTTTAGGATTATTAAAATCAAAAGTATGTCCACAATCTGCAACATGTTGAGCCAAAGCACATCTTTGCGGTCTAAGCTTAACATCACTTTTATGTAAAGTAGTTCTTTGTTTAAGAGTTTGTATAGTTTGGCCTACAATACGTTTTGGCAATCAATTAACGACTTTCAACTTCCACATGACTATGTTATAGCTTCACTTGATGCAGTCAGTTTGTTTACTAATACTGGGTTATGATAACTAATAATTATATATGATTAATAATTAATAATATATATATATATATATATATATATATATATATAAATATATATATATAATATAATATAATAATATAATATAATATATAATATATAATAATAATAATAATAATTAATAATCTTAGCAACATCTATAAATACCTCTTTCATTTAGACTCCATATATGACCACAGTCTCGTTTCCAGGTAGCTTGTTTTTGTAAAATTAATTTATCTTTCATCAATTTTTGTCACCTTTTTACGCCATTATTGACGCCTGGCAAAAAATTTACTCACACTTGTGTGTTTTCTTGATGGACCACATATCTTTTTACCTGATGTTTGTGACGGCATAGTTTGCTGACTTTAATGTAATTGAAGTAGCCATTCTGCCTAATGAATTTAAAAACCTTTTTTTATTTTAATTTAATTTAATTTAATATTTTGTCGGATAGATCGCTGTCACTTGAAAACACTGACAAAAAGTTAATAGTCTGACGTTTCGAATACACCTGTAATCTTTGTCAAAGACGAAGAACCTCAAAATTTGCCTGACACAAGTTCAAACAAAATTTTGAAAGTAAATAAACAAATCACCAAGGATGCGAGACGTCATAGAAACAACGTGCCAACCTGATAAAAAAGGAGCCTAACGATGAAAAAGGAACTACCTACCTACTAGATATACACGAACTACTTGATTAAAGATAACTACAAAATAGCCTTCCAAATGTCACCTAACTCATAATTTCCACAATCCCTATTAAAATTATTAGTATTCCTACAAATTTCTATAGCTTCTTTTATTAGACGTTTGTGATAATATAACTCTGATAAGACACCGGCCTAGTGCAGGTTCCTAGTTCCTAGGTTCCCCGGAGTCATCGCTAGGAACCTGCACTAGGCCGGTGTTTATCAGAGTTATAGACCGCCTAGCTAGCAAAGTTCCGCATAGATGGCACTGAGGGCATCTGCCCTCCTATTCTCCTTCATACCAGTCCGCCCGCCGCGGTTATAGGCGACGGTCTGCAATGGTCAGTTCGCTCTCTACCCCTGCCTGATGAGCCCCAACAGGGCGAAACTAGTCGCAGGGTGAGAGCGAACTGACCAGGGCAGATTATTTATTTAATCAATGCTATACGGGGAGCCTCATCGGAGTCATCGCTAGGAACCTGCACTAGGCCGATGTCTATCAGAGTTATAGACCGCCTAGCTCGCAGAGTTCCGCATAGATGGCACTGAGGGCATCTGCCCTGCTATTCTCCTACACACACAGATATATATATATATATATATATATATATATATATATATTATATATATATATCTGTGTGTGTAGGAGAATAGAATATATATATATATATATATATATATATATATATATATATATATATATATATATATACATGGCGTGGCAAAATTGGGCTTAATTCTTCTCTAATTTGACAATTTGAACTTTTGAGCTTGGCCAACAACCTAAATGTAAGTGAAATCTCTAAACTCAATAATCTTGTTTTAAATCTTTCTTCAAAAGTCATAATTAATTTAGCCCTAACACCCTTGCCGTTTTCCCAAGAAAATATTTAATATACATCCGGCAATTATCTATCGTTTATATATATATATGCTTCAAAAGTACGGGCATTTCGAGCTTTTGATTTAATAAAATTAAGCGAACCCTTTTTTCATTGCCAAGCTTTCCTCTTTATTTAAGACATCATCAGGGCTTCTACAATAAATTTACAATGGAGTAAGCATATCATAACAATACTAGGTTTTACGTAAATCTTACCGAAAGTGAGATTAATTTAAAAAATTTTTATGTTGTGTACGTGTTCGTGTACCTGCCTCTAGTAGTTTAAATTAACAAGAAATAGATAATAGGTCGTAGAATATTCAAATATAGCTTGAAATTGTACGTTTAAATTCAACACAACAGGAAATACAGACAGTGTCAATATGTCGGCGTCAAAATTCACAGCCTTCCATCACATCAACATTTTCTAGTTTTTATATAGTTAATTATTCAAATTTCCTTCCGAAAGTAAGTATGTATACATATTACTAAGATTTTGGGTGTTTTACTTTTTATTAATAGTATTTGTATGTTTGTTAATTTGTTACATTTCCAAAATGAATCTTTTTCTTGTATTTTTTCAAAAATTTTAATTTCTTGCCAATTGATCGAATGTTGGTTTTGAATTGCATGTTGTGCTAGACAACGATCTCTTTTGTTAGTTTTGATGTCACTTTTATGCAGATTTACCCTGCTTGATAGCCACTGTGATGTTTGTCTAACATATACATTATTACAATTTTGACACTCTACACAGTAAAGCACATTTGACTGGTATTTTACTGGAATTTTGTCTTTAGGTTTGCTAAAAATGTTTGAACTTTTCTTAATGTTTTTTATGGATATTTTAATCTGTTCAGATTTGAAAAT
Organism: Rhyzopertha dominica; assembly: GCA_025024175.1. Taxonomy (NCBI): domain Eukaryota; kingdom Metazoa; phylum Arthropoda; class Insecta; order Coleoptera; family Bostrichidae; genus Rhyzopertha; species Rhyzopertha dominica. The sequence continues at coordinate 20,156 of QCXZ01000014.1, read as the reverse complement.
TCTGATGACTTTAGTTACTAAACCTGTTATATTTGGAAGAGATCCGAAGCGGGGGTTATTTATTGAAGAATCTATGTTCTCTTGCTGCCCCACATTTTCTTGGTTATTTGTACCACCGTTTGTTACAGAGAAAATAATTTTATTTAATAGAATCKTTGGATATGAGTTTTCCAATAACATAATTTTKAGTTTTTTTTTAATTTTTATTTACTAAACTTGAATGTGAAATTTTTAGAATTMTACGTTTCATTTGTTTAACWAAATTTGTTTTTATTCTAACTGAATGATTTGATAGAAAATTTAGATACCTGCCTCATCAAAAGAGCCAATGCCGTCCCTTGGAATTATCAGTAGCAAATCGTCCACAAATTTTTTGATGAAAAATAAATTATAAGATTTGCTACTGATAATTCCAAGGGACGGCATGGAAGAAATTTTAACAATTCTTGGCTCTTGTGATGAAAATATTAGATTCACAATTAGTAGTTATATTATATATGTACTGAAACAAAGGAATGATTGTTTGTGGTTCCAGTTCGCAAATATGTGCTAAGTCACATATATGTGCCAATTAACATATATTTTCTGCTTCAAATTACCGTTTGAGGGTCGCGCAATCGGCGATTGCGCCTGTTTCGTTGTAGTAAGCAAATTTATTCTAATTCGCATACCTGTATGTTAATTGAGATAGGTCCGCGAAATCTGCAAAGGCATGCCAGATGCGCGAAGCTCAACCACACGGTCTAGGACGTGACCATGTTTTGGCCGCGGTATCTCGTTCTAGGCGGGCGACCTTGCTCGGGCGTCTATCCGAGTGCGAGTTATTTTTAACTAGCGTAAAAGTATCAGAACTGGACTACTCGTGTTTTGAACAATAAAATAAACCTAAGGTAATCAATTAATTCATTTTTATAAAGTAACAGAATGGTTACGTAAGTAATAATTGTTTAATCGATGTTGTGTTCCTGCAATGTTAGTATCAGTTCTAGAGTGAAAAAAAAAGAAACAACTGCATACTAATCCCGAATCGCAGTTGGAGATTTTCGTATGTTCTTAGCTGCCTTTTTTGCAGCAGTTGATCCATGTAACGCTCAAATATCGATCTCATTAGATGTGGTGCAGATGTTATTATGTATACGAAAACCTCAGACACATTGAATCGACTTTAAGCAAAMCTTCTGTGAAAGGAGCCGATTCTGCCGATGCGTTGAATGTTTAACTAGTACTTTCGTTAACAATAAATGATTCGTTTAACACCATTCCCCACCGGCTGTCTCCGTAACGTTTGTTAGTAAACACTAGGCCAATTTTATATTTAACCATTTGGTTGTTAATTGCCCAAATACTGTTCTTTAATAGTTTGATTAGGTGGACAAGTAGTTTACACCTGGCTAAACCTATTAGTATTAACCTTATTTCTATGATTCGAAGCTGGTACCCATTCCAGTGATTTTTCGATTTGACTTATTCTGTTTCTAAACCTTTCGCGATTCCTAGCGTACTCTTCCCAAGATCCACGTCTAGCAGCTTTATAGGCGAAGGCCCAATGAATCATGCAATGAACTTTGATAGCTTTACAGAAGCGAACCTGCAAATAATACTGCGGTTTAGAAAAAAAGGCACTTTTTTATAACTAATAAAGGATTGGTTGCAAAAATAACCCATCACGTCATTACTTATTTTTATAGGAGGCATAATAAATATATGGGACTGACAGTCGTGTTTGTAAACTCAAAATAGTATGGTTGTATGAGCCATACCTACAATGATTAACTTGTCGAAAGTTAATTCATGGGAAAGTAACAGTAAAACAAAAATTCTGTTTCAATTTCGTTACAAAAAATTCTATGCAATTAGCTCGAAACAAAAAATATATTAAAGTAAGAGTAGACTTGTATTGTAAATTTGATATAAGTCTTAATCACGCTTAACTGTACCAGCATGTATGTTAACAACAAAAACTTACGTTCTTTAATGATTTAATGATCGTGATCTCGTTGACTTCATCACTTTCCGAATCTGATGCAAACTGTACATCCGAAAGACTGCCTTTGCTAATATTAGCAAGGCAAATTATAAAATTTTCTTCACTATCGGATATATATGATTTTGAAGATGATAATTTGGCACAGTCGCAGTTTACCTCGACAAATTTATCACTTTCTGATGAAATACTCATGTCGTCAGAATTACAGAGACTTGACGACTTTTAAATACATTTATTTGATTATTGCTTACTGCGTCAGTATGTTCGGTTAGATGGCTTAGCTATCCCAACTTGTACAATTTCTGGTGATTTTAAAATGCTATTATATTTATTGTGAAACCATCTACATGTACCGAGGATTTGAAATGTACCCCCACTAAAATTGGAAGGCACATAATGTTCGATAATACAGATATTAGCTATTACCACCTGTTTGAATTGGCTTAGGCTTTCACGGCCGGCGTTCACTTGATGAATTGAAGCTTCCGGGCTAGATGGCCGTGGTCGATGTCTTCTTCTTCCTCCTCTAACTGACGTTTCGCTTACTCCTGTGGCAAGCATCTTCAGAGTTGCGGTCGTGGACGTAATCGTCGCGGCGAGCTCGCTGACTGATCGCTGGCTACTTTGGGTCCGGTATTTATAGTAGCGTCGTTCCGGTTGACTGAGTTCGTGGAGGGGGGCTTTACAGCGGTGCGGTATCTTTTGATCGGTGCTCCGTGGAGTGCGGGAATCCATGTTTTATTGATTTTCATCGTCTCTTCTTTGCGGTTGAAATTATTGTTATGCTTGTGTATCTCGATGGCTTCTAGATGTAGGCGTTGGTAATACGGTTGTGCGGTGCTGAGCATTTGAGTTTCGTTGAACCTGATGGCGTGTCCCTCTTGAAGTGCGTGTTCAGCGACCGCAGAACTCTTGGATTGGCCAAACGGCAATGTCTCTCGTGTTCCCTTATCCTGGTTAGGGCGCTTCTCTTCGTGGTCCCAATGTATACTTGTCCACAACTACAGGGGATCCGGTAAACTCCACCTGAGGATAGTGGGTCGCGTTTCTCTTGGCTGATGTGAACATGCTCTGCAGTTTCCTGGTAGGCTGGTACACTGTTGACACGTTGTGTGTTCGGAGGATGTTCCCGATGCGGTCCGKGATGTTTTTGATGTAAGGCAGGTATGCTTTCCCMATCACTTCCGGCTGTTCCTGTGAGACGGCACTACTCTGTCGGCGAGGTCGCATGGCTCGTTTAATTTCCTTGTTTGTAAATCCGTTTGCTCGCAGGGCTCGATGAAGATGGTCCAGTTCCTCTTGCAGATGTTCCGGTTCGCAGATTCTCTTGGCGCGTTCGACTAAAGTCTTGATAATACCTCTTTTCTGGGCTGGGTGGTGATTCGAAGACATGTTGAGGTACCGATCCGTGTGGGTCGGCTTGCGGTATACTTGGTGTCCAAGCTCTGTACCGGTGCGTCTCGTCACCAAGACGTCCAGAAAGGCGAGTTGTTTTTCCTGTTCCTTCTCCATGGTGAACTTGATGTTCGGATGTCTACTATTGAGGTGTGCCAGAAAGTTTTCCAGTTCCAGTTCACCGTGGCTCCACACTACAAAGGTATCATCGACGTATCGCAGCCAGGTGGTCGGCTTCAGCTTTGCGGTGTCCAGTGCCTCCTTCTCGAATTTTTCCATGAATAGGTTGGCTACCATAGGGCTAAGCGGGCTCCCCATGGCAACTCCTTGAAGCTGTTTATAGTGCTGACCGTTCCATATAAAATAGGATGAGCTTAGGCAGTGCTTAAATACAGCAGCGATGTTTTCCGGGAATATCTCGGCGATTATGTTACTGGCATCTTCTACGGGTACCTGCGTAAACAATGAGACTACGTCGAAACTGACGAGGCGGTCATCGGGTCCCAGACGGATTTTCTTGAGCTTCTCGATGAAGTGGGTAGAGTCCTTGATGTAACTCGGAGTATTGCCTACATGCGGTTGCAACAGCGAGGTTAGGTGTTTCGCTATGTTGTAGGTAGGTGATCCAATGGCACTGACAATGGGTCTCAGTGGAACGTCCTTTTTGTGAATCTTCGGGAGTCCGTAGAGGCGTGGTGGGAGGGCTTCGGCTCTGTACATCTTCTTGTATGTGACCTCATCAAAGGCAGCCTTTGCAAGTTTGTTAGTCACGCGTAAGACAGCTGATGTTGGGTCACGTTTGACTTTCTCATAAGTAGCTGGATCTAGCAGGCTCCGGACTTTGTTGTGGTAATCAGCGGTTCGCATTATGACCGTGGCGTTCCCTTTGTCTGCTGGTAAGATGATGATCGATGTGTCTTTATTCAGTTTCCTAATGGCTTCTCGTTCATCTGCGGTTATGTTGTCCTTTGGCGTAGGTGACATCTTAATTTTCCTAAGTATTCTTGACGATTCGCTTCGAATTTCCTCTGCTTGGTGTGCGGGAAGAGTACGGATAGCGGCTTCCACACCTGCGATAATATCTTCCACAGGAACCTTTTTGGGCACAACAGCGTAATTTCCTCCTTTCGCCAGTACAGATATCTCGCTTTCCGTAAGCACACGGTCCGTGAGGTTGACGACCGTGCGTTTGATGTCCAACGTCGGCGGTTTCTGGGCAGTTCCACTGAGACCCATTGTCAGTGCCATTGGATCACCTACCTACAACATAGCGAAACACCTAAACTCGCTGTTGCAACCGCATGTAGGCAATACTCCGAGTTACATCAAGGACTCTACCCACTTCATCGAGAAGCTCAAGAAAATCCGTCTGGGACCCGATGACCGCCTCGTCAGTTTCGACGTAGTCTCATTGTTTACGCAGGTACCCGTAGAAGATGCCAGTAACATAATCGCCGAGATATTCCCGGAAAACATCGCTGCTGTATTTAAGCACTGCCTAAGCTCATCCTATTTTATATGGAACGGTCAGCACTATAAACAGCTTCAAGGAGTTGCCATGGGGAGCCCGCTTAGCCCTATGGTAGCCAACCTATTCATGGAAAAATTCGAGAAGGAGGCACTGSACACCGCAAAGCTGAAGCCGACCACCTGGCTGCGATACGTCGATGATACCTTTGTAGTGTGGAGCCACGGTGAACTGGAACTGGAAAACTTTCTGGCACACCTCAATAGTAGACATCCGAACATCAAGTTCACCATGGAGAAGGAACAGGAAAAACAACTCGCCTTTCTGGACGTCTTGGTGACGAGACGCACCGGTACAGAGCTTGGACACCAAGTATACCGCAAGCCGACCCACACGGATCGGTACCTCAACATGTCTTCGAATCACCACCCAGCCCAGAAAAGAGGTATTATCAAGACTTTAGTCGAACGCGCCAAGAGAATCTGCGAACCGGAACATCTGCAAGAGGAACTGGACCATCTTCATCGAGCCCTGCGAGCAAACGGATTTACAAACAAGGAAATTAAACGAGCCATGCGACCTCGCCGACAGAGTAGTGCCGTCTCACAGGAACAGCCGGAAGTGATGGGGAAAGCATACCTGCCTTACATCAAAAACATCACGGACCGCATCGGGAAAATCCTCCGAACACACAACGTGTCAACAGTGTACCAGCCTACCAGGAAACTGCAGAGCATGTTCACATCAGCCAAAGAGAAACGCGACCCACTATCCTCAGGTGGAGTTTACCGGATCCCCTGTAGTTGTGGACAAGTATACGTTGGGACCACGAAGAGAAGCGCCCTAACCAGGATAAGGGAACACGAGAGACATTGCCGTTTTGGCCAATCCAAGAGTTCTGCGGTCGCTGAACACGCACTTCAAGAGGGACACGCCATCAGGTTCAACGAAACTCAAATGCTCAGCACCGCACAACCGTATTACCAACGCCTACATCTAGAAGCCATCGAGATACACAAGCATAACAATAATTTCAACCGCAAAGAAGAGACGATGAAAATCAATAAAACATGGATTCCCGCACTCCACGGAGCACCGATCAAAAGATACCGCACCGCTGTAAAGCCCCCCTCCACGAACTCAGTCAACCGGAACGACGCTACTATAAATACCGGACCCAAAGTAGCCAGCGATCAGTCAGCGAGCTCGCCGCGACGATTACGTCCACGACCGCAACTCTGAAGATGCTTGCCACAGGAGTAAGCGAAACGTCAGTTAGAGGAGGAAGAAGAAGACATCGACCACGGCCATCTAGCCCGGAAGCTTCAATTCATCAAGTACCACCTGTTTATTTATTTATTTATTACAATGGCTTTCCAACAGATTAAGAGAATCCAAAAGACAGGAAAGCGCTAAGTGAGATATAAAAAAGTAATTAGTTTTGAGAGTGATAAGTAAGTTACACCTATGAAGCTTTTTTCAACAACTTAGCAGTTGCAGTTATAGTTCTTTTAAGATCTTTTTAATAGATGGTAATGATAGTGAAATAACGTCGAGATGAGTATAAGCAAAGTTATAGGTAAGTGTGAATTACACGATATATCGGTAAATTTTGGCATTGATATGCACTGCAAGTGTAAACGTAAAATGTACTTTTAGTCCTAAAAGGGTATAGATGAATACTAATATTTGCATGGCTAATTAAAGATACTGACAATACCGAATTGACTACCTTGTACAGAAAAATAAAGCCAAAATGTTTCCGTCGCTTCTTTAAGCTTTCTTTATATTTGTAAGTCGAGGTGTGGAGATCTCTGTTAAACTTATAATTAAGCATAGCAGAGGACCTAGATGAAAGCCCTATGGTGCTCCAGATGTTACAGGTACTGTGGACGACACTGAGTTTTTTTTACTGTTACAACTTGGCTCCTATTAAATAATTACAATTTTATCCACCTTAGTACATCACCATGCACACAGAATTTCTCCAACTTGGTAAGAAGAGAAGCATGGTGAACTTTATCGAAAGCTTTGGAAAAGTCGGTATACACGGCATCCACTTGAACTTTTTGTACATGCTTTCTGAGAGGTGTTGAACAAAAGTAACGAGATTAGTTACTTTCGACTTTCCACGGAAAAAACCGTGCTGGCGTTCATATGGGTACCTATGTGTTGTTTAATATTGAAAAATACCAGTAATACAGTTTTCAAAAATTTTACCAATAAATTGACAAGAGCGATATGGGACGATAGTTAGAATATTTTAGTCAGATCACTTGATTTATAAACGGGGCAATATTTGCTTGTTTCCATTTGCTTGGGAACACACCTAAGCGGTTCAGCAAGAATCTCACCGCATGTTTTGATAAATATGCCAGAAATGCGTCGATCCGGTGGCCTTATGTATATCTAGCGAGATAATTTTTCTACTATTCTTTTGAGATATTTTTTATTTCGATGTAATTGAAACTTTAGATTCGTTGAATATTAGGCGGTAACGGGCCGGAAATGAATACTGAGAAAAAGAAATCAGAGAATAGATTAAATGCAGTTACGTTATCACTGGCAACACGATCATTGCAAGACATGACAGATGGGGTCTCATTTATCTTGTATGACTTTTGTTGTCTCATATAAGACCAGAAACTTTTAACTTTTGACTTTTTGTAAAGTCTGCTTAACTCGCCGGCGTAATTATGAAAACATAAAAATCCAAGTTCCCTTTAACTTTTTTCCATTTCTTCTGCTTTTCTTGTCTTTGCTACTAATAAGATTTATAGTTGAATGTGAAAACCAGACTGGGAACTGTCTTTTAGATTCCCTAGAAAGTGGAACATACATAGAAATTAAATTATTTAAAACATAAAAATGTTCTACAGCATCATAAGTGTTTAACTTTAATAAGTCCGACCAATCATAATTCTCAAGATAATTTTTAATCGCAACACAATCCGCCCTGTAAAAGTTCTTTTTTTGGCACCGATGTTGATCATTAGATTTAGTAGTATATATTCAAGGTACAGTTATATGTATCTGGCTTCAGTGGCCTTATGATGCGGATCCTCATCTACTAGTGCTAAATTGCACTGTCTAACAATTACATTTTCCACATTACTAAAAAAACAGATACAATATTCTACCATTACTATTCAGTACACCATTGTAGGTAATAGTTCAAGTTTAAAAATGAACAGCTGTCCACCAAAACTTCACACGACGGATTACTGGTGGAACAAAGAGTTTCGCCGGAGTATGACCAGAAAATCGAAGACAGTTAAGATCGCCTACTGTTACAATATAATAATTTTTATATCGGTCACAAACATTAGAGATATTGTTCATTAATTTTACCATGTTACCAACCTTGTTGTTTATTGGCAATTGCTCATGTTGAAATGTTGGTTGGCAAGTTTTTAGCTTGGAATTGTTGACATTAATGGGGTTTTGATAGCTCGTAAGCTTACTCGCTCGGTAAATTGGAGGAAATTTACCTCTTTCTAGGTGAAGGGGGGATTGTGACATTCATATTTTGTCAGTCGCTCACGCCTGGCGCATAGGCTTCTCGTTGTACACATTGAATCTGATCATCGGTACTGCAGACACTTCCGCCGTTAAGCCTAACGCTTGCGCGTAGATTTTGAGCGAGTGACTTGACAGCAGAAAGAATTTCCTCTTCCTTTTTGGTATTTTGACCTGTTGCGAATTGAATGTGAGAACGTGGTATTGTCGATTTTTGGGAAGATTTTTCTAAGTAAATAGACCATCGATTGGTTACCATAGTGGGATCCGCTTGGAAAATCTTCAATTAGACTGGTGGATGTAAGTTGGGCTTTTGGAATTGGCTGAATGGTTGATTTTGCATTATTGAACATCCACACGTGACCATTTTGGGATTTTGGGTTATCGACAAGATTTGCCACGAATATTTCTGCAATCAGAGCCGCACACCAACTATAGTGAGTAAAATACTAATTAATCGAACGAGTATTAATACCCTCTTTAATATTTTAGGGCTCTTCTTTTCTTTTATTTTCTTTCCTTTTCGGTTCTCATCTTATCGTATACTTATTGATATTGCTATCGCTTCGCCTTCGTTCGTGTGATTGACATCTGGACCTTATTCCTGTCTGGATAGCTTTTGAAGATTGGAGAAGTTGAGAATCGTAGAGTTGGGACTGATCACTTGGGATTGGATTTGGGAATTTGCGCTGCCATCCTTCCGGTTAGAAAGATTCAACCCTAGTAGCTGGCGACCCTTGGTGTGGAGGACCGTACATGTGGGACCCCAACCAGCAGGAGAGCGCAGATAAGCTTAAATTTTAAGTAGGAGGTCGTTGACCCTTAAGTCGGAGCGCAGAATCCGCGGTGTAGATTCCATCTCGGTGGTGATTGCTTGAACCGTTGTAAACATTGAGGTTATTTAGCTGTCCGTCAACGGAAAAACTTGTTGTATGAGCCCTCCGCTCTTGTAATTGTTTAGAATAACTGGTATGAGCCCTCAGCTCTTGTAATTGTTGTGCATAACTTGTATGAGCCGTCAGCTCTTGTATTTGTTTTGTTTAACTGTGTGAGCCTTCAGCTCATGTATACATTGCCGTAGGAGCCTTCAGCTAGTGAATTTGAGTATATAGCTTGTCCCATCACCCTTCTTTCACAATCGAACCTTCAGTTCGATTCCATTTATTATTTTAAATTATCTGTAACGCCACAGGGCTATTGCTTGCGGGTATCACCGATATTGTCGATCGTTTGTGACGATTTTTCGTTCGTCGTTCGTTTTTTTTGTTGCGTCACTCGTTAATGCGAAGCGCTGGCCAGTGCGGAAATTAACAGGGGCGATTCACAGATTTTCTAGTTATTTACTGGTACTCGGTGACCGGGTACATAGTTGTGGTGCTCATTGGGAAGGGTTAATTTTGATTGTTAAGTGTCATTTTGGTTATATGTTCGAAATTCTCTCATATTAGTCGTTTAAGTTCGATTTATCTTAAGTAACTAATTGAGGTTCAAACTTTATTCTTTCTTTATCATTACTTGTACCTCTCATAGTTTTCGTTAATTAAACTACGCTTCTACCCGAGCTTTGGTGTTTGATTTCCATCGTAGCTTTTCAAAATTTTCGTCTGAGTAGTCCGCTGTGGAATTGTAAAATTTTGTGGCGCCTATAGTTATCGTTAAAAATATTGGAACCCCCCTACTCTCCGACTGCAGCGGCGGGACGCGGACTACATTGGAACATCTGGGTTGACACCATAGGTTAGTAACATCGTTTGGTAGAAAAACGGCGTCGCAGTATGACTAGAAAATCGAAGACAGTTAAGATTAAGATTAATTTTTCCTGCGGAAGGAATCAATGTTATAGATCACGGTTGTCAGTATGCGTTGGGTACGTGCGGGGAATCGCGACTACCTCTTCGGCGGGTGTATTTCCCGCGACAGTCATCCATCTTCAGGGACACACCCGACCGCTTAAGGCTTAAACGGGCCTCCTTATCGTCGAGTTGCATGCTTATCACGGACCAACACCGACTTGTAGGCCCTTATCGCGACCTGTGTCCTAACGTCATCCGGACAGACGAGCGGACTCTATATGTTCGCATTTTCTTGGGGAGACCGCTCCTGGAAGCGGCGAACTATCGGAAATGAACTTCGCCGTGCGAAACTTGATTGTATTAATTAGCACGGCACTTTGGACCGAAGACGTTGTATCGGTGCCGCGCATACGGATTTTCGATGGTCTTGCTTAACTGCTGACCTGTGAACATTTTCGAGCTGAAATAATTGGACTGGTGGCAGTCGATTTTAGTATTTTTGTACGAATTTTACTTGCGCTTAGAATTTGATGAGTTGGTGCTTCAATCTTTGGTGCTAATTGCATGGCTTGCCCTATATACCAAAGATGAGACTTGTTGGAAAGTTTATATTCTGCTTCTTAACTTTTAATACTGATAAGGTCTTGAAAATAACTAAAATCCTACACCAGCCAGCTGACAAGACCCAATGACAATTTCAAAAGGACTCTGTAACATAACTTTTGAACCGAAAAAGATAATTGAATATTTGCAAAACCGTTTCGGTAGAATCGAGGGGGAGTTCAAATTTAAGAGAATTCTTACACTTGTTTTGATGACAGCTACAAACAATCTCTGAAACCATCCAAATCTGTTGTTGTTTCTACAAACTAATTGGGTAACATTTTGCGTTTTATTAAAAAAAAAAGTGTTTGGCTTCGCTTATTGAGTAATAATCTGCTGCAGTCCAACTCAAAAATTAACCTTCTAAAAACCAGTGTTTATAATGTTTTAATTCCTGCCCTTACGGTGCCAATCGGGACATCTGGTTTCAGCATATAAATCAAGTCTTCCTATAACGTTGGTCTCCCGACCTTCCTTCTCTTTTATATAGTGCCTGCCTGGGAAAAGCCGGCAAATCGATGCCAATGGCCCTCGAAATATGCTCACTTACTTAATTCAGTTTTTCCAGGCAGGCTAACCAGAACACGGATAAATTAACTATAGAACTCACCAGATAAAATATAGGCAGAAATAGAATTGAACCATGCACATTTAACTTTTGTACCATAGCCAAAAGGTCGTCCAAGAGAAGCAACTTCTTATATAAGAAATTCGGATTTATTTAGTTAAATTTTGAATTTGAGTGTCTCGAAGCCTTTGGAAAACTTAAAATATTAACATGTATATGTATATACTTTGACTTTGAGGGTAACTTTGACACCAATGGAATTTGAAAATTTAGCATTTATGCAAATGAGGGTTGTTGAAAGAATTCAAGAACATTCGAAATCTTAGACAGCTTAATATCTTGTGGCACTACTAGCTGTGAAATTCTCCCTCCTCTGATGGTTGTATTCGAGTATAAAAACCTTTATGAGAATTGGATCAAGGGCAGTCCACCAGGAACAGCATTTCTAGGTAGATCTTCTTCCTCATATCCGAACGGAACGCAGAATAGGAGACGGAAAAGTTGTTGTAATTGGGGATAATTTAGCATCGCACTTATCGACTAAAGTTATCAACATTGCAWGGGWTGACAATATTTATTTTACGACMCTTGCACCGTCTTCAATCCACATGCTTTAACTTATTGATGTTKGTGCCTTTGTAAAAGCAATGGCGTAAATGACAAGTGGAGGCAAGAATCCAGAAAGAAAAGAGCAATTTCTCTAAAAACGTGTCAAAGTAACCCCAGTTTACCTTATGTCATGAATAAGACTAAACATTTTTCATTCAGAATTCTTCGCAAAACATTATCCATTTCTGTTTGAAATGCTGCTGGAACATTTTATAGGTCAAAAGGCTAAATTTTGTTCAGGTTTGTACGATTTTTGTTTTATTTTCTAGAATGAAAGCGTCGATTTTTAGGTGAGAATGTGCTTGAAAAGACGAACGTGCATTCGAAGAGCTTGCGATAGTCGAAGGATGCGAGGTTTTCTGAACAGCTCCAAGCAATACACATACACACTACCCTCTGGCGAGGTTCCGGTGACCGGAAATGACGGCTTTCTGCATGGTGGGCACGTTCTGAACGCCAGTCTACCGAAGGACACAGGAACCAAACTAAGTATATCCTAAGGAATTGTCTCGACACATTACATCGACTGTTATGGCTCTTTCTTCGGTTTAGCAGCAGCAAAAACATAGTAATGTGGTCAGCCCGGCACTTTGGCTCAATAAATGTAGTCCGAGCATTAAAAGCGGTCTGCTTCTTTGACACTGTAGAAAAAACATGGGTAATCGATCGCGTACTGAACGTTTGACAATTTTACGACAGGCATTTAACGTTCTGTTACAAATATAGTTTAGTGTTGTTTCATGCGTAATTAACCTGTAAAGACGTGGCATGTGAGACAAATGTAAGCAGTTTAGTCGGACAAACGACAAGCAATACACATGTGACTGTATTGTATAAACGGTGTTCCTGAAATAGTTACCATCTGGTTTGTTTCAGGGAGGCAAGTGTCGCGACTGTCTATATATACTGTGTTCTGAAGCATAAACTTTGTGATGTCGGTTCTGCGCAGCGTCCACTTATGTTAGATTACAAATGTATTGACTTAATTGATTCCTAAATTTACATTTAATAACCTCGATCCAAAATAGAATCCTCGAGTAGCGATGTGCACGCAAAAATCGTGGCTTTCGCCGTAGCCGAAGAGGTGAATCCACGAACCATTCGATACCTTAAGCTGTTGTAAAGACTCAATTAACGCGCTGAATGTGCGTGAGCGTGTAAATGCGCGCTGTCTTATAAATTTGTGATATTATTAACTAATGGGGCTTTAAATTTCGGTATCCAAAGCGGATGGTCTTTGCGGTTTGATGTCACATCGTCTAGCGATTGGAACTGTTTATAGGGATGTATAAATCGGACTCTGACACCATAATTACTACGCCAACGAGTTATGTTACCTATATCGCGTTACGTTCGTATTCTTTACGAATAAATTGCAATTGCTGGAGAGTGTTTAAATCGTTTGAAGGCTTTAATCGTCTGCGGGAGAGTGACGCTTAACAGGACATGTGCGCTCCCTAGATAAACCGAAAGAACTAATCTAAAGTTGACGAGAAACAGGATCAAAGTTACTCACCTTCTTATCCTGGATCAATTAGCTGCTTTTAAAGCGGTCGGACGGTTTAAACCGAGTCTCGAATGACAACGGAAGCTCTCTTCTCTAGTATCCCTCAGGCATATTGAAATAATACCAGCAGAAGGGCGGACAGTGCGTTATTTCATTAGGACCTTAATGCCGCTGTTATTCCACGGACATAACCCTTCCGCGGGAACAATCTAATTATATTGATTGAATGACAGCCGATTCATTAGGTGTCAATTCTTTTGGGGATCGAACGACGCTGATGTTTCTTATAACTAATCCTGCTGCCTCTGGCGGTGATTCTAGTTGTTGGCAAGTACACGAACGCCCATGGCATACGTTTAATTAATTCTCTTATGTTCTCACTCACTTATTAAATTAAAATGGACATTTATAAAAGCACGAGGTTTTACGTGTTGACGTCTGCGTTTGGTGTGTGGTATATCCTTTATAAGATAAAAAAAAGCAAGTTTGAAAACAAAATAATTACAACTTATTTACAAAATTAACAAAAAGAAACTAATCACGAGTCAAGTGGCGATGAAATGGCGTGCTTCAGTTGTTACTAAAAAGAAGTAGCGAACTGCTCTTCCACCCAACCGAAATACTTGTTCTAACCATATTAAATTTGAAAGTAGCACAATAGATAAAACTTGCATTGCTTACCACAACCAGGTGCGTTATAGAGTTATGAAAAAAAGGCAAGACACAGCCCCACCAAATCCAGACCGGCATGTTAAACATTATTAGTCATCAAAAACTTGCGCAAAGACGTCTTAAAACTAGAGGCAGTGGAGAGAGATTTCATACATAGTGGAACGGAATTGTACACACAACAAACATTATATGAAAAAGACTTTCGGTAATATGTATGTTTATGTCTAGCAACCGAAAGCAAATCCTTGCGACGAGTATTTATGTTGTGTACATCCGTCCTAAATGTAATTTTATTGTAAAGATATAGAGGGGTTTTAGTATTTATAATAACATACTACAATACAGTAGAGTGCAAATAGCGACGCGATTCCATGTCCAGCCATGGCAGCACCCCCAGCTTATGTGAGATTGGCTGTCGCCAGAAATAGCTAATTGTTATCTGTGTGCCCCCTACTATCGGTATCAGACGATATTTACCTGTCTTTTACCTGTTACCTGTAGGGTACCTGTTGTCCTTTACGACGCCGTTGCCTTTCATAGTCGTGGTTTGATGTCGAATAACTTTATTTACTGTATCTGATACCATTTTTGGCAATAGCTTAGAGATCTGATAGCTGATCAGATTTGCTAGAACGGCTAGATAACATCTACTGAATCAGCATGAAAATTGATTTGCTGGAACAGCTTGATTACATCTGTTCGAACAGCTGAACACGCTCTGCTGTAGCAACGTGATCAATGATCTGTTATTGTGACAGGCTGATTACTGATCAATTGAAACAGCTTTTATCGTTGATCCTCTGGAACATGCTGATCACTGATCTGTTGGAGCATCTCGACCTCTGGTCCGTTGAACAGCTTTATCGCTGATCTGTTCGATCAATGAACAGAGACGTTGGAACAAGGTCTGTTGAACCACGACTATGAAAGGCAACGGCGTCGTAAAGGACAACAGGTACCCTACAGGTAACAGGTAAAAGACAGGTAAATATCGTCTGATACCGATAGTAGGGGGCACACAGATAACAATTAGCTATTTCTGGCGACAGCCAATCTCACATAAGCTGGGGGTGCTGCCATGGCTGGACATGGAATCGCGTCGCTATTTGCACTCTACTGTATTGTAGTATGTTATTATAAATACTAAAACCCCTCTATATCTTTACAATAAAATTACATTTAGGACGGATGTACACAACATAAATACTCGTCGCAAGGATTTGCTTTCGGTTTGCTAGACATAAACATACATATTACCGAAAGTCTTTTTCATATAATGTTTGTTGTGTGTACAATTCCGTTCCACTATGTATGAAATCTCTCTCCACTGCCTCTAGTTTTAAGACGTCTCTGCGCAAGTTTTTGATGACTAATAATGTTTAACATGCCGGTCTGGATTTGGTGGGGCTGTGTCTTGCCTTTTTTCATAACTCTATAACGCACCTGGTTGTGGTAAGCAATGCAAGTTTTATCTATTGTGGCTACTTTCAAATTTAATATGGTTAGAACAAGTATTTCGGTTGGGTGGAAGAGCAGTTCGCTACTTCTTTTTAGTAACAACTGAAGCACGCCATTTCATCGCCACTTGACTCGTGATTAGTTTCTTTTTGTTAATTTTGTAAATAAGTTGTAATTATTTTGTTTTCAAACTTGCTTTTTTTCATTGTATTAGTGGGATGAATAAAGCCATTATTATTATATTATTATTATTATTATTATTATTATTATTATTATTATTATTATTATTATTATTATTATTATATAGTAGAAAGACAAACGGCCTCAGTTAAATCACATCTCAAGAGCAAAAGACCACATTGCGCATGGAATACATGAAAGAGAGAGTGGTGCTATATAGACGTTTACAATTCGCTCGTGCATAATTTGGGAATTGTGTAGCGTTAACTGGATCTTTTTTTTCTCTAATTTTGATTGAAAAGTGTAGACTGAAGTAGTGATTGTGCCCTTGAAGTATTTGCTTTGAGAGCTGCCTTAGAAAACTAGGATTTGGAACTTCACTTGCATAAAGCAACCATGCCTGCTAAATGTGGAGTGTGTTTTGCCTCAGTAGGCAGACAAAAACTGGGCCTTTTTTTGCACCGAAGCGTGCAAGAAGATATTCCACACTTCATGCACGAATATTCTTGTCGATGTCAAAATTTACTGAAATTTCTGGATTCAAATGCTACTCCAGTAACTGCGAAGAGGAGCTGTTATTTCCTGAAGATTCAACTAACGCGGGACCTTCAAACTGTAACCCTTTGGAAACAAATAACAACCATCTTTTAATGTAAATAGCGATTATTCTGAAAGAGATTAAGGAAATAAAGCAGGAACAGACTGCAATGTCTCAATCTATAAACCTTTATGGAGCAAAACTCGACGACTTTCAGACCGAAATTAATGAGTTTCGTAAAACCCTACGGGGTACCGAAGTCCTTCAGTCTGAAGTTAAGAAATTGTAAAAAGAAAACGCTAGTTTGATCGCTGAAATGAACCAACTGCAACAGTACTCAGGTAAAAAGAATCTCGAAATAAACGGCGTTCTGTAAGAAGAAGATGTTAATATTGCCAAAAAATAGGGGACGCCTTGGGTTGTGAAATTAAGAAGGCAGATTTGGACGCATGTCATCGTGTCCGTCACCGTCCGAACCAAATGACTTCTAAGAAATTTAGGGCGATTACTGTGACATTTATCTCCCGGGGTTCAAAAAATAAGAATTGATGTCTGAAGCTCGCAGACGCCGTAACTTGAATTCTACCGATCTAGGCGTAGAAAGTGAACTGCAGGTGATTTACATCAACGAACATTAGCTCTTACATAAAAACGCAAGAGATGCATGCAGAGAAAAGAACTACCAGTATTGCTGGGTAAAACATGGAAGAATCATTATTGAAAGGTCAGATAACAGCCGCGCCGTTTATGTTAGCAGTGAAATTGAGCTTGTGCGCATTTAAGAAATTGCACTCATTTTAATTCTATCGATATTTCGTATGCTTTATAGCGGAGACGCTTAGCTGATATTATCAAAACATTCATGGCTTACAAAACAAATACCAATTCTTTCTATTTGTTCTTATTTTAAAGTAGTTGGGATATAATTTGTTTATCGAGGACGTTGCTGAATTCTGCAGTGTCAAACAGTGAACTGTTTAGTGACATCTTCAATGTTTATCGAACTGACAGAAATTTTGAGCGTTCATTGAAGAAAGATGAGGGAGGCATCCTAATTACCGTATCAGCCAAATACAAATCAACTATCGTAACTGAACATACTGTTTCAGATGTTTTTTGAAATTATATAGGTGTCCATCTGCCTCGATGAACAAAAACGTGTATTAGTCTGTTCGCCATACTTCCCCCCTTACGGTAGCAATGACGACATGGTAAAATTAATGAACATTATCTCTAATGTTTGTGACCGATATAAAAATTATTATATTGTAACAGTAGGCGATCTTAACTGTCTTCGATTTTCTGGTCATACTCCGGCGAAACTCTTTGTTCCACCAGTAATCCGTCGTGTGAAGTTTTGGTGGACAGCTGTTCATTTTTAAACTTGAACTATTACCTACAATGGTGTACTGAATAGTAATGGTAGAATATTGTATCTGTTTTTTTAGTAATGTGGAAAATGTAATTGTTAGACAGTGCAATTTAGCACTAGTAGATGAGGATCCGCATCATAAGGCCACTGAAGCCAGATACATATAACTGTACCTTGAATATATACTACTAAATCTAATGATCAACATCGGTGCCAAAAAAAGAACTTTTACAGGGCGGATTGTGTTGCGATTAAAAATTATCTTGAGAATTATGATTGGTCGGACTTATTAAAGTTAAACACTTATGATGCTGTAGAACATTGTKATGTTTTAAATAATTTAATTTCTATGTATGTTCCACTTTCTAGGGAATCTAAAAGACAGKTCCCAGTCTGGTTTTCACATTCAACTATAAATCTTATTAGTAGCAAAGACAAGAAAAGCAGAAGAAATGGAAAAAAGTTAAAAGGAACKTGGATTTTATGTTTTCATAATTACGCCGGCGAGTTAAGCAGACTTTACAAAAAGTCAAAAGTTAAAAGTTTCTGGTCTTATATGAGACAACAAAAGTCATACAAGATAAATGAGACCCCATCTGTCATGTCTTGCAATGATCGTGTTGCCAGTGATAACGTAACTGCATTAATCTATTCTCTGATTTCTTTTTCTCAGTATTCATTCCGGCCCGTTACCGCCTAATATTCAACGAATCTAAAGTTTCAATTACATCGAAATAAAAAATATCTCAAAAGAATAGTAGAAAAATTATCTCGCTAGATATACATAAGGCCACCGGATCGACGCATTTCCTGGGCATATTTATCAAAACATGCGGTGAGATCTTGCTGAACCGCTTAGGTTGTGTTCCCAAGCAAATGGAAACAAGCAAATATTGCCCCGTTTATAAATCAAGTGATCTGACTAAAATATTCTAACTATCGTCCCATATCGCTCTTGTCAATTTATTGGTAAAATTTTTGAAACTGTATTACTGGTATTTTTCAATATTAAACAACACATAGGTACCCATATGAACGCCAGCACGGTTTTTTCCGTGGAAAGTCGAAAGTAACTAATCTCGTTACTTTTGTTCAACACCTCTCAGAAAGCATGTACAAAAGTTCAAGTGGATGCCGTGTATACCGACTTTTCCAAAGCTTTCGATAAAGTTCACCATGCTTCTCTTCTTACCAAGTTGAGAAATTCTGTGTGCATGGTGATGTACTAAGTGGATAAAATTGTATTATTTAATAGGAGCCAAGTTGTAACAGTAAAAAAAACTCAGTGTCGTCCACAGTACCTGTAACATCTGGAGCACCATAGGCTTTCATCTAGGTCTCTGCTATGCTTAATTATAAGTTTAACAGAGATCTCCACACCTCGACTTACAAATATAAAGAAAGCTTAAAGAAGCGACGGAAACATTTTGGCTTATTTTTCTGTACAAGGTAGTCAATTCGGTATTGTCAGTATCTTTAATTAGCCATGCAAATATTAGTATTCATCTATACCCTTTTAGGGACTAAAAGTACATTTTACGTTTACACTTGCAGTGCATATCAATGCCAAAATTTACCGATATATCGTGTAATTCACACTTACCTATAACTTTGCTTATACTCATCTCGACGTTATTTCACTATCATTACCATCTATTAAAAAGATCTTAAAAGAACTATAACTGCAAACTGCTAAGTTGTGAAAAAAGCTTTATAGGTGGAACTTACTTATCACTCTCAAAACTAATTACTTTTTATATCTCACTTAGCGCTTTCCTGTCTTTTGGATTCTCTGAATCTGTTGGAAAGCCATTGTAATAAATAAATAAATAAACAGGTGGTAATAGCTAATATCTGTATTATCGAACATTATGTGCCTTCCAATTTTAATGGGGTACATTTCAAATCCTCGGTACATGTAGATGGTTTCACAATACATATAATAGCATTTTTAAAATACCCAGAAATTGTACAAGTTGGGATAGGCTAAGCCATCTAACCGAACATACTGACGCAGTAAGCAATAATCAAATAAATGTATTAAAAGTCGTCAAGTCTCTGGTAATTCTGACGACATGAGTATTTCATCAGAAAGTGATAAATTTGTCGAGGTAAACTGCGACTGTGCCAAATTATCATCTTCAAAATCATATATATCCGATAGTGAAGAAAATTTTATAATTTGCCTTGCTAATATTAGCAAAGGCAGTCTTTCGGATGTACAGTTTGCATCAGATTCGGAAAGTGATGAAGTCAACGAGATCACGATCATTAAATCATTAAAGAACGTAAGTTTTTGTTGTTAACATACATGCTGGTACAGTTAAGCGTGATTAAGACTTATATCAAATTTACAATACAAGTCTACTCTTACTTTAATATATTTTTTGTTTCGAGCTAATTGCATAGAATTTTTTGTAACGAAATTGAAACAGAATTTTTGTTTTACTGTTACTTTCCCATGAATTAACTTTCGACAAGTTAATC
>QCXZ01000013.1:0-34325 GCA_025024175.1 Rhyzopertha dominica | reverse complement strand
AAAAGGTTTCTTCCATATTTTTATATATACACAGTGTTTTATGGAGACACCGCCTGTCATTCAAAATTACCTAACAAAATTTTACTATTACATTTTTCCTGATCGTTATGTACGGGGTGGTCCAGTCATCTTGCTCACCTAATCGATAGGGTTATGTCGTATCTTAGAGAAAAATGTTTGTAATGATAACTGTTATAGAGGGAAATTAAAATAGATTACATTAGAACTACCAGTGGCAGCGTCCCTAAGGGGAGAAAATTAATATTTTTCTTTATTTTTTAATAGTGCAAATGCAAAGTGGCCGACACCCTAATTTTACTGTTAAATGCTTACATTGTGTTTTACAATATATTTTATATATTTTTATTCAAACAACTTCAACAGGAAAACTCATAGTAAGAAAAACAAAAACTGAATATTTGTCATTCAAGTGCCAGTTGTGGCGGTGTTCGTTAAAAACCAGTTTGTTAATAAAAAAGCTTATTATGTTTTATAAGCTGGCCTTCACTTCCTTTATATATGTAAGTGCAACCCACAGTACTAGAAGGTACTTGCTATTATTAGAGATTCTGTGATCTTTATGTACAGGGTGGTCCAGTTATTGTGCTCACCCAATTGATACTATTTTTGACTTCTTAGAGAACAATTGTTTGCTGTTTGTAATAATAACTGTTATACAGGGCTTGATAAAAAAAACTTGAACTACCGGAGGTGTCCTGGAGGAGGAGAAATCAAATAGTTTAGTCTATAAGCATTTTAATAGTGCATTTTATTTTTGCTTTAATTGTTTTACAGGTGGGAGTCCATTTACCGTTAAGATATCGAGGCTATGTTGTAAGGTCCGAGCTTGCTCACTCATGTGGCTGCCACTTATCACACGAATACTTCACAGATATTCCGGGGAACCTACATATTTTTAGAGCAGCACATTTCGAATACATCTGCATACTTTTCTGACGTGTGTACCCATGTACCATATCGAACAGGGCTTTTGTAAGCAGAACATGTCAATTTGTTATTATTACCATGTATATGTACTATCAATGATTTAATTATATTTATTATTATTATTATTATTATCACCTAACATTCTGTATTGTACATTATACAACACAATAAAGGATAATCCAATTCATATAGTTCTGTGATAATTTGTTCAATTGCAATCACTTCACATTCAATTACAGATACCTACTTTAACTCACTCAAACTGACTTTTTACATTCCGTATGGAGGTGCTCCACCAAAAGGGTTCCTGTTAACTGGGATATCTGTTGTTCTTCGTCCATGCCACTTTCCAAACCCAGAAAGGTAATAGGGGAAATGATTTAAACAAAAGTATATTTGGAGCGTAGTTTAATCGTGTTGCCTGCCTTTGAGAAAAGTTGCTCGCATAGAACTGAAGTGCCTACAATGCCTGCCATGTTTGGTAAATTTTTTCAAAACATCTAGACAGAAAATAAGCACTGGGCCGACTGTTGATGTAGATTTATCGAACTAGAAACGTCGATGTGTCGTTCCTGATACGTTGATGTTTTTATAAACTTAACAATAGCATACCACGACAAAACCATTACGTCCTTTTCAATGATAAACTAACAATACAGAACTTAGTCGTCGATGAATCGTTTCTGATAGGATGATGTTTTTATAAAATTAACAATAATACCACAAGGAAACGAATGAAGTCATACTGAATGATAAACTAACAGAATATAGAGTGAAAAATCTACAACGCAAACAATCATGTCCGGATACAGTACAGAATAGTAACAAATAGTCAGTGTGGCAACCGCGCCCGGGACTGACAAACGCTGCGTTCTCAATGTCAAACCAAAACCGGGGTTTTTGTTTTCTTTGTTTGGTTGTCAGTCATATTGGGAATAGGGATGGCAAATTCTCGGAATTCCCCTTTACACGAAACCTGCGAGCGACGTAATCGTATTTTATGTGGTGACCGCGTAATAGTTGTTCATTGCAACTACCGAAGGTCTTCAGATTCTTTAGGTAAAACAAAAGGGGAACGCCTAACTGCAATTTTACGAAGGCGAAGCGCACGACGGGTCGAGATTAGTTGTCATTCATCGGCGTTGCAGGATTGTTGGAGTTTCAAGATTTTTTGGAAATTTCGCACGATTTTTCTGCTGCAACGTGAGACGATCGAGACATGCGAACAAAGTAACTTTTGTGTTTATGGACCGATCGCTTCCAAAATTCGGGGATCGCTCATGTATCCGAGTTTTTTGCTGTAACTTCTTAACGAGACGTCGTAGGAGTTTCGGTGCGGTATACCTTATTGTACGGTGCAATTCGAGGAATACGAGGCGCCGATCGCTCTTCTGATAACTAGCTTCCTCTACCCGCCGCAAAGAATTTTAATCAACGACACGCGAGGACACGCGAGGAACGAAAAGCCTTGCTTTTCATTCCGAGCGCGCCACAGGAGGTCGAAAGCGGTGTTGCCGGATCGTGCACTTTTTACGATTTTCTGGGGAAATCGAAGGGTTCATCTGGGAGTTGCGGATTCGGGATTTCCCCGAAATTTACGAAAGCGGTGTTGCCGGATCGTGTACTTTTTACGGTTTTCTGGGGAAATCGAAGGGTGAACCCCGAAACCTTCGAAAAACACGTGAACCACGGACTCCGGCCTTTCATCCCTCGATCGATCCCACTTCAGATAACCGACTTTCTATCGACCTAGGGACGCGCGACAGCGCGTCCCGAGCGCGGGCGAAGCCCGTGCTCCAGGAACGCGCGTTAGCGCGTTCCTGCGAGAAACGTGCCGCCGAAGGCGGCTTAGTTTCTTGTTAATAATACTAAACGCCGACGGTCCGTCTCCGTCTGCGAAAAGGGGGTCCGTTCGGGACCGTAAAGGCGGCGGTCGTGCCGGCCGTCCGGGGGCCGGACCGCCCCCGGCGGCCCGGCGGAGGTCCGTCCCGTCGCCCCGTCGCCGCCGCCGCCCGCGGGGCGCTCCCGTTTTTCCGGAAAACCTCCGCGAAAATCGCCCTTTTCGCCGTCGGATCGCGCGACAGAGACGGCGACAGGGCCGCCGTCGGGCGGGGAGGGCGGCGGTGCCGGATCTCGCCGGCCGTCGGCGCCCGCCGGACTTTCCGGCCGCCCCCCGACGGCCCGGAGGGTCGATCCGCGGCCGCCTTCGGCGCGAGGTGTGGCACCGCGGCCGGGTCACGTGCGTCCCCCGCCGGCCGCGCCGACTCCGACCGCCGACCGGACGGGGAAGCCGTCGACGAAGAACGACGACCGCCATGTTGGCGTCTGTACGGCGTTCGTCCGTTTTTCGCGGAGAATCCGGCGTTTTCCCGTGCCCCTCGACGGTTCCGGTGTTGCGACCGCGTTTTGTGTTCGGTGCTTTCGTCGGGGGAACGTTTGTGCGTGCGGCGCCCAAGGCCTCCCGATCGCGGCAGGKGAGTACCACCCCCTTTGGCCGCGTGTCGTCGTGCGAAACGACGGCCATGTTTTTTTTTTTTTTTTTAGCGGTCGCGCTTTCCTTGGTCCGTGGTGCCCCGGCGTGTCATTTTCGCCGCCCTCCCGGCGTCGTGACGACGTTTTCGACGGCGATCTCGCCGTTCCTGCCCTCACGACGTTCTTCGTCGCACCTGTCCGCGAACACCTGTTCCGCGTTCCTTCCGTGTCCGCTTCGACGGGTCGACAGATGGCGCCGCGTCTTTCGCTGAAATTCACCCGTTTCTCCGTCACCTTCCGTCACGAGCTCATTTTTTCCCCACGGAACCGGTATAAAATATGGAACCTCGGAGAACGGGCGTGTGGCGTTAAAATAAAAAATGTTTCCTTTAGAGCGATTCTTTTTTCTTCGTGGTGGTGTCGGATATTTTGGTGTTCGTGTCGCTCTGTCGATGTCAAAATGTCACATCGAGCGACGACGCGAACAGCTGACGCCGCGGTTAGGTGCAAGAACGTAAACGATGCGACGTAACCTAGAAAAAAACAGCTGGGAAACTGACAGCTGGCATCGCAAAGGACATCGACCGTTCTCGAACGACGGAAAGGGCGAGCGTCTCAAGAAACCGTGCAGATTTCGATTGGAAGCAGATTTGAGAGGCTTCTGATGTTCCATATTTTATATAGTTCGGTGTAGTTTCGTCGTAAAACTACGATTTCCTTTCATAAAACCGACCACGGTCGTTTGACATCGTGACGATTTTTTCGACACCTTTCCCACCCCGGTGGGAACGAACAACTTGCTTATCCCGCTGTCCCCCACGAGGGCCGAAGGAGGGCACCGGAAGGTGAGTACTTTTCACGTTTTTGAACCGTGAGCTTCCTGAAAGCCTTTCTTTATCGTTACCCTCTTTTCAGACTGTTCACCGTGAACTCCTGCCGTACCGAGCTTCTCGGTGCTCTCACGAGCGGCCCACAACAAGTCACGTGCCACGGGTGCCGGATCCAACGACCCGGGTTGTTCACCGGGATGGCCCGCAGGTGAAGGCGGGTTGAAGTGTGGCGCTCGAAGGTGAGTACTTTTCACGTTTTTTCAACCGTCAGCTTCCGTAAAGCCTTATTATCGTCACCCCCTTTTCAGACGGTTCACCGTACAGGGCCGAGCCATGTTCCACGGGTGTTTTGATCCACCTATCTCGAATCTCCGCTGGAATGCTCGCCGGAGTTTCAATGAAAGGTTTGCTCCATATTTTTTTATTTATGCACGGTGTTTTACGGAGAGGCCGCTCCTATCCTGGTGTCGCTTAAATTTTTCTTCGGTGATCTTTTGTCACGAGGTCATTTTTTCGCTGTTGCTTAAATTTTTCCTCCGTGACCTTTTGTCACGAGGTCACGTTTTTCACTACAAACAGGTGCCACTTCACTTCCTGTTGCATCACATTTCTATGACTTACAACTGTTTATTTGACCTTTTCTGTTGCACGTCGTCTTCGCCCTTAGAACTTCGCACGTCGACCGGAGCTACAGGAGCTGTTGTCGGCCCCGGACGTGTCGTCGGACGGTCTTTTAGTTAAATCGTCTTCCATCTTCGGCAGCGACCGACGGAACTCCGTCGCTGGATCTCATCTCCCGTGTGCACCGCAAGCGGAGGGAACCCCTCCCCACGAGGGCCGAAGTAGGGCACCGGAAGGTGAGTACTTTTCACGTTTTTGAACCGTGAGATTCCTGAAAGCCTTTCCTCATCGTTACCCTCTTTTCAGACTGTTCACCGTGAACTCCTGCCGTACGACTCCGGTGCTCTCACGAGCGGCCCACAACAAGTCACGTGCCACGGGTGCCGGATCCACCGACCCGGGTTGTTCACCGGGATGGCCCGCAGGTGAAGGAGGGTTGAAGTGTGGCACTCGAAGGTGAGTACTTTTCACATTTTTTCAACCGTGAGCTTCTGTAAGCCTTTATTATCGTCACCCCTTTTCAGACGGTTCACCTTACAGTGCCAAGTCATGTTCCACGGGTATCTGATCCACCTACCTTGATTCTCCTCTGGAACACTCGCAGGTGTTTCAATAAAAGGTTTCTTCCATATTTTTATTTATACGCAGTGTTTTATGGAGACACCGCCTGTCATTCAAAATTACCTAACAAAATTTTACTATTACATTTTTTCCTGATCGTTATGTACGGGGTGGTCCAGTCATCTTGCTCACCTAATCGATAGGGTTATGTCGTATCTTAGAGAAAAAATGTTTGTAATGATAACTGTTATAGAGGGAAATTAAAATAAATTACATTAGAACTACCAGTGGCAGCGTCCCTAAGGGGAGAAAATTAATATTTTTCTTTATTTTTTAATAGTGCAAATGCAAAGTGGCCGACCCCTAATTTTACTGTTAAATGCTTACATTGTGTTTTACAATATATTTTATATATTTTATTCAAACAACTTAAACAGGAAAACTCATAGTAAGAAAAACAAAAACTGAATATTTGTCATTCAAGTGCCAGTTGTGGCGGTGTTCGTTAAAAACCAGTTTGTTAATAAAAAAGCTTATTATGTTTTATAAGCTGGCCTTCACTTCCTTTATATATGTAAGTGCAACCCACAGTACTAGAAGGTACTTGCTATTATTAGAGATTCTGTGATCTTTATGTACAGGGTGGTCCAGTTATTGTGCTCACCCAATTGATACTATTATTTGACTTCTTAGAGAACAATTGTTTGCTGTTTGTAATAATAACTGTTATACAGGGCTTGATAAAAAAAACTTGAACTGCCGGAGGTGTCCTGGAGGAGGAGAAATCAAATAGTTTAGTCTATAAGCATTTTAATAGTGCATTTTATTTTTGCTTTAATTGTTTTACAGGTGGGAGTCCATTTACCGTTAAGATATCGAGGCTATGTTGTAAGGTCCGAGCTTGCTCGCTCATGTGGCTGCCACTTATCACACGAATACTTCACAGATATTCCGGGGAACCTACATATTTTTAGAGCAGCACATTTCGAATACATCTGCATACTTTTCTGACGTGTGTACCCATGTACCATATCGAACAGGGCTTTTGTAAGCAGAACATGTCAGTTTATTATTATTACCATGTATATGTACTATCAATGATTTAATTATATTTATTATTATTATTATTATTATTATTATCACCTAACATTCTGTATTGTACATTATACAACACAATAAAGGATAATCCAATTCATATAGTTCTGTGATAATTTGTTCAATTGCAATCACTTCACATTCAATTACAGATACCTACTTTAACTCACTCAAACTGACTTTTTACATTCCGTATGGAGGTGCTGCCCACCAAAAGGGTTCCTGTTAACTGGGATATCTGTTGTTCTTCGTCCATGCCACTTTCCAAACCCAGAAAGGTAATAGGGGAAATGATTTAAACAAAAGTATATTTGGAGCGTAGTTTAATCGTGTTGCCTGCCTTTGAGAAAAGTTGCTCGCATAGAACTGAAGTGCCTACAATGCCTGCCATGTTTGGTAAATTTTTTCAAAACATCTAGACAGAAAATAAGCACTGGGCCGACTGTTGATGTAGATTTATCGAACTAGAAACGTCGATGTGTCGTTCCTGATACGTTGATGTTTTTATAAACTTAACAATAGCATACCACGACAAAACCATTACGTCCTTTTCAATGATAAACTAACAATACAGAACTTAGTCGTCGATGAATCGTTTCTGATAGGATGATGTTTTATAAAATTAACAATAATACCACAAGGAAACGAATGAAGTCATACTGAATGATAAACTAACAGAATATAGAGTGAAAAATCTACAACGCAAACAATCATGTCCGGATACAGTACAGAATAGTAACAAATAGTCAGTGTGGCAACCGCGCCCGCGGGACTGACAAACGCTGCGTTCTCAATGTCAACCAAAACCGGGGTTTTTGTTTTCTTTGTTTGGTTGTCAGTCATATTGGGAAATAGGGATGGCAAATTCTCGGAATTCCCCTTTACACGAAACCTGCGAGCGACGTAATCGTATTTTATGTGGTGACCGCGTAATAGTTGTTCATTGCAACTACCGAAGGTCTTCAGATTCTTAGGTAAAACAAAAGGGGAACGCCTAACTGCAATTTTACGAAGGCGAAGCGCACGACGGGTCGAGATTAGTTGTCATTCATCGGCGTTGCAGGATTGTTGGAGTTTCAAGATTTTTTGGAAATTTCGCACGATTTTTCTGCTGCAACGTGAGACGATCGAGACATGCGAACAAAGTAACTTTTGTGTTTATGGACCGATCGCTTCCAAAATTCGGGGATCGCTCATGTATCCGAGTTTTTTGCTGTAACTTCTTAACGAGACGTCGTAGGAGTTTCGGTGCGGTAATACCTTATTGTACGGTGCAATTCGAGGAATACGAGGCGCCGATCGCTCTTCTGATAACTAGCTTCCTCTACCCGCCGCAAAGAATTTTAATCAACGACACGCGAGGACACGCGAGGAACGAAAAGCCTTGCTTTTCATTCCGAGCGCGCCACAGGAGGTCGAAAGCGGTGTTGCCGGATCGTGTACTTTTTACGATTTTCTGGGGAAATCGAAGGGTTCATCTGGGAGTTGCGGATTCGGGCTTTCCCCGAAATTTACGAAAGCGGTGTTGCCGGATCGTGTACTTTTTACGGTTTCCTGGGGAAATCGAAGGGTGAACCCCGAAACCTTCGAAAAACACGTGAACCACGGACTCCGGCCTTTCATCCCTCGATCGATCCCACTTCAGATAACCGACTTTCTATCGACCTAGGGACGCGCGACAGCGCGTCCCGAGCGCGGGCGAAGCCCGTGCTCCAGGAACGCGCGTTAGCGCGTTCCTGCGAGAAACGTGCCGCCGAAGGCGGCTTAGTTTCTTGTTAATAATACTAAACGCCGACGGTCCGTCTCCGTCTCGCGAAAGGGGGTCCGGTCGGGACCGTAAGGCGGCGGTCGGGCCGGACGTCCGGGGCCGGACCGCCCCCGGCGGCCCGGCGGAGGTCCGTCCCGTCGCCCCGTCGCCGCCGCCGCCCGCGGCGCGCTCCCGTTTTTCCGGAAAACCTCCGCGAAAATCGCCCTTTTCGCCGTCGGATCGCGCGACAGAGACGGCGACAGGGCCGCCGTCGGGCGGGGAGGGCGGCGGTGCCGGATCTCGCCGGCCGTCGGCGCCCGCCGGACTTTCCGCCCGCGCCCGAAGGCCGGGCCGGTCGATCCGCGGCCCGCCTTCGGCGCGAGTGTGGCACCGCGGCCGGTCACGTGCGTCCCCCGCGGCCGCGCCGACTCCGACCGCCGACCGGACGGGGAAGCGTCGACGAAGAACGACGACCGCCATGTTGGCGTCGGTACGGCGTTTCGTCTGTTTTTCGCGGAGAATCCGGCGTTTTCCCGTGCCCCTCGACGGTTCGGGTGTTGCGACCGCGTTCGTGTTCGGTGCTTTCGTCGGGGGAACGTTTGCCGTGCGGCGCCGGGGCCTCCGATCGCGGCAGTGGAGTACCCACCCCCTTGGCCGCGTGTCGTCGTGCGAAACGACGGCCCATGTTTTTTTTTTTGTTTTAAGCGGTCGCGCTTTCCTTCGTCCGTGGTGCCCCGGCGTGTCCATTTCGCCGCCCTCCCGGCGTCGTGACGACGTTTTCGACGGCGATCTCGCCGTTCCTGCCCTCACGACGTTCTTCGTCGCACCTGTCCGCGAACACCTGTTCCGCGTTCCTTCCGTGTCGCTTCGACGGGTCGACAGATGGCGCCGGGTCTTTCGCTGAAATTCACCCGTTTCTCCGTCACCTTCCGTCACGAGCTCATTTTTTCCCCGCGGAACCGTAGTAAAATATGGAACCTCGGAGAACGGGCGTGTGGCGTTAAAATAAAAAATGTTTCCTTTAGAGCGATTCTTTTTTCTTCGTGGTGGTGTCGGATGTTTTGGGCGTTCGTGTCGCTCTGTCGATGTCAAATGTCACGTCGAGCGACGACGCGAACAGCTGACGCCGCGGTTAGGTGCAAGAACGTAAACGATGCGACGTAACCTAGAAAAAAACAGCTGGGAAATGACATGGAACCTCGGAGAACGGGCGTGGTGGCGTTTAAAATAAAAAATGTTTCCTTCAGAGCGATTCTTTTTTCTTCGTGGTGGTGTCGGATATTTTGGTGTTCGTGTCGCTCTGTCGATGTCAAAAATGTCACATCGAGCGACGACGCGAACAGCTGACGCCGCGGTTAGGTGCAAGAACGTAAACGATGCGACGTAACCTAGAAAAAACAGCTGGGAAACTGACAGCTAGCATCGCAAAGGACATCGACCGTCGTTTTTTCACAACAAAATGCGCCACTTCTCCGCCTTCAATACCGCACGTCCGTTGCATCACGAACAACTTGCTTATCCCGCTGTCCCCCACGGAGGCCGAAGCAGGCACCGGAAGGTGAGTACTTTTCACGTTTTGAACGTGAGCTCCTGAAAGCCTTTCTTATCGTCACCCTCTTTTCAGACTGTTCACCGTGAACTCCTGCCGTACCGAGCTTCTCGGTGCTCTCACGAGCGGCCCACAACAAGTCACGTGCCACGGGTGCCGGATCCAACGACCCGGTGTTTCACCGGGATGGCCCGCAGGTAGGCGGGTTGAAGTGTGGCGCTCGAAGTGAGTACTTTTCACGTTTTTCAACCGTCAGCTTCTAAAGCCTTTATTATCGTCACCCCCTTTTCAGACGGTTCACCGTACAGGGCCGAGCCGTGTTCCACGGGTGTTTGATCCACCTATGCTCGAATCTCCGCTGGGAATGCTCGCGGAGTTTCAATGAAAGGTTTTGCTCCATATTTTTATTTATGCACGGTGTTTTACGGAGACGCCGCTCCTATCCCGGTGTCGCTTAAATTTTTCGTTTTGTCACGAGGTCAATTTTTTCGCTGTTGCTTAAATTTTTCCTCCGTGACCTTTTGTCACGAGGTCACGTTTTTCACTACAACAGGTGCCACTTCACTTCCTGTTGCATCACATTTCTATGACTTACAACTGTTTATTTGACCTTTTCTGTTGCACGTCGTCTTCGCCCTTAGAACTTCGCACGTCGACCGGAGCTACAGGAGCTGTTGTCGGCCCCGGACGTGTCGTCGGACGGTCTTTTAGTTAAATCGTCTTCCATCTTCGGCGGCGACCGACGGAACTCCGTCGCTGGATCTCATCTCCCGTGTGCACCGCAAGCGGAAGGAACCCCTCCCCACGAGGGCCGAAGTRGGGCACCGGAAGGTGAGTACTTTTCACGTTTTTGAACCGTKAGATTCCTGAAAGCCTTTCCTCATCGTSACCCTCYTTTCAGACTGTTCACCGTGAACTCCTGCCGTACGAGCTTCTCGGTGCTCTCACGAGCGGCCCACAACAAGTCACGTGCCACGGGTGCCGGATCCACCGACCCGGGTTGTTCACCGGGATGGCCCGCAGGTGAAGGAGGGTTGAAGTGTGGCACTCGAAGGTGAGTACTTTTCACATTTTTTCAACCGTGAGCTTCGTAAAGCCTTTATTATCGTCACCCCCTTTTCAGACGGTTCACCTTACAGTGCCAAGTCATGTTCCACGGGTATCTGATCCACCTACCTTGATTCTCCTCTGGAATACTCGCAGGTGTTTCAATAAAAGGTTTCTTCCATATTTTTATTTATACACAGTGTTTTATGGAGACACCGCCTGTCATTCAAAATTACCTAAGGAAAATTTTACTATTACATTTTTCCTGCATCGTTATGTAC
Organism: Rhyzopertha dominica; assembly: GCA_025024175.1. Classification (NCBI taxonomy): domain Eukaryota; kingdom Metazoa; phylum Arthropoda; class Insecta; order Coleoptera; family Bostrichidae; genus Rhyzopertha; species Rhyzopertha dominica. The sequence continues at coordinate 23,174 of QCXZ01000013.1, read as the reverse complement.
GGGGTGGTCCAGTCATCTTGCCTCACCTAATCGATAGGGTTATGTCCTATCTTAGAGAAAAATGTTTGTAATGATAACTATTATAGAGGGAAATTAAAATAAAGTACATTAGAACTACCAGTGGCAGCGTCCCTAAGGGGAGAAAATTAATATTTTTCTTTATTTTTTAATAGCGCAAATGCAAAGTGGCCAACGCCCTAATTTTACTGTTAAATGCTTTACAGTGTGTTTTACAATATATTTTATATATTTTCATTCAAACAACTTAAACAGGAAAACTCACAGTAAGAAAAACAAAAACTGAATATTTGTCATTCAAGTGCCAGTTGTGGCGGTGTTTCGTTAAAAACCAGTTTGTTAATAAAAAAGCTTATTATGTTTTATAAGCTGGCCTTCACTTCCTTTATATATGTGAGTGCAACCCACAGTACTAGAAGGTACTTGCTATTATTAGAGATTCTGTGATCTTTATGTACAGGGTGGTCCAGTTATTGTGCTCACCCAATTGATTACTATTGTTTGACTTCTTAGAGAACAATTGTTTGCTGTTTGTAATAATAACTGTTATACAGGGCTTGATAAAAAAAACTTGAACTACCGGAGGTGTCCTGGAGGGAGGAGAAATCAAATAGTTTAGTCTATAAGCATTTTAATAGTGCATTTTATTTTTGCTTTAATTGTTTTACAGGTGGGAGTCCATTTACCGTTAAGATATCGAGGCTATGTTGTAAGGTCCGAGCTTGCTCGCTCATGTGGCTGCCACTTATCACACGAATACTTCACAGATATTCCGGGGAACCTACATATTTTAGAGCAGCACATTTCGAATACATCTGCATACTTTTCTGACGTGTGTACCCATGTACCATATCGAACAGGGCTTTTGTAAGCAGAACATGTCAATTTATTATTATTACCATGTATATGTACTATCAATGATTTAATTATATTTATTATTATTATATTATTATTATCACCTAACATTCTGTATTGTACATTATACAACACAATAAAGGATAATCCAATTCATATAGTTCTGTGATAATTTGTTCAATTGCAATCACTTCACATTCAATTACAGATACCTACTTTAACTCACTCAAACTGACTTTTTACATTCCGTATGGAGGTGCTCCACCAAAAGGGTTCCTGTTAACTGGGATATCTGTTGTTCTTCGTCCATGCCACTTTCCAAACCCAGAAAGGTAATAGGGGAAATGATTTAAACAAAAGTATATTTGGAGCGTAGTTTAATCGTGTTGCCTGCCTTTGAGAAAAGTTGCTCGCATAGAACTGAAGTGCCTACAATGCCTGCCACGTTTGGTAAATTTTTTTCAAAACATCTAGACAGAAAATAAGCACTGGGCCGACTGTTGATGTAGATTTATCGAACTAGAAACGTCGATGTGTCGTTCCTGATACGTTGATGTTTTTATAAACTTAACAATAGCATACCACGACAAAACCATTACGTTCCTTTTCAATGATAAACTAACAATACAGAACTTAGTCGTCGATGAATCGTTTCTGATAGGATGATGTTTTTATAAAATTAACAATAATACCACAAGGAAACGAATGAAGTCATACTGAATGATAAACTAACAGAATATAGAGTGAAAATCTACAACGCAAACAATCATGTCCGGATGCAGTACAGAATAGTAACAAATAGTCAGTGTGGCAACCGCGCCCGGGACTGACAAACGCTGCGTTCTCAATGTCAAACCAAAACCGGGGTTTTTGTTTTCTTTGTTTTGGTTGTCAGTCATATTGGGAATAGGGATGGCAAATTCTCGGAATTCCCCTTTACACGAAACCTGCGAGCGACGTAATCGTATTTTATGTGGTGACCGCGTAATAGTTGTTCATTGCAACTACCGAAGGTCTTCAGATTCTTTAGGTAAAACAAAAGGGGAACGCCTAACTGCAATTTTACGAAGGCGAAGCGCACGACGGGTCGAGATCAGTTGTCATTCATCGGCGTTGCAGGATTGTTGGAGTTTCAAGATTTTTTGGAAATTTCGCACGATTTTTCTGCTGCAACGTGAGACGATCGAGACATGCGAACAAAGTAACTTTTGTGTTTATGGACCGATCGCTTCCAAAATTCGGGGATCGCTCATGTATCCGAGTTTTTTGCTGTAACTTCTTAACGAGACGTCGTAGGAGTTTCGGTGCGGTATACCTTATTGTACGGTGCAATTCGAGGAATACGAGGCGCCGATCGCGCTTCTGATAACTAGCTTCCTCTAGCCGCCGCAAAGAATTTTAATCAACGACACGCGAGGACACGCGAGGAACGAAAAGCCTTGCTTTTCATTCCGAGCGCGCCACAGGAGGTCGAAAGCGGTGTTGCCGGATCGTGCACTTTTTACGATTTTCTGGGGAAATCGAAGGGTTCATCTGGGAATTGCGGATTCGGGATTTCCCCGAAATTTACGAAAGCGGTGTTGCCGGATCGTGTACTTTTTACGGTTTTTTGGGGAAATCGAAGGGTGAACCCCGAAACCTTCGAAAAACACGTGAACCACGGACTCCGGCCTTTCATACCTCGATCGATCCCACTTCAGATAACCGACTTTCTATCGACCTAGGGACGCGCGATAGCGCGTCCCGAGCGCGGGCGAAGCCCGTGCTCCAGGAACGCGCGTTAGCGCGTTCCTGCGAGAAACGTGCCGCCGAAGGCGGCTTAGTTTCTTGTTAATAATACTAAACGCCGACGGTCCGTCTCCGTCTGGCGAAACATGGGTCCGCTCGGGACCGTAACGCGGCGGTCGTGCCGGCCGTCCGGGGGCCGGACCGCCCCCGGCGGCCCGGCGGAGGTCCGTCCCGTCGCCCCGTCGCCGCCGCCGCCCGCGGGGCGCTCCCGTTTTTCCGGAAAACCYCCGCGAAAATCSCCCTTTTCGCCGTCGGAKCGCGCGACAGAGACGGCGACAGGGCCGCCGTCGGGCGGGGAGGGCGGCGGTGCCGGATCTCGCCGGCCGTCGGCGCCCGCCGGACTTTCCGGCCGCCGCCCGACGGCCCGGAGGGTCGATCCGCGGCCGCCTTCGGCGCGAGGTGTGGCACCGCGGCCGGGTCACGTGCGTCCCCCGCCGGCCGCGCCGACTCCGACCGCCGACCGGACGGGGAAGCCGTCGACGAAGAACGACGACCGCCATGTTGGCGTCTGTACGGCGTTCGTCTGTTTTTCGCGGAGAATCCGGCGTTTTCCCGTGCCCCTCGACGGTTCCGGGTGTTGCGACCCGCGTTTTGTGTTCGGTGCTTTCGTCGGGGGAACGTTTGTGCGTGCGGCGCCCAAGGCCTCCCGATCGCGGCAGGTGAGTACCCACCCCCTTTGGGCCGCCGTGTCGTCGTGCGAAACGACGGCCATGTTTTTTTTTTTTGTTTTAGCGGTCGCGCTTTCCTTGGTCCGTGGTGCCCCGGCGTGTCCATTTCGCCGCCCTCCCGGCGTCGTGACGACGTTTTCGACGGCGATCTCGCCGTTCCTGCCCTCACGACGTTCTTCGTCGCACCTGTCCGCGAACACCTGTTCCGCGTTCCTTCCGTGTCGCTTCGACGGGTCGACAGATGGCGCCGGGTCTTTCGCTGAAATTCACCCGTTTCTTCCGTCACGAGCTCATATTTTTCCTCACGGCACCGTATAAAATGTGGATCCTCGGAGAACGGGCGTGTGGCGTTAAAATAAAAAATGTTTCCTTTAGAGCGATTCTTTTTTCTTCGTAGTGGTGTCGGATATTTTGGTGTTCGTGTCGCTCTGTCGATGTCAAAATGTCACATCGAGCGACGACGCGAACMGCTGACGCCGCGGTTAGGTGCAAGAACGTAAACGATGCGACGTAACCTAGAAAAAAACAGCTGGGAAACTGACAGCYAGCATCGCAAAAGGACATCGACCGTTCYCGAACAACGGAAAGGGCGAGCGTCTCAAGAAACGGTGCAGMTTTCGATTGGAAGCAGATTTGAGRGGCTTCTGATGTTCCATATTTTATATAGTTCGGTGTAGTTTCATCGTAAACTACGATTTCCTTTCATAAAACCGACCACGGTCGTTTGACATCGTGACGATTTTTTCGACACCTTTCCTACCCCGGTGTCGCTTAAATTTTTCCCGAGTGACCGTTCGTCACGAAGTCGTTTTTTTCACAACAAAATGCGCCACTTCTCCGCCTTCAATACCGCACGTCCCGTTGCATCACGAACAACTTGCTTATCCCGCTGTCCCCCACGAGGGCCGAAGCAGGGCACCGGAAGGTGAGTACTTTTCACGTTTTTGAACCGTGAGCTTCCTGAAAGCCTTTCTTTATCGTCACCCTCTTTTCAGACTGTTCACCGTGAACTCCTGCCGTACCGAGCTTCTCGGTGCTCTCACGAGCGGCCCACAACAAGTCACGTGCCACGGGTGCCGGATCCAACGACCCGGGTTGTTCACCGGGATGGCCCGCAGGTGAAGGCGGGTTGAAGTGTGGCGCTCGAAGGTGAGTACTTTTCACGTTTTTTCAACCGTCAGCTTCTGTAACCGAAGCAGGGCACCGGAAGGTGAGTACTTTTCACGTTTTTGAACCGTGAGCTTCCTGAAAGCCTTTCTTTATCGTCACCCTCTTTTCAGACTGTTCACCGTGAACTCCTGCCGTACCGAGCTTCTCGGTGCTCTCACGAGCGGCCCACAACAAGTCACGTGCCACGGGTGCCGGATCCAACGACCCGGGTTGTTCACCGGGATTGGCCCGCAGGTGAAGGCGGGTTGAAGTGTGGCGCTCGAAGGTGAGTACTTTTCACGTTTTTTCAACCGTCAGCCTTCTGTAAAGCCTTTATTATCGTCACCCCCTTTTCAGACGGTTCACCGTACAGGGCCGAGCCATGTTCCACGGGTGTTTGATCCACCTATCTCGAATCTCCGCTGGAATGCTCGCCGGAGTTTCAATGAAAGGTTTGCTCCATATTTTATTTATGCACGGTGTTTTACGGAGATGCCGCTCCTATCCCGCTGTCGCTTAAATTTTTCTTCGGTGATCTTTTGTCACGAGGTCATTTTTCGCTGTTGCTTAAATTTTTCCTCCGTGACCTTTTAATAATAATAATAATAATAATAATAATAAATCTTTATTCCAACGGACCCAAAGGTCCATAGTGGACAATTCTACAAAAAGAAGATGGAAATCAATGTTCTAATACAAAAAAAAATAACACTACAGATAACTTAAATATAAATTTATACTTTTATATGCTACAGAGCATGCAAACGAGCATCTAAAAAATTTATAATAGCCTTCTTAACACTATTTCCGCTGAAATTGCTGTAGAAAATATCGAAACTTAAATTAATCTCATTGTACAGACGAAAACTATACAACAGAGGAGAGTTAAGGTGATGGTAAGTGCTAGGTGTACAATAATAAAATGTATTTGAGAGCGAGAGCTACGTCTAGGGCAAATTATAAATATTTCTTTTTTTTTCACGAGGTCACGTTTTTCACTACAAAAGGTGCCACTTCACATCCTGTTGCATCACATTTCTATGACTTACAACTGTTTATTTGACCTTTTCTGTTGCACGTCGTCTTCGCCCTTAGAACTTCGCACGTCGACCGGAGCTACAGGAGCTGTTGTCGGCCCCGGACGTGTCGTCGGACGGTCTTTTAGTTAAATCGTCTTCCATCTTCGGCAGCGACCGACGGAACTCCGTCGCTGGATCTCATCTCCCGTGTGCACCGCAAGCGGAGGGAACCCCTCCCCACGAGGGCCGAAGTAGGGCACCGGAAGGTGAGTACTTTTCACGTTTTGAACCGTGAGATTCCTGAAAGCCTTTCCTCATCGTCACCCTCTTTTCAGACTGTTCACCGTGAACTCCTGCCGTACCGAGCTTCTCGGTGCTCTCACGAGCGGCCCACAACAAGTCACGTGCCACGGGTGCCGGATCCACCGACCCGGGTTGTTCACCGGGATGGCCCGCAGGTGAAGGAGGGTTGAAGTGTGGCACTCGAAGGTGAGTACTTTTCACATTTTTTCAACCGTGAGCTTCGTAAAGCCTTTATTATCGTCACCCATTTTCAGACGGTTCACCTTACAGTGCCAAGTCATGTACCACGGGTTTCTGATCCACCTACCTTGATTCTCCTCTGGAACACTCGCAGGTGTTTCAATAAAAGGTTTCTTCCATATTTTTATTTATACACAGTGTTTTATGGAGACACCGCCTGTCATTCAAAATTACCTAGCAAAATTTTACTATTACATTTTTCCTGATCGTTATGTACGGGGTGGTCCAGTCATCTTGCTCACCTAATCGATAGGGTTATGTCGTATCTTAGAGAAAAATGTTTGTAATGATAACTGTTATAGAGGGAAATTAAAATAAATTACATTAGAACTACCAGTGGCAGCGTCCCTAAGGGGAGAAAATTAATATTTTTCTTTATTTTTTAATAGTGCAGATGCAAAGTGGCCGAACACCCTAATTTTACTGTTAAATGCTTGCATTGTGTTTTACAATATATTTTATATATTTTCATTCAAACAACTTCAACAGGAAAACTCATAGTAAGAAAAACAAAAACTGAATATTTGTCATTCAAGTGCCAGTTGTGGCAGTGTTCGTTAAAAACCAGTTTGTTAATAAAAAAGCTCATTATGTTTTATAAGCTGGCCTTCACTTCCTTTATATATGTAAGTGCAACCCACAGTACTAGAAGGTACTTGCTATTATTAGAGATTCTGTGATCTTTATGTACAGGGTGGTCCAGTTATTGTGCTCACCCAATTGATACTATTATTTGACTTCTTAGAGAACAATTGTTTGCTGTTTGTAATAATAACTATTATACAGGGCTTGATAAAAAAAACTTGAACTACCGGAGGTGTCCTGGAGGGGAGGAGAAATCAAATAGTTTAGTCTATAAGCATTTTAATAGTGCATTTTATTTTTGCTTTAATTGTTTTACAGGTGGGAGTCCATTTACCGTTAAGATATCGAGGCTATGTTGTAAGGTCCGAGCTTGCTCAGCTCATGTGGCTGCCACTCATCACACGAATACTTCACAGATATTCCGGGGAACCTACATATTTTTAGAGCAGTACATTTCGAATACATCTGCATACTTTTCTGACGTGTGTACCCATGTACCATATCGAACAGGGCTTTTGTAAGCAGAACATGTCAATTTATTATTATTACCATGTATATGTACTATCAATGATTTAATTATATTTATTATTATTATTATTATTATTATTATATTATCACCTAACATTCTGTATTGTACATTATACAACACAATAAAGGATAATCCAATTCATATAGTTCTGTGATAATTTGTTCAATTGCAATCGCTTCACATTCAATTACAGATACCTACTTTAACTCACTCAAACTGACTTTTTACATTCCGTATGGAGGTGCTCCACCAAAAGGGTTCCTGTTAACTGGGATATCTGTTATTCTTCGTCCATGCCACTTTCAAAACCCAGAAAGGTAATAGGGGAAATGATTTAAACAAAAGTATATTTGGAGCGTAGTTTAATCGTGTTGCCTGGCTTTCAGAAAAGTTGCTCGCAWAGAACTGAAGTGCCTACAATGCCTGCCACGTTTGGTAAATTTGTTCAAAACATCTAGACAGAAAATAAGCACTGGGCCGACTGTTGATGTAGATTTATCGAACTAGAAACATCGATGTGTCGTTCCTGATACGTTGATTTTTTATAAACTTAACAATAGCATACCACGACAAAACCATTACGTCCTTTTCAATGATAAACTAACAATACAGAACTTAGTCGTCGATGAATCGTTTCTGATAGGATGATGTTTTTATAAAATTAACAATAATACCACAAGGAAACAAATGAAGTCATACTGAATGATAATCTAACAGATATAGAGTGAAAAAGTGAAAAATCTACAACGCAAACAATCATGTCCGGATACAGTACCAAAGAATAGTAACAAATAGTCAGTGTGGCAACCGCGCCCAGGACTGACAAACGCTGCGTTCTCGATGTCAAACCAAAACCGGGGTTTTTGTTTTCTTTTGTGGTGGCAACAATGCAACASCTATCTTCAGTTCTCTCTTGCCAACGGCAACACCAAAAAGGAGGCAGTCGTCGTGTGTCRGCYATCTGTTATTTATGGTCGGCCATGCGCTTATGAACAATTAGTAGTGTCGTGTAGAGTCTGGTTTAATAAAGTTCTGATTGGAGTCTTGTATGAGTTATTGCCTAATCAACATAGGCGAGAACATCTACAAGTGGTGACCCCGACTAAAAGAAACACCATGCTCGCCAACGAAGACCAACCTAGGGAACAACCGCCTAACCAAAGCCATATCGACAGGGTTGCTGTTAAACCACCGCCATTTTGGAAAACAGATCCCAAAATATGGTTTCTACAGTTGGAAGCTCAATTCGAATTAGCAAACATCACCATTGACTCCACAAAATTCAACTACGTCGTCAGCGCAGTCGACACCGAAATACTAACACAGGTGACGGACATCCTTACCAACCCCCCAGCTTCCGGCAGATATCTAGCCATAAAAGAACGTTTAATCAACATATACTCAGATTCAAGTGAGCAGAGACTCCGGAGACTATTGGCAGGTCTCGAATTAGGAGATAAAAGGCCTTCTCAACTATTAAATGAAATGACAAGCCTCGGTGGTACAACCGTACCTAAAGAACTATTAAAAACCCTGTGGATGCAACGTTTGCCTACTCATATTCAGTCAGTGTTAACAACAAGTTCCGATGAAATCGACAACCTGGTGAAAATGGCTGACAAAATCGCCGAGATAAACCAACCGTCAAATTTCGTTGCTGTCACGACCAGTACCGCCAGTGAAGATTTAGCGGAAACTGTAAAACAGCTCGCACGTGATGTAGCAGAAGCTGAGAACCGCGTTTCGTCCCGACCGCAACGACGAGCACCCCGTTCTAAATCGCGACCGCGTACACGTGCACGCAGCCACAGTCGACAACCTACGGACGGTATTTGTTGGTACCACCAAACATATAAAACTGAAGCTAAGAAATGCAGCGCTCCTTGTAAATATTTCTTTAATGCTTCTAGAGCCAGCAAGGATGAACCAGCCACCCAGGAAAACTAACGCCCGCGTCACTGCTGGCGGCCCAGGACGCGGAAACCCGAAGCCGCCGACTCATCGTGTTCGACCCAACAACTAAATTCAACTTCCTCATCGACACCGGCTCGGACGTATCCATCATCCCACGTAATACCCTACGTTGCCATCGAACAGGTTTCAAGTTATATGCAGCAAACAATACTGCAATTGAAACATATGGTTCAAAAACTCTCACTACCAGCCTTGGGCTAAGAAGATCCTTCGTATGGTCATTCGTAATAGCCGATACGAAATATGCTATCATTGGCGCGGATTTTCTACACCAATTCAACCTTCTAGTCGATTTGAGAAGAGGCAAACTCATTGACACAGCAACCAGCATCAGCGTAGTTGGAGCAACAATCTCTACAGATCTAAGGTCAGTACATACCATCGCTCCCAACACCAAATTTTCCGACATACTCAAAGAATTTCCACTGCTGACAAACCCCAGCAGACCATATGTACAAAGAGCAGCTCCTCAAGGAAACATTACAACCCAACACTTCATCGAAACCAAAGGTCCCCCAATTTCTGCCAAAATGCGACGTTTACCTGCGGACAACTGGAACTCGCAAAGCAGGAATTCCAACATATGATCCAGTTGGGAATCTGCAGACCATCGAATAGCCCTTGGGCAAGCCCCTTGCATATGGTGAAGAAAAAAAACGAAGAATGGCGCTTTGTGGGAGATTATCGTCCACTGAATAAAGTAACGATCCCAGATCGATACCCCATTCCCCATATACAGGACTTTGCTCACCTTCTCCATGGTAAAACCATTTTTTCAACCATTGATTTGGTTAGAGCATTTCATCAGGTTGATGTTGAACCCTCATCAATTCCCAAAACAGCCATAATAACCCCATTTGGCTTGTTTGAATTTTTGAAAATGCAATTCGGCCTGCGAAATGCAGCCCAATCATTCCAACGATTCATCAATGATGTGCTTAAAGATTTGCCCTTCTGCTTCGTCTACATTGATGATATTCTTGTTGCTTTCTTCCTGTATAGAAGAGCACAAGAATCATCTCAAGCAACTCTTTAAATGCCTTCAAGACCACGGTCTCACTATCAATCTCTCGAAGTGCCATCTGGGACAAGAAACAGTCAGTTTCCTTGGATACGAAGTTTCTTGCTCAGGTACTAAGCCCCTAACCGAAAAAGTTGATGCCATCCTAAAATATCCAACTCCCAAAAACATTCACGAACTACGTCGTTTCCTTGGGATGATCAATTTTTATCGTCGATTTATTCAAAACGCTACAACTAATCAGACAATACTCCATCAATTCCTGAAGACAAGTAAAAAAAATGACAAAACCCCCATTGTTTGGACAAACGAATCACTAGAAGCATTCCAAAAATGCAAAACCGACATTGCCAATGCAGCATTACTAACACATCCTTCTGCCAAAGCCCCATTATCACTAACAGTAGATGCTTCAGACTATGCCATAGGTGCTGTAGTAGAACAGTTGGAAGACAAGCTTTGGAAACCCTTGGGATTCTTCTCAAAAAAACTGTCTCCATCACAAACTAAATACAGCACTTATGATCGTGAACTTCTAGCTATATACTCAGCAATCAAATTTTTTCGTCACTTCTTAGAAGGAAGAGAGTTTACAATATTTTCAGACCATAAACCTCTTACTTTTGCATTTTCCAAGAAATCAAATGACAATAGTTCTCCCAGACAAATACGTCAACTCAATTTTATCAGCGAATTCACCACTGATATTCAGCACATTAGCGGAAAGAACAACATAATTGCCGATGCCCTTTCCCGCTTGAACGCAATTCAATGCCCCAGCCCTCTCAACTATGAAGAACTAGCTCAACAGCAACAACACGATCCGGAATTACAAAAAATTCTACACAACCCTTCTTCTACTTCACTACGATTAAGACTAATATTGCACCCTGACTCTAACTCTCAGATTTACTGTGATGACAGTGAGAATCGCATTAGACCATTTATTCCTCAAGCACTTCGTCAACAGGTGTTTCAAAAATTTCATGGCTTTTCCCACCCTGGCATAAGAGCATCAATCAGGCTGATCACAGCAAGATTTGTATGGCCCAACATGAAAAAGGACATACAAATATGGACACGTGCCTGTATAAATTGCCAAAAATCAAAAATTCAACGTCATACTCGCACACCCTTTCAACAAATAGAAATTCCCAGCGAAAGATTCATGCATGTCAACCTCGACCTAATTGGACCATTACCTCCATCCAAAGGATATACTTATTGTTTAACAATGATCGACAGATTTACTTGTTGGACTGAAGCAGCTCCCTTAGCCGATATCTCTGCAGAAACCGTCGCAGAAGCTTTCTACTCTCACTGGATTGCTCGTTTTGGTACACCTTCCCGACTAATCACTGACCAAGGACGCCAATTCGAAAGTTCACTATTCTATGCCTTGACAACATTTTTAGGAACTAAGAAAGTAAGAACTTCCCCATACCACCCACAGTCCAATGGTAAAGTGGAACGCTGGCATCGAACTTTAAAAACAGCCATTAAAGCCTATGGTTCTGATCGATGGACTGAAGTGCTTCCAACAATCTTACTTGGTTTGCGATGCTTAGTACGAGAAGATGCTGAAGCGTCTCCAGCAGAGATGACATATGGTTCCAGAATTCGTCTCCCAGGAGAATTTTTCGAAACCACCAATGTCAACACCGATCCAGCATCATTCACAAACCGCCTAAAAGAAAAATAGCCTTACTCAAGCCTGTACCAAACTCAAATCACTCCAAATCAAGAATTTCATCTCACCAGCATTCGACAAGTGCAACTATGTGTTTATTCGTTGTGACGCAGTGAAAAAACCCCTGCAGCCACCTTACGACGGCCCCTATCGCGTATTAAAAAGAGTGATAAATACTATACCGTCAACGTAAATGGTAAAGTGCAAAACATCTCGTTAGATCGTTTAAAACCAGCATTTATTTTAAATGATAATCCAATAACCCATGACCATACCTACGCCAGGTGTGACCAGTTTAATCGAAGCGCTCGTTCAGTGCAGTTTAGTTTGTAAACTTATTCTTATTGTACACATTTTCTTTCCATGTTTCATTTTAATCTGTTTTGTTTACATTAACCTTAACCTTGTATTCTGTAAAAAAAAAAAAAAAAACGCTTTCGTGGCTTTGCCACTGGGGAGGGAGTAGTGTGGTGGCAACAATGCACACCTATCTTCAGTTCTCTCTTGCCAACGGCAACACCAAAAAGGAGGCAGTCGTCGTGTGTCGGCCATCTGTTATTTATGGTCGGCCATGCGCTTATGAACAATTAGTAGTGTCGTGTAGAGTCTGGTTTAATAAAGTTCTGATTGGAGTCTTGTATGAGTTATTGCCTAATCAACATAGGCGAGAACATCTACACTTTGTTTGGTTGTCAGTCATATTGGGAATAGGGATGGCAAATTCTCGGAATTCCCCTTTACACGAAACCTGCGAGCGACGTAATCGTATTTTATGTGGTGACCGCGTAATAGTTGTTCATTGCAACTACCGAAKGTCTTTAGATTCTTTAGGTAAAACAAAAGGGGAACGCCTAACTGCAATTWTACGAAGGCGAAGCGCACGACGGGTCGAGATTAGTTGTCATTCATCGGCGTTGCAGGATTGTTGGAGTTTCAAGATWTTTTGGAAATTTCGCMCGATTTTTCTGCTGCAACGTGAGGCGATCGAGACATGCGAACAACGTAACTTTTGTGTTTATGGACCGATCGCTTCCGAAATTCGGGGATCGCTCATGTATCCGAGTTTTTTGCTGTAACTTCTTAACGAGACGTCGTAGGAGTTTCGGTGCGGTATACCTTATTGTACGGTGCAATTCGAGGAATACGAGGCGCCGATCGCTCTTCTGATAACTAGCTTCCTCTACCCGCCGCAAAGAATTTTAATCAACGACACGCGAGGACACGCGAGGAACGAAAAGCCTTGCTTTTCATTCCGAGCGCGCCACAGGAGGTCGAAAGCGGTGTTGCCGGATCGTGCACTTTTTACGATTTTCTGGGGAAATCGAAGGGTTCATCTGGGAGTTGCGGATTCGGGATTTCCCCGAAATTTACGAAAGCGGTGTTGCCGGATCGTGTACTTTTTACGGTTTTCTGGGGAAATCGAAGGGTGAACCCCGAAACCTTCGAAAAACACGTGAACCACGGACTCCGGCCTTTCATCCCTCGATCGATCCCACTTCAGATAACCGACTTTCTATCGACCTAGGGACGCGCGACAGCGCGTCCCGAGCGCGGGCGAAGCCCGTGCTCCAGGAACGCGCGTTAGCGCGTTCCTGCGAGAAACGTGCCGCCGAAGGCGGCTTAGTTTCTTGTTAATAATACTAAGGAGGTCCGTCCCGTCGCCCCGTCGCCGCCGCGTCCCGCGGCGCGCTCCCGTTTTTCCGGAAAACCTCCGCGAAAATCGCCCTTTTCGCCGTCGGATCGCGCGACAGAGACGACGACAGGGCCGCCGTCGGGCGGGGAGGGCGGCGGTGCCGGATCTCGCCGGCCGTCGGCGCCCGCCGGACTTTCCGCCCGCCGCCCGAAGGCCGGGCTGGTCGATCCGCGGCCGCCTTCGGCGCGAGGTGTGGCACCGCGGCCGGGTCACGTGCGTCCCCCGCCGGCCGCGCCGACTCCGACCGCCGACCGGACGGGGAAGCCGTCGACGAAGAACGACGACCGCCATGTTGGCGTCGGTACGGCGTTCGTCTGTTTTTCGCGGAGAATCCGGCGTTTTCCCGTGCCCCTCGACGGTTCCGGTGTTGGGACCGCGTTTTGTGTTCGGTGCTTTCGTCGGGGGAACGTTTGTGCGTGCGGCGCCGAGGGCCTCCCGATCGCGGCAGGTGAGTACCCACCCCCTTTGGCCGCGTGTCGTCGTGCGAAACGACGGCCATGTTTTTTTTTTTTTGTTTTAGCGGTCGCGCTTTCCTTCGTCCGTGGTGCCCCGGCGTGTCCATTTCGCCGCCCTCCCGGCGTCGTGACGACGTTTTCGACGGCCGAAGGCGACTTAGTTTCTTGTTAATAATACTAAACGCCGACGGTCCGTCTCCGTCTGACGAAACGGGGGTCCGGTCGGGACCATGGATGTATAAAAGAGGGGATACCGCATCTCATTGACAGAAAGCGTATTGTTGTGAAACCCACATCTAAATGGCGTGAAGTTAGCGCAATAACAAACTTTGTTTTCTTGCCGCGGCATTGGCGTGCCGTAATTTGCATTCTTCAGCATGCTTCGAAAACCTAAAAATAATAGATAGGAAAAAAATATTGTATGAATATGATTTATGCACACAAATAACACTCATTTTTTTGTTATACACTAGTTAACAATTCATCTTTCAGTAGTAGGGATGTAAAATATCGGCATAATAAGCAATTTAAATACCGCACGCCTATGAATCATTTTACCATAATTTGCACAGAGTAAATTTCAGTTTTTTTTTATATAACCAAAAATTACATCACGGCAAGCTTGGTTTTCTACGCCGCGTACTAGCCTCGGCCTCGACATAGGGTTTCATTTCTTAGCCTCTCTCTCTTTAGAGCAAACTTTGTACTTGATTTATTCAAAAGTTACTTAAAATTTTGGGGTTTTTTGTACAGCAATGGTATGTAGGCACAACTTGTACTGTAATAAGCGACTAAACTAACACCTAAAAATTCTGAACAACCCTATTTAAAGAAAATGGCGGCGACTAGTTTTTCTTGTTTTCCCTAAGAAAGAGTAAAAATTACGCATACATGGCAATGACACAAATTGAAGAAGACAAAAGTCGGCATTCAACTGTAAAGCAATATTTATTATACGAGGTAAGGTTAAAAAATATTTACAAAAACGAACTTTAAATACAAAATATGATAATCTGAAAAAAAATTTTTGAACACTCACCAAGCTATCTTCAAAGTGTTTAAAAAGACCTACAATTTAAGATAACTTAAGGTTGTACGTAAAAAAAAATAAAGAAAATACGAGCCTGGGGAGTTGTAAGTGGCGGACCCTGTATATGTCGTTGATCGTCAACCAAAGATAATGCGTATACCATAATTTGTGCCAAAATACCATAATATTCTGAAGTTGATACCATAATTTATGAAGCAAGGCCTGGCAACACTGCATCGAGCAAAGACGCGAACAGCTGAAGCTGTGGTTAGGTGCAAGAACGTAAACGATACGACATAACCTAGAAAAAAAAAACAGCTAGGAAACTGACACGTACCATCGCAAAGGACATCGACCCTCGACCGTTCCCAAACAACGGATAGAGCGAGCGTCTCAAGAAACTGTGCAGATTTCGATTGGAAGCAGGTTTGAGAGGCTTCTGTTGTTCCATATTTCATATAGTTCGGTGTTTTTTCTTCGCAAAACTACGATTTCCTTTCATAAAACTGACTGCAGTCGTTTGCCATCGTGACGTTTTTTTCGACACCTTTACTATCCTGGTGTCGCTTAAGTTTTTCCTCAACGACCTTTGGTCGCGAGGTCATTTTTTTCACAACAAAAGGCCCCACTTCTCCACCTCCCATATCACACGTCCTCATGCATCACATGTGTTTATTTGTCCTTTTCTGTTGCACGTTAGAACTTCGCACGTCGTCTGCAGTTACAGGACCTGTTGTCGGACCATCTTTTAGGTGAATCGTCTTCTAGCTTCGGCAACGACCGATCCAGCTGTGCCACCGGATCCTCGACAGCTGTCCTTGAGGTTTGCCATGCCCCGCAGGAGGAAGCGAGTCCTCAGCTACAGGAAGGGCTGCGACGCGAAGGGTCGCAAGCGAACTCGGAAAGAGACCGACGTGGATGCCGCATCGTCCGTGCCATCGGACTCTCTTACAAGTACCTCACCTTCACCTTCCGTCACCAACGGAAGGCGTACGCACGACGGTCTGTCGTTCCAGCAGCCCGAGGCCGGAGGTCGTGGAATTGCTTCGGCGACAGATTCTGTCGTCACGACAGGGATTCCTAACCTGCCTCGACCTTCCCGTCCACGAGCCGAGGTGGCTTCGTCCCAGGAAGCGGGACCCTCTTGGCGTGGGATACAGGGGGCGAGGATCATCGATGCAGGTCCATCAATGCAAGACTTGCAACCTGAAGAAGGTGAGCATCACAGCGGTTGTTAATAGCTTACCGCTGTAATGCCTTATTGCTTGGATGACAGACGCTGTCGCCAAGTCAGGGATTCCTAACCTGCTTCAACCTTCCCGTCCACGAGTCGAGGTGGCTTCGTCCCGAGGCGAGGATCATCGATGCAGGTCTACCAATACAAGACTTCCAACCTGAAGGTGAGCATTACAGTAATTGTTAATAGCTTGCTTCACTTGCTACTGCTGTAACACCTTTTATTTTGACCTTGCCGTGTATCCCCAATGACTTTCGAAGGTTAGCTTCTAGAACGCGTGTCTTAAGCAATGGGAGATGTTATTAACGGGTATTTACCGAAGCCCACAGTTCCTATAACATTTCACGGGTCGTCATTATTTCTGAACGCCTTCTGCAGAGAAAGAAATACAACCCCGCTTTTGTCATCATCGCGTCTCCTGTTGCAAGCATTACATTCAAGTTTAATTCTTACTGTGCGCTTGCTATTGTGCATACTGGATTTAAAATTGTTTTTTCTGTTTTAGTTTCTTCATATTTTTTACAGTACCTCCATAAACTGCTTTGAGGTCGTCCACCTCTTTAACACCTTGCACGCATGTTGCAATACTTCAACGTAAGGAGGGTTGCGGTTTCCACATTACTGTATTGCTTTTTAGTTCTGAGCTAACATTAATCGCGGCCACCACACGTAAAATACTTCAACAATTTTATGCACAGGATGTCCCATTTTTGATAGCGCTGTAGGGGTGTGTATCTTGGTAACCATTAATTCTAGAGGATTGCCGTTTGAACATTACCGTGTTACTTTTTTGTTCTGAGCTGAGCTGTAGCCATTTTTATATCGTATTTTCTTTTTTTCACCATTTAATATTTCCACATAGGTTATGCACAGCCACAATACTTCAACTTAATATTTTTTTTATGTATATGGTTTTCCATTTCCATTAACCGTACCCATTTTTAAATCGCCTATTCTTTTAAAGCTGCGCCACCTTTTGAATAATCTTAACATATTTCACTTCTCAATATCCATTGAGTGTGTAGGCACAACAAAAAATGGGAAGTGATTTTTTTATAAACATTTTTATTTTCAATTCACTGGCATAATTAGGATTCTTTTAGCCATACAACACAAACCTACAATGAGTTCAACCGCAACCATTTTTATAGTTTTTTTCTTTTACAGCCTCAGCCAACTTTACAATAATCTAACATATTTTCACTTCTGAATATCTATCTCCATTGGGTATGCAGGCACAAAAAGAAATGTGAAAACATGTTTTTACTTTATGGTTATATCTAGGAGGGTATGGAACAGGAAAACACGCGAAATCAGTTATATTGTTGCATGACAATTTTAATCCATTAAAAACGATATATGCAAATTTCGATTATCTACGATGCCACGTAACTAGCTAACAACATTGTGTGTTTGGAAATAAGTACCTGTGCATTGTTTGGCCTCACATTATTGTTTACATTCATTTGCACAAAAAACTTACACTTTCATTCCATTATTACAAACTCTGCATTTATGCCAAAATTAGTAAAAATAAATTAATAATCTATACATTTCCTTAATCACTAAAAATAGATCCTTACAAGCATAGCAAAACCACCCTATGGTTTCCATTTTAAACATAAGTTCGCATTACACCATTAAATTATGACCCCTAAAAGACATTCTGAATATGCCACTGTATTGAAAAGGGTTATATTTATAAAACATGGTTCACAGTTAGTTTTTTCCATCTCCATACCCCATCCAGATATTCAGAACTGAAGAACTGTTAACTGCTTATAATAATAATAATAATAATAATAATAATAATAATAATAATATTTTTTGACCATTTTTAAGTATCCTTTAAGTAACAATTACATTTGTCCAATTAAACGTGCAGGCCTTCTCCGCATCGTTCGATATTATTATCACAAAGCTTATCCAACTATTATATGAACAAACACTAATTTTTCATTTTCCATTTGTGTTACGTATAATTCATTGCAACATTCATGCAGCAATATTATAGTACGGCGGATGTTGGTGGTATTCCACTTTAAAGGATAATTATAAGCGTACTCTTTATTACTTTCATTTAAGCAAACATTCTTTACGAAATTGATGTATCATTTCGCTTATAGACAAGAATCTTACATTTTCTTTTTGCAGGACTCTCCGGGGATGAACAAGACTCCCTGTTTCAAGGAATATTGACACCTGTGCCGCAACCTCAGGTATACATTGACTATCCCGATGCAACTCCCGACGCTTATCAGGACGAGTTCGATTTGGTGGAACCACACTTTTTGCACATCCACAATGACAGAATAGTTCAAGATCGTGTCGCAGACATTGCAGAGCGGGAGAACATACGGCGGCATATCTGGAACATACGCGAGGCACATGGTTTGCCCTTTTATCTTGGCGCGACCGATCCAGTCGGTGTCCAAGAATTCTCTGCGGGTCAAATGGACAGAGTCTGTACTTACTGTCAGGCCAAGTTCTTCGCGGGAGAGATGACCATCAGAGGTGACCACACAACATGCTGTAAGAATGGTAAAGTTGTCTTACCCCCTATGCCTGCTTATCCTCTGTACATAAGGCAACTCATAGACGGCACTGACGTGCGATCGCGTCACTTCATAAACAACATCATTGTTTACAACAATCTCTTCCAGTTTTCAAGTTTCACAGTTAAACACAGGGACATACCAGGACGAGGTCCGTATGTTTTCGCTATACAGGGAAAGGTACGTCAGATATTCCGATTGTCAACGTTCAGCGCCAGCAGCAGACCTACGGGTCACTGTACTTTGTGGACCCGCATGAAGCGGTTCGTCATCGTCTTCACAACGCTGGACGTTTTCAAGTCGATCCTGACATCATTAGTCAAATTACAGACTGTCTGCGACAAGTTAACGCCTTCGCTCATGTGTACCGTCACGCCAAGGACATATACGAAGAACAGCGACTGGCATGTGCAGCACGCAACGAGCCCATGCCGAATTACACCATTCAGTTCATAGGCAGGCATCATGACAGATTGAATCGAGAAGATGACGTTCCCCAAGCGAATGAGATTGCTACCATCGTGGATTACAACCCGGGCAATCCACCACGGATACAAATCTGGGTGCACCTCACAGATCGAGACATGGGTCTGAGGGAAATCKTCCACGTTAGTGAACTAACAGATCCGTTGACGTTCCCTCTTYTGTTGCCTCACGGAACGATTGGATGGAACAAGGACATACCTTACCGACAAATGGGACCCAAYGCAGTAAGGTCCCACGTTTCGCMCTGCGAGTTCTATTGATACAGATTTGCTTATCGCGAACACGCCGACGGATTTAACMTCCTCAACAGAGGTGGAGCAATACATAACCTATGCATACATCAAAGTCGAGGAGGAACGCCTCAACTATCTGAGGTTCAATCAGAATAGCCTCAGGGCCGAAGAATACGTAGGTCTCAGGGATTATCACGCCATAAGAGGGGCCAATGATAATTTAACTGTCAGTCGCAGAGTCATTCTGCCCAGCAGCTACGTAATGTCCCCCAGGTACCAGCTGGAGAGGTTCCAGGATGCTATCGCCATCGCAAGAGAAACGGGACCACCAAATCTCTTCATCACGTTTACCTGCTCGCCACACTGGGATGAGATATAAAATAATCTAATGCCTGGTGAACAGCCCAGCGACCATCCTTTCTTGGTAGGTAAATTTGACACAACGTAGGCCTGGGTAAAATTAACTAGACGATCATGCCAAATGACGCCAAATTCATGTTAAATTGAAATATATTAAATTTTGATACATATCAAAATTGACTGTTGTCATTATGATTTAATTTAGATTACTTTTATTTGAGTTTGAAGTATATCAAAATTGACAAATGTCTGACGCATGTTTAATGTATATGGATAGAACCTTGGGGATATTACAAGATAGACAACACAATAGTAATATTTAGTACTTTTAACAGCTCCAAATGCCTCAAATGACAGTATTATTTTGTATATTATTATTTTTGCTGCTTCCTAACTAAACAAAATACTACTTTGTTTAATTAAAATAACTAAACGCACGTTAAACAACAATAACTTGTTTCGGCATAGAGTTGTTAGGGCTAGAAGGCACAAGCGTGCTTTGGAGCCCTCAATCGGTCAATGGATTCTTAAATGACTGTAAACCATGATTTTATTATCTTTCATGTCTATAAACGGAAGACGACGTTCTATTTCATATGCTACCTATTATACCTAATATACACATAGAACAAAAGACTTCGAAGCGCATGTTTTGTCTCAAGGAAGTAAGAAAACCGTTTCGCTATTCTGGTGACTTACTAAAATAAGTTATGCAAATTTGTAATATAAATATTAAAAAACTGCAGTGCTTTAAACATTTTTAAGAATTGACCTATAAAACAGGGAAATTGGAACAAAATAATTTGCACAATACACTTTAATATACAATAGCCATAATATACTCGTCTCATATTTTCTACTCAAAATCTACGCCAAAATGCTTTATCTACATTTTCTACGCGGGTAATGTAGAAAATTATAATTTACGTGTAAAGGCCTATAACTTCTAGGAAGTTTTCAGTTGTTAAGTCCGAACACAATTCTAGGTGAATTGCCTTTGTACTAAAGCAGATAAATAAGCATACATAAAGGATCACTTTTGACTGAAGTAAATGCTGAATGAATTTTAAACTCTTGCCTTGCTTCAAGGTATTCTGAATTGAAATCGAAATTGTTAACGTTAAGATTCACGTCTGACAAGAAAGTTGGGCCATGCCACCAAAAATTATTGTTTACCAATACATGCGGCATAGTTCCGCGGGAGATTAGTCAACTTTTTATCCATAGGACAAACCTTAGACTTAGAACAAATTAGGTTGGTACTGACTCCATTATTACATTTAACAATTCTGCAATAAATGACGCAGCCGTATGCAAAATTACTTGCATCACAAAAGCCTATTAAGCTTATTTTATTTGCTTCGTGAAGATTAAGATGTCGTTCAATTTTTATTTCACCCATTGTATTTAGAGCTGCGACAAAAGTCTAAAAAGAGTTGTTTAATGCCTTGGGGCAATTCGTCGTCCCAATCTAATTTATGACGCCAAATTTGTTAAATTATTATTTTTGCTGCTGTAACAATTGGTCCAGCAAAACCTGAAGGGTCGTAGAATCTAGCAATGAAACTCAAAACTTTTCTCTTAGTAATGTTGTTATCAATAGTATTATTTGGATATGTCATTATAAATGCATCTTTAGTTACACTGTATTTAAGACCCAAAGTTTTTACATGATCAAAATTTTCCTTTTCAAAATTGATGTCTTCAAAATATCTTTTTCAGAAGGAATATCTTTTAAAATGGACATAAGATTGGATAGCCATTTATGAAGCTCAAAACCTGCCAAGTTTAGAAGTTCTACTAGTTCATTTTTAAGGCGATTAGCTGTTTCAGTTGAATTAGCTCCACATAGTATATCATCAACGTAAGTATTATTAATTAATGCTGCACTGGCTAGTGGATATTGTTCTGAATACTCTTCAGCTAACTTTAAAATTAAACCTCTAGTAGCTAGATATGCAGAAAGCTTTAAACCCCAAGTACCTGTTTGTAACTGTAAACATTTTAATTCCTGTTCACAATGGTCCTTCCAGAGAATGTTTTGAAGTAACTTGTATTCATCATTAAACAAGGACTTGTCTATACATTTGTTTGATATCACTTACAATGATGTACTTATACGTTCTAAACAAAATCAATATGCCAAAAAGTTCGTTTTTGAATAACAGGTCCATTAAGTAACATGTCATTTAAAGATATACCTTTATCAGTTTTTAAACTTCCATCAAAACAACTCTTAGTTTACTTGTTCTTTTATCATTTCTAATCACTGGATGATGAGCTAAAAAATAAGACTTTGAATTAATGTAATTTTCATATTCTTTAACATCAACTAATTTTGCATCACCGGATGACAAGTATGCATTTATAAAATCAGTGTACTTGCTTGACGGCTCTTTGTCTTTTTAAAGTCTTTTTTCTAAGTTGTAAAATCTTTTAGATGCAGCTCCAAATGAATTTCCAATATTAAGAGGGTCAACATCTTGTTTCAAGGGCAAATTTACTTGAAGGTTTCCATTTACAATTTTAGTTGATTTGTCAAAAATTTCTTCACACATTTCATRTTCGGATAATTTGCCATTAAATAATTCTGGTACCTTTTCAGTTTCCCAAAACTGTAATTATTTCTCTGACGCTTTATCTTTTTTGCAGGTTAATAAAGAAGTTGCGCAGAAGCTACCCACTGATGGATAATCTACATTCCCTATGACAGCATTAACAAACTTAGTGTTTATTAATTTAGCATCACTGTTTGGGATTACTAATGCACCGGGTTCTACAATTTTGCAGAATACATCAGTTCCTAATAAGATTGATATCTTACTGGGTATATTAAATTTTGGATTGCTTAATTTAATATTGTTAGGAATTTGTAATTGATTTTTGTCAAAATATGTACAAGGCAACTTTTGTGGAATTGTGGAGATCACAGAACAAGTGATATCTATTTTGTTATCCAATGAACATGAATAAATGCTTAGGTTAACTGCTTTAGTTGTTGTAGTTTCCTTTTGACTAACTCCAATTATATCTATTACTTTATCTATCGTAGGCAAGTTGAGTTTTTTAAACACATCCTCTGTTATAAAAGATACCTGACTGCCAGTATCAATTAAAGCCTTTACTACAATACAGTATATATGTATATATGTATATATTTACATCCTACTATCTTTAGAGCGTCCTTACAGAAAACCTTCATAGAGCGTCCGCCCGAAATAACTCCGCCCCCTGACGAGCTAGACCAATATACATTCGATTTTGTGAATCTGGGTGACTGTAGGAA